>JACGWL010000007.1:10480103-11080103 GCA_034509725.1 Sesamum angolense | reverse complement strand
AACCTAAAGGATTGTGATAACTATTAGACGGTCGTTAAAATTCGGGGGTATTGATAAATTTTCAAACAATAAATGAGTATATGTAATTATGTTAAATTTGAGCAGAGGTTGTTTAATTTACCATTATATTTAAGTTGAAGCAGGAAGCCTTGTTAATAATTGTAGGTTATCATTAATATATAACTATACCAATATTAATTGAAATTTCAACATAATGATCAATGTGGTTTAGCTAGAAATTAATCATCATAATACAAATATAATGATGATGGTGGTGATGATGATGATTCACAAGGCTTTTCACAGACGCAGCGGCGCCATATTCCTTCGCAGCGGCCATCGGTAAACCCTTCCTGTGAGCACACAATCCTGCAGTTCTGATCCACGAAGCAGAATCCTTTGAAATTCTCACTTGCTGATCTGCATGTCCTCCCCTTACACTCTTCTGCACAAACATCATCATCATCATCATCATCAATTTTCATTCAAATTAAGAAAACAAGAATCCTAAATACTAACTGTGTATTTTTAATATTTGGAAAACGTACGAGATGCGAAAATCAACAACAAAAACTGCAGGATGAGTCGAGCACTTTTAATCCCCAATCCCATAGTTGTCAATTTCTGGTGTTTGTTGGATGAGGTAAGAGTAAGACGCATTCTGATCATGACCAAATGCCTCAATTTATAGAAGTAAATTTGATGAGAATAGTTATGTAGAAATGTTTGATTACAGAATCTGTGGTTTATTAAGACAGGTTTTAAGTCAAGAATTGTATTTACTTGTAATTTCCGAAGTTAGTTCCATTTGGGATACCATTGTAAATACTTAGACCTATATTATGATATAGATAGACAGGAAGAAGAATCTAAGGACAAGGTTATAATTTTTATTTGTTCAAAATATTACACCCTCATTCATTCTGCGCCAACAGAAAAATTGCATTTACAAATTTGTATATTATCGACAAATTGCAATTTTGGTCATGTGTAAGTATAAAGGTGATATTTTTTAGTCCAGTACGAATTTGTTTTTGTAATTTGATCTTGCCATTTTTTTAAATTCACAAGTTGAGAACAATTTTGACTAAGTTCACTTAAAAAGCATTGTTCACATGACATGCTAATTTGGAAATTTACTTCAAAATTTATGAATCTATTGTTATAATTGTCCTCTAATTATCAATGTTCTTTTACTTTGCAAGATCAACTTGCCAATGTGTTTTTATTTTCTCAATGCACTCAACTTCCATGTTCTTTAATTCTTTCATTCTTCTTTTTCCACTTTTAAAATGATTTAACCAACTTCTAACTTTTTCCTTTCTTTTCAACATCCAAATTCTATTTTCTCTCTTTTCTTTTCTCAATTACTTGTTCTAATTTGTTTTAGTATTTTCTATCCACAAATAATTACTCTTTAAGAATTTTAAACCAAATAAAATACAATGCCAGAAAATAAAAATGGCACCATAGACCCACCAACAAAGGTGTCTGTATTCGACAACCAATGTACATACCAATAGCTAACCCACAATCATCAAACAATCAAATCAAAGTCCAATCGCACATAAATAAAAAATCAAGATACATACGTGCAGTCAATTTTACGAACCATTTCAAAAATTATGCAAACAAAAGCCATATAAGAAGACAAATAGAAGTTAGACAGCCTCAGGAATCAAGTTTTTATTGTATCTTTGCAGAATAGTAGTCGACATAAATACTAATAATAACAGCATGGGGGGTGCATGAGATGAACATATGCGAGGGGAAAAGGTCATGATAACATCATCAGTTATGAAGATCATCAGCACAAGGCCTCCTACAAACACAGCGGCGGGGGTAGGGGCCCTGAAATTCACAGGTGCCGGAGGGGTAGCCCAAGGGCTCGCAAGCAGCCCTGCAGTTGAAATCATTCACGCAAGTCCCATTGATTAGTATGCAAATGGCACCCAAACTCTCCTCTGCACAACATTACAAACAACACCACAAATAAATTACAATTGAATTCTAATTAAGACATGACACACAAAACAATTTAGTACTCACGAGAGGCGAAATCCAATACTAAGATACAGAGAAGTACAATGCCCACAAAGTGTTTAGCCTCCATCTCTGTATACAATCTGTGTTTAAGGTTACGGCTGCAGACTGCTGAAGTTTGTATGTAATGAGCTTACATTTATATATGGTGACAGCCTAAATTGATCACATAATTGGGGCATACGTTCCGTTGCGTTGATATATATGTCCAATGGAATTCTTGCAATATTTATATGGGTTGTGGTTTATTTGGGAAATGAAACGGCTTCAATCAATTATCAAAAAAAAAAGAAGAAAAAGAAACGGCTTCAATTTAGAGATGTCAAACTCCCTTCATTTACCCTATTATACTCTCCCTTAATTCCATCATTCATATCATGTTAAACGCGCCTCTTCAATTATATGTAGTACACTCAAATGGATGTGCATTAATTGGATAAAAAGTATAAAAAAATATGAAAAGTTATGAGAAATTATTAAAAAAGAAATGAGAAAAAAAAGGAGAGAAATGGGAAAGTTGAGGGATTGAGAGGGAAAAGTTAAATATTCATAAAATAATTAAAAAACAATAATAGGAAAAAGAAAATTTGAAGACCCAAATGAGTGATTTTCAAGTATAAAAGTATAGCTATGCGAATAATTTTGGTGATGTGGGTGGAATGGGGCGTTGCATATTCTTTTAATTTTTGGTTGGTGGTCAATGAATATTGTTAACCTTTTCTTTAACGATATTTTAATTTTAAAGTATTTGTAATAATTTGTACTTTTGTAGTAAAATTAGATTTCAATGAACGTTGTAAGTTTGGATATAGTATAAAAATAAAAGTGAAAGTGGAAAAAAGTTAAAGTTAGAATATTTTCGAAATCAGATTGATATTACAATTTTATTAATAAGTTATAAAAATTAGTAGACTTAAATGAACTTAAATTTAAGCAGTTTAATAGCGTATATATGTCTAAGTTAAATTTCATTAATTTAAAACAAGGACTTAAATGGTCTTTGAATTATTTTATTTTAGCAAAAAGGCTAATAAAACGCTTATTTGTAATTGTTGAAAGCATCCCCTTAATCAGTTCCAATCTCTTATTGAATATATTATAATCTAATTAAATATGAATGGAAACCCTGCAAAGTGTACAATAATTAAAATTTAATTATATGCCTGCCATTTTTACTTTCTTTCCTTGAGAAGAAATAACATAGTGAATGAAGAGTTAGAACAAAGAAAGATTTGGCGAATAATGGTTTAAACAAACATAAAAAGAAAAAAAACATCAATTTATTTAAAGTTGAAGAAAGCGGGGATGTTTCCAAGTACAAATGATGAACCGTAGCTAACAGGGCTTTCTACAGAAACAGCGTCTTCGAAATCCTTCGCACTCCCCATCTGTGAAACCTTCACTCTCACAAACCGCCTTGCAGTTGTGCTCAATAATGCAGGGTCCCCTGAATGTGAAACTCTGCGATTCGCATGTTCTACCCATCGCCTTCTCTGCATTTCCACACACATCAATCCTTTATATACGTACATATAGATTTAGAGAGAGAGAGAGGGAGGATTACCAGAGGCCAAAGTGAACACCAAAAACAGGACAAGGCCAACGACGTGTTTAGCATTCATCCTTAACTTGCATCATGATCCTCCATTGTATTTGGGTATTTATACAAATCCGACATGGATCAACGCGGAGAATTGGATATGCTTGAATTAAATGCTGCTGCTCCATTTTTGAAAGCAGGTCGTGGGAAGAATAGCCCGAGAGGTAAGACTTAGGGTAGAAGTTTGGTTGGTTTCATAAGCATAAATGTTGGGAGTAAACAACAGCCAGTCATGACTTTTTTCCTACTCATTTCAAATGCTAATCCCTTCACATCTAATCCATATGTATATTGTATCAATATTCTTGGCAGAAGTCATAACGGGCCTTCTTGTTACCGTATTTGGATTTCTGTCGTTTCTTGTAGCCAAGTAAGCGGATTGCTGTGCAATAAATACAAGATAAGCTTGTCATGAAATCAAGGTGACATTTTTTCAATTGAGTCAGCACAGAACCAACATATTTGTTTGCATTGTGAATACCTACCATGTATCGTGGTGAAAGTTGAAACCATGCTCCAGTTCTCTGGACCTTTTTTTTGGTTTTCTTTTTCAATTACATTAAGAGTAGATTAAAGGCGTGCCGCAGAGTTCCCAAAGGTAAGATTGTTCGAGATTAATAGAGGCCGTCCTAATTGGAATGGAAAGCCCACTTTGCTAATGCAAGTGCTTTTGGAGTTTGCTTGCTGATGCTGGTTGATGTGTTTAAATTTTACACCATGGTCATTTACAGATAAGTGGTATGATCATCCCCACGGTTGGTTGGTTTACATGCTCCAGTTTTCTAATTCTCATGTCTGATGAAACTGTGACAAAAGCAAACATTATATGGTTGGGTTAACCTAGCTTTTACAGTCACCATCCCAAATTCTTTCTAGACGAATTAGTCACCATTAGTTGCACAAATCTTTCAGGTATTTGAAAGATAAACAACGTAGCAGGAGAATGCACTTGCCAAGCATAAAATTTGTAGAGCTGATGGATATAAAGATCAATTTCGTTGCTACATAGGCTTAAAAACAGCAGAGACACAACCATACATGTATCTTCTACATTATTCTGATGCCCTTCACATGGCTTCTATAACTCACTATAATGATAGAAAAGGCCATTCACACTTCAATCACTGAACGAGAGGTAAAAATTTCGCAACCACATCATCCTCCAAACTCATGGCTTTCAAAAGAACAATGTTGACACGGGCTATAATTCTACTTAGTGGCTGCCACCAAAGCCATATGCTCTATGAGGTCCAACACTCGGTTACTGCAAAAAGGAAGATCAAATAGGAGCGTGACGTTGTGCATTGCTAGAACATAACATGCATGAGAGAGAGAGAGAGAGAGAGTATACCTATAACCCCACTCGTTGTCATACCAGGAGACAAGTTTCATGAAGGACCTACTAAGACCTATTCCAGCCTTGGCGTCAAATATACTTGACCTGTAAGAAGAAAGTGAAAAGAAACTCATAAGTTGTCAGTCACATGTCCAAGGGAATGATTAGTGAAATTAAAAATCTGGTAATGTGCGCGTTATATAGAAACAGGGTTACAGGAATTGAATTCCAGAAAATAAATTAGAAACACCCAACACCATAAACAAAACTAAACGACAATCAAGACATGAAATATTTCTCTTAGATCAAGGAGGAAACCATAACCATATACAGAGCTGGCTGGATGCAGCAATAAAAGATTAATTACTTTACAAGGACCCTTATCGTGTTAAGTAATATATTCATAGAGTGGAGCAGAACATGTACCTGGAGTCACCAACAAAATCATTGGACACGACATCTTCATCAGTGTACCCAAGAATGCCTTTCAGTGGACCCTCTGATGCATACCTGACAATTTAGACAGAAATTCCTCAACACTCAAACACACTAGGGAAAGAGAGGGGAAGCCATATAGATTTGGAAACAGAGAAAAGGTCACATACTTTATGGCTGCTTTCACATCTTCATAAGAAGCACTCTTTTCAAGTCGACAAGTCAAGTCTACAACAGATACATTAGGCGTGGGAACACGGAAAGCCATTCCAGTGAGCTTGCCATTAAGTTCTGGTAGAACTTTTCCAACAGCCTAAAAATTTAAGTTGAAAATAAAGTTAGGTGCACAGTACTGGTAGTAGATAAAGTATTTTTCAATTGAGGACCGGCTACTACCTTAGCAGCACCAGTAGAGCTAGGGATGATATTCTGCCCTGCTCCACGGCCACCTCGCCAGTCTTTCATTGAAGGACCATCAACAGTCTTCTGTGTGGCTGAACATCATCAACAAGAGTCAGTTCCACAAAGAAGCTCCAGGACTATGCATAAGAACAATAATGGACAATGCTGAAATTCCCAACACAGCAGGTATGCAAGTGGCCACAAGACACATACCTGTAGTGGCATGGACAGTTGTCATTAAACCCTCTAGTATTCCAAACTCCTCATGCACTACCTGCAAAGCATAAATATTGTGAAAAATGAGCAAAAACGTTTCACAGACTTCAAAATGATGGCCACCAAATTCTAATTTTTAAAAGTGCTCTTGCTGCAGAAAGTCATGAAAAGTTTACAAACTAAAACAAGTGCTCCAGATCCACAACTGATTTGTCTGCCAATAAACACTAATAATCCAAAAATACTATTCAGATTTCAGTATAACCTTTGCCAGAGGGGCAAGGCAATTGGTGGTACAGCTGGCATTGGAAACGACATCCATGCTTGGTTTGTAAGTTCCCTCATTAACACCAACAACAAACATCGGAGCATCACCTGATGGAGCTGAGATTACGACTTTCTTTGCACCACCCTACACAATGAACTTCAATGAGGAGCTTCTTATATGAAATACAAAACATGTTTAGAACATCAAAATTGAGACTAACCTTTTTGTGTGCTGAAGCCTTCTCAACAGTTGTAAAGACACCAGAAGATTCAACAACATACTCAGCCCCATAATCACCCCAAGGAATCTCTGCTGGGTCCCTGTATTGAGAGATCCAGATGCGTTACATGCATGAAGCATGAATCCGTATTCAAAAGAGTTGCAGATCCAAATCACATGGTGATACCTTTTACTGCTAACTTTGATCTGCTTTCCGTTGATATCTAAAGTGGAGTCATCAACAACTCGAATGGTTCCCTTGTACGGTCCATGAGTTGAATCATACTTGAACATGTATGCCTGAAAGGATTATGGACACATCATAGGATGCTTAAAACAAAATGTGGTAACTCGTTTCTGGATTCAGGTGCATGATCAAATAGACGGATCTCACAGACAGTGGGAACTACAGCATTTCTGATCAAAGCGGTTATACTGAGATATAAACAAGTGGTTTATCGGCAATATGAACTGAACATGTGAAACTACTTTCTCTAGTTTAACAGCTCTTTGGTGAAAAATGCAAATGAAAGCTGAACATGCTACTGACCATGTATTTCGCATCAATGAAGGGATCATTAACTGCCACCACTTCAATATCATTCCTGAAAGTGGCTATGCGTAAAACTAGTCGTCCAATGCGTCCAAAACCTGCATGGTTCAAGCATTTTAATCATATGTTTCCATAGCTAGACGTCAATAAAAGTAACTGATGTATATTAAAGTGAAATAGAAGCAGAACACAATATGGCTAACAAGACATACCATTGATGCCAATCTTTGTCTTCCCACTACTTCTGGATTCTGGATGAGCAATAAGCAGAAGGGAGCTGGTCAACACTTAATTAACATTACCAAAAGTGGAGGAAAAAGATGCAAGTGTGCAGGCCTTACTTTGCACTGTTGGAGGTATTTCCGTTGCTGTTGCTTTAATAGGCTGGATACGGCGGGTAGTAGACTTCCTATATAGTTTAAATTCAATGTCACTTGAAGCCAGGATGACAAGCACATCAATAAGTATTTACAAATAATGAGAATTGTGCTTTCACTCAACTGCGGCAAAGATGAATCCAACGCGATGCTAGTTCCGAAGACGCTTGACTGGAACTTCACAGCATTAACACTTTGGTTAAGGCCACCACATGATACCTAAGACGAATCGTACAATTACACATTACCGCACTGTCAGAGAATTTAACTCCATTATGCATCAGATACAACTGGACAGAACAAGACAAGAAGAGCAGTAATCATGAAACGACTCCTTGCCACCTTCAAATCGTGTTCTCTATTCCTCGAGAAAGTAACAGTATTGTTTTGTGGCAACAATGTAAGACGCGGACTATATTTTTCATTTCATAATACTTTCATAACATTAGCATATGCAAAAACATCCAATTCAAATGATAAAAAATTATATATATCAAAGCAAACTTTCGGCGGAAAATCATTCGGTCAAAAACTGAGTACATAACCGGAAAATCTAGAAGCAATCAAGTTAAACCACCAAAAAAATTCGTCAAAACAAAAACATAATAGTTCAAGATAATCGAAGTGCTTAATGCAGGGGAAGATCAAGGTGGAGAAAAAAAGGAAAAAAAAAAATCAAACTACTAATGCCAACCAGCTGATTTAAGCTCAATTGTTTGATATATTTACCGGAAGATCAAAACAAAAATACCACGACAAACCTTGAATCGATCAGACGGACGAAGAGCGTCAGCATCGAGAACGGGAGAGGGCGCAGATCTAAGGAGCGAAGAAGAGAACGCCATTTCTCAACAGCAAAGCTCCCCCGAAAGGAAATGCAATGAGCTGATCCGTAGACCGAGTTCTCCTAATGGAATATATAATGAAAAAGGAACCGCAAAACCCTAGAGAAAGCAGAAGAGGTTTTGCCCTTTGAAGGAAAGAGCTGGCCAACTTTCCAAAGACTATTTAAATAGGCAAAATAAATCAACGGAGGCGGAGATTTTGAGAAAGCTGAAGCTCGTGTGATTTATGATGCCATCATTGGCATGGCATGGCATGTCATGTCATGTGCAACACGAAACGAAACGAAATAGCACTTTGATTTTAAAGTTTGGGAAATAGAAAGACGACACTAGCACACCCACCACGGCAATAACACTAAACACGCTTTCTGTTTCTTACGTTGGTGGGCCTGTCGTTTTTGCAGCTACTGTCCTTGGTAGCCACGTCGGACGCTTCTCGATTCTGGGTCCCACCGCATCTTTTCCTTTTTGCTTTATTGCCCTTTTGGACCCCAGCTATATGTATGTATGTGTATGTAATAACATCACAAATTTCATACGTTGTTCACTAAAAACCCCTTGTCGTATAATAATTATATTTTAGGAAGATTGGTCATACAAATAGTGACGTAAATTATGCGAGTTGAGTTGAATACATTATTGTTCAAATTTGTTTGAAATATTATCGAGTTTCAAAAATTATGTTTAAATTTAATTTGATTATTATTCTAATTGAGTTGAAACAATTTTTAATTGGATTAAACTCGAGTTGATCTCGAATAATTTGATGTTTTTAAGTATATTTTACTATTTTTGCACTAATCGACTTGAATTCGAGCCAAGTTTAAAAGTTTACCAAATAAATTTTTTTGTTCAAGTTTGGTTTGTTAAATTTAACAAATCGAGTTCAAACAAAATTTTATCGATTGATTTCAATTGAATATTGAATAGTTTGATTATTTTTTCAACTCTACATACAAATATTTTTGTCATGGAATTATACTTTAAAAGTTACATTATGTTGAATTATTTTATATTTTACGAATCAAAATTCTTCAAAAATAACATATTGAAAATTTTAAATATTACACTGCGATTAAATAATATCAATCGCGTGATTGTTTACGTTACAGTTGAAATGCTTGTGTATTGTATTTTAAACAATTACTTGAACATACACTCTAGACAATTTTTAAATAATATTTACATGCGACAATATAATCAAATATATCCTATTTTATTTTCTTGGCCATGGTATCCAAGGTAAAGGGACTGACTTGCTATTAAGGGTAATTAAACATCTCACGATGGTGCACTGCACGACACAAACTTCCCTAGTCAATTAAAGTGGCTTTAAACAAGAAAAAGAGATGGGTTTAAACAAATATGTCAGCTCTAAATATTGAATCAATCACAATAAAATTTTTTAAATTTTATCATAATTATAAATATATTATCGTTATTTAAAAATTATAAATACACATTTGTAACAATTAATTATAAGATAATATTTATTAGGATTATTTATAATTTTAAAAAAATTATAAAATATTTATAATTATGAAAAATCTTATAAGAGCCGTTGTAATTTAGGCGTAAATATTTGGTTAATTGCTTGTTGTTACTTGTGCTGGAATATTTACTGTGTGGCTAGAAAATAAGTGATATTGAAATTATTCATATTTATAGTGCACTATAATAGAAATGACGTCAGGCGAAATATAAAGAATGTCATTAGTCACATCAAATAGTCAAATTAAGATGCTCTCACATCAAATACTCAGCAATGTACAATTATTACTAGGTTTGGTTCATTTAAAAGTCTGACACCATGGGTACAAGCCTACAATTACTCCAAATAAATATTTATTTTTTTTATAAAAATAATATTTTGATTTTACATTTTTTTTATTTTTAAATTGATTAAATCATAAATAGTATTATATTCTAAAAAATATGACTTTTATTTTATTTTTCAACGTTTCAATTTTATTTCCAAACACCGAAAACTATTACTAAAATTAAACTTACACTTTTTAAATAATTTATTTTTATTAAAAAAAGTAGAAAAACGTTGCAAACCTCCTATTTAAGAGTTGACACTTGATCATACATTATTTGGGTAAATTACAGTTTTATCTCTATACTTAGCCACTTATTCAATTTTAATTCTTAATTTTTTCAGATTTTTATCCTTATTTTAATAAATTATTACATTTTTGGCTCAGTAATTAAAAGTAAAATTAGGGGAATTAGAGATCAGAGTCCAAATTGCGGATAGAGATGCATATAATTAGGTGGATGTGGGGAAGAGGATGGGCTCATCATATATAGCCCACTAACCTAATTGGGGGCCTGCTATCCATGATGGGTAATGGTTGGGAGATCTTTGTAAGGCAGGAGAGGCAGCGAGGAGTTTGATAAGCTCTCTGCAACGGCGTAAAACGAAGGTTCAACAATCGTCATATCACAGCCAACCAGCTTTCTCCCCCATATTTTGATCAATGTCTCCGTTTTCTGCGCCCAATCCTTTCTTCCTACACCAGAAATTGAGCTCCCTTTTCTCATTGCTTTTGCTTCTCGACTTTCAGGACTTCCACGCCGCCCTTCCTCTTTCCTCCTTCATTCTGGTACACTTTTTTTTTTTTTTTTTTTTCTTTTTTTCCTTTTTCGTTTAGATTGTTCAATTTCACGCCCTTCTGTTTTTCGGTTTTTGATTTTTGCTTCCTGTGAATCTTTGCATGTTTGTATGGTGCTTTGCATGTATGAATGTATTTGGATTTGGCATGCTCACGTTAGAGCTGATTGTTCGATGTAATGTTATTTGCGCATTGATGTCAGTATGCGCTTCTCAAATCTTGATCAGTAAAACATCCATTTTAACCGCATGCAGTATGGCCGCGGAATTTGAAAGGATTTTCTAGCTTTCACATTCTCCACATTTGCATTCTTTTATTTAGCTGTGTTGTATGTGTACTGAGTTGATTTTTTTTTTTTTTTCTTTCCTGGCAATTGGAAGACATAGAAGATGGTCGTGGCTTCTTTTGAGCTCCATATCTCATTTTTCCAAACTTGCTAAGTTTTTCCTGGCACAATTCAGGACTTGGGGAGGCAACTTAAGTTTGCCCACATTTTAATTTTTCTAATGATTATGTAAACCTGTTGATCAATCTTCACAAAGCCTCAGCACTCAGGTAGAGTTAGCCACCGCTATCTGTGATTGTGTGGAAAACAGGTTGTACACAAGTATTCGTCCTAGATGGAATTTTTATCATATATGAATTTATGTTCTTGTTTATTTTGGGTAAATGCTAGGCTGCCCCTTCTGCCGAGAATGCCATGTGCTAAATATCATTTGACAGGTTTTGTATGATGGCAACTGTCAGCTTCAAATACTGGAATGATTGTGTGGATCCTGAGGACTTGGATGCTATGTGGATAGAACCTGATGTCAGCAGAGTGGACAGATGTTGGAGAGACGAAGGGATTGAAGGTCCACCTATCGCGCGATCCCGATGGTCATCCTTATTTAACACAGACTGAGATGAAGGTAAAGTGGAAAACCGAATTTCATTGCTACTTGGAGTTTCACCTAATTCAAGTTGTATAATGGATCTCAGAATGTACAATGCCACAAACGTAACTTCTGCAAAAATGGATTGATGCAACGTTCAGCCAGCAACATCATTTCATTTTTCAGTAAATACAAATATAGCCATTGCTCCATAGTATTTGATGTGCACACCATGGTTGTGTCGTAACTCTCACATCTAATCACTGATACCTTGATATCCATTGTATGACATAGTATCTCAACTTATCTGAGAACAAGCCGCAGAGATAGATATCTTGGCTCCAATTCTACTTATGGGGCTCCTTGCATTGAAAAGTTTCCTTACATAGAAACTGAAGTTAAGATGTAACGTGTGATGAATTTTAACCTTACAGCTGTGGCAGGAATTATCGTACGAAGGCACTTTGTCTCACAGATAGATTCGGTATGCTAATCTACTTAGCAATTAGCATTTCTTATGTGAAATTTCTTAATCATGTACAAAGTTTTCAATTTCTAATTAAGGATGCCAGTTACTGTGATCATGACTTCCTCAACATTTCCCTTCTTCTTTTAGCTACAAACAAAGATTTCAGCTAAAACTATATGCCTTCGTCAAAGTCAAGCATTCAAATTCTTTTTGTATCTTCCATATACACAGTGGAGTCTTCCTTTTGTCACCTCAGATTTTCTTCAGTTCCTTAGTTTTCATAGATCTTGTTGTATAGGAATTTAAATGTTTGCTGTTGACTGTTGAGTAAATTCCAACTCCTACAAATAAGAACCACAAAGCATTTTTTGCTTGCTTGATTTATTTATTTTAATAATAGTCATCTGTTCAAATTTCTGAGTTTCTAATTTTTTGTTATGCCCGGATATGTATACCCAAAACCTTAAGGATTTTCATTTGCAAACCAAATTTGAACTGCTTTTACTCAATTCTAGCTCATCGCACAAGAACTTCCGATATGTGTTATTAAAATTGTGGTTCTGCGGCATCAAAATTTGAAAATGAGGTTGCACTTCAAATTTTACCTTAATAAAGCTCTAGGAGATAAAGCAGCAGAAGGACATCTTTTTCTCCATTCAATTTTGTTCCTATCATCAAGTCACATCTTTAGCTGTTTAATTTGGCTGAATGCTTCACTCTTGCCTATGCCCTGCTTAAGAAAGTGTATGTTAAGGGAACTGACGAGAATTATGTGACAATTTATTCAAGCTAGTACATGCCATTTTTTAGGAGAGAAACATACTTTGTTTCCTGCAATGGGTCGTTGGTGAGTTCAAGCTTAGAAACATAAAGTTTAAGGTCAACTACTTATCCTGCCTTTTGTTCCTAGGACATGCTTTGCGCCATTGCTGAGCTTGAAAGTGATAGACAGCCTCTTGCCACAACCTATCACAAAAAACCTGAAGAGGTCAAGATGGGAATCATGCAAATCTCACCAAAAACTGCAGAGTGGTTGACCAGGTAACAATTATTTCAGGTTCTCACTTCTGTAGAGAATGTATTACTCCTATGAAGATCCATTTTTCCAAATTGAAACGACTTAAATGAGTTAAAAGTTTCTGCTTTCCTGCAGGGAGTTGGGTTACACAGCCTATCAAGTGGCTGAGAATTCAAACCTTCTGTATGAGCCTTTTCTTAATGTTTATTTTGGGGCAGCTTATCTCAAATGGCTATCAAGTTTTGACCAAAAGTAAGATGAAAAATGTGGAATTCACTTGCCCCACTTGCTGTTTGCGATCATGCTATGTAGATATCCTACAGGCATAAAACCTACATAGCAAAACTTAAATGCCAAAAATATTTATTTGCAAGAGAAAGAAGTGAAGAGTTCATGGTTAGGGCTTACAAAGGTGGCACGAAAAAGGCTACTCATAAGTCAACTTTGTCGTACTGGAAAAAGTATCTCACTGTTAAGGAAAGACTTCCATCGAGGTAATTGATTCTCCATGATGTAGATGAACTTATTGCATGTTTGGCCCGTTAGATATGGAACAACTGGAACATAATATCTAGTTGTATCTGCAACTTCATAGGTTCACTACTTCATTTGGGATAGAATGTTCGGTGATCTTCTGTCTAGTTTCCTTCCCCATTAGGAATAACTTTTAATCCCAAACAGTACATTATGATGTAGTGAGCGGTCTTAGGCTTTATTTTATGCTTATTCCCTGATGTTTTTACATGCATACTGACATTAAGAGCTTGACAACGACTAGTTTTGTCAATCAAATGACACAAGCAGTTCTGTACGTTAACTTGTAAGGATACAGCCAATTCAGGGAGATTTTTCACGTTTATGATGATAGAGTTTAAAGTTTGATAAAATTAAAGGGTCTTGCATGCACTACTCTGAGTATCCCTATGGACAGAATTTTCATGATTACAAAATGCATCTCAAATAATGCAGAAAAGCCTTTGGAGTCTGTCCTGCACCTGCTCCTTCAGCCTCTGCTACTGCCGTTTCACACAACAAAGGTTTAGTGCTTACAGTAAACTTGTATTTCAGTTATTCTTATATGATGGAGTTCAATACCGAATCATCTTAATCTTGTTAAAATCCTTATTCTGAAGTATTTAGAACCACATCTTCCCTGGTTTCTCGTGCAGCTGAACTTCAAATATGAACTGAAAATAAATCTAATTCTGATACTAGAATACATACAATACTGTAATCCGTCTATATTTGAAGTGGGAGAAGTAATACTGTGAATATAATCAGATAATTTTGGTGCCTGCTCATTACTTTCGGTTTTTGGAGATTAAAATCTACGCGTGCTACATTTCATTCTGTTGAAACTGTAAATTTAGATTTCTCTATAACTGTGGCGTCATTACTTACTTCCTGTTTGCACAGGAGGAGGTCCTACCAATACTACTTGGGACTCAAGGACTTCGAGTGAAGACATGGAAGCAATGTGGAATAATCCTAACGTGAACAAGGAATGGACCACATCTGGTGAGAAAAAGGGGAAAGTTCGGTTGTCGCATGACATGGAAAACAATCCTTATCTGTCCGCGTAGAACTAAGGGTGAGAACATACACGGACTTTCTCACTTTTATGGATAAGTAATGAATGGTTGAATGACTATGATGTTTACCCTTTTCATTGTCTTTGGTTTCTTAGAAGTTTTCAGTCATATTCTTTCAGTTATTCATATGCATTATGAATTATGGTGCACTGCATTATTTTCCATGAACCTTCTCGGCAAGCTGTATGAGGGACTTTGAATTAGACGTACAAGTTTGAAGTACAAAGACAGTTTTAATACTGATATGATCCTTTCCCATCATGAATATATGTAAGGGTAAATACATGTACCTCCCTTGAGTTTTTACACAATTACGAATATCCCCTGTTGTTTGGGAAATTAAAAAAAATACCTCCCTCAAATAGAAAATAATTATTACTACTTACCCTTGCCACTTTTTTTTTTTTTTGGAAAAAAATGAGAAAAAAATTGAAGGTGGGTAAAATAAATAATTTATGGGGCATATTAGTCCATAAATTTTTTTTAGAAAATTCTAAAAATCTATAAAGATATAATTCATAATCCAAAAGGTCATTTTAGAGGACTTACCACAAAAATTGGATGAAAACTTAACACACGCCAACGGAATGAGCTCGTTGTTAGACGGACGACAACGAACGTTAAAATTAGGGGGTATTTGTTATTTCTCAAACAACAAGGACGTATTTGTAATTATACTAAATTTCAGAAGAGGTGGTTGCAATCTACCCTATGTATAGATCCAGCAATGGTATGTATTATCTTATTTTGAAGCTGTGCCTTTCAGCACAAGTTGTTTAGTCTCTCTCTGTGTTTTGGTGCTTGTATGTCTGTTATTGGAGGTATTAACTGATGCTGGTTGCACCATGTGCTGCCTTTTCACCTATTAAGTGATCCATTTATTTCACATGCACAGATGAGTGGCTTATGATTTAAAACCTTTTACCTAGCTAATAGCATTGTTTTCTTCTTGCAGGCGGTTGTAGAAATCATTTTTGCGAAGCACTTCAGCAGGAGAAGAGTAAAACCTGTTAGTAGTCGATGCTCTATCTTAATTTACTTACGACGTATGGTGAACGAAATTCTGCTGCGTGTTTGATATATATAGTAAATTTATACTGACCTGCAAAATTCTTTGCCTTGAACAAAGAAACCAAATTTCTCAGTACAAATAAAATTACTTACGAATGATAAGCCAGGTGAATTTTCAGAAAACAAGATATATTGGAAACAAGAATGTCTACAAACGTTGTACGTTTAGCATTCACCTGGCTGACCAGGAATCTTATGCATGCGGATCAAATGCAGACACTGTAGGTTTCACTACTTACTATTGCGATTTCTGAAGTAACATAGAAAAAAAAAACTGCCATGAACTCTTGGTTCTTCATCATCACAATTTGGTTTATGGATAATCGTTTTCAACCAAGACAACACCTTTTGCAATTAGCTCTCTTCTGCAGATGAAAGGTTGATCTCTGTTGTTTATTTTTAGAAAAATAGCACAAATATTGTCTAAGGGCACAAAACATGGAGCCTTGGGGGGGGGGGGGGGGGGGGGGGGTGTTATGAATTGGAAGATTGCGATTTTGCAATTATTCTGCAGTTTGGAACTCGTAGACTACTAATGATATTGTTTATAATAAGGAATAGAAGAGTATTCCAATATTCAGTTATGATTTATGAGTTCTCTGATATATCTGTGTCCCTACTGATGTTACTGTTTAAGAACCTATACCACAATTCGCTCTCCATTTCTCTTCTAATTTCATTCTGATGTACCAGAAGAAGCCAAAATACTACAGTACAGAATCAGGCCAATATGTCTGTTTTATCTTTTGGGCAGAGTTTTTTATGTGCTCTCTCTGAGATGGTTAGCATGCGATTTGTGAACGGAATTGGACAACGCACAGGACTGATGGGAATTGATTATCCCACAGCATGCTGGCTTTACAAGTATGCCTACTGAATCTTTCTGCAGTGCAAATGAAATACAATAACTCCTTTTTTTGTCTTTCCGTTATACTTTCACATGATGCTCAATCAGCTATGTAGAACATGGAATTAAGTAGGACCGATTAAGGTAGCAACAACACAAATCTTTTGCAGGAGTAATGGAATATAAACTCATAAGTCATAATGCTACTGGTAGTTTCGTACACACATGCTTACACACCAAGAAATGATGTGACACAGATGTTGAACAACACTTTGGTGCGAAGTGTCGTTCTGTTTTTGTTACTCGACCCATGCTTAATACCGCTCCTGGAATCTGCTTGATTTGAATCTAGGGACGTGGGCTTCAAAGGTTACATTGTGGAGTCTGTTGAAGATCTCACCAAGCCTTTCGTTTCCGTATACTTTGGTGCAGCGTACATGACTTGGTTATCAGAGTACGAGGGGAGGTAGTCTCTTTGTTAGTTGGTTCTCTCTGGTATTCCTCGTTTTGTTTTCCAACACTGTCTCATTAAGAACTTAAATGATTTGACAGGGAAAGAACTCCCCAATTTGTTGTTCAGGCCTATCTCTCTGGACCGCGGAATGTGAACCTTCAAGAGAGCGGTCCTCTCTGGGCCAAGTTTGAGGAAGCATTGAGCCGCTATGAAGACACTAAAAAGTATGTATAACCGTTTGTTTTTATATCAATGAACTTCCCTTTTTACATGCTTTTTCTGATGAATGAACTACCATTGCAGGGAGACCGATAAGTGCACCATTATGTGAGCTTTTGAGCCTCACCTCCAATGTTGTGACATGTACATCCCGAGCAACAAAAATATTCAAAAAATAAGAGGCTCCAAATTTGGGTTTCAGTTATTGATTTTCGAATTGAATTTTCTGTTGCAAATTTTATTGCATCTTTTACTCCCCTTAACATATACACCACGTGTACAATGATTATGTCATGTATTTTTATTTAAGAAAGATTTTATACACGTGATGCGTATATCTTAAATTAAATAGAAGATGTAATAAAATTTGGAATAAAAAATCGAATTCAGTCGACCACTCAGTTTTATTAATAATGTAGTTGTTGTATTTATTTATTTTTTCCCCCGGGCTGCTTGAGTCCAAAAAAAAAAAAAAATGTATCCAATTGTGCCTTTGCAATGTAGAGAGGTGCAGGTTTTTTCATTTTGAAATTTGGTGAGTTGAGTAGCCGTAACGTTTTTATATTATTTCTATTCTGAATTTTGTTCAGTGCACAACGGTACGTCACGTCAACTAAAATGAAGTTAAAAGTCCCTGTTATTATGACAAAAGAATTTGCTCACAAAAATGTCTTCTGTCTTGTTGAAAATAAACAAGTGCTCAAATCGAAGACTGCAAGGCATCTTGCACCGTCCAAGAATTTATAAAAAGCCAAATCCGACCGTCCATCCACTGCCAAACCAAATAAGCATCATTCTCTCCAACGTCAGGATTTTCCATCTACAAAATGGATCTCCAAATCCAAATGCTTCATTTGAATTTGATCCAAATTTGTGATGTTTGATTTGCAAGCAAGTGGAGAAAAGTTTAGCATTGACCAAATCCCAATTAATCTTTAAGCTCACATGGGTGAGTTACATTGTTATTTGGGACCATTAATAGCTGCTTCCTTATATATACCTCATCTTGTACTCTTTTTTTTTTTTAATTTAATTTTCGGAGCAGATTCATTATTAATAATTAATTGATAATGTGATGATACTTTAATATCCAAAAAATAATATTGAGTATATATAAGCCCAACGTCTTTTTCTTAACTAAGAGATTCTCTTGAAAAATTGATTTATACGCTTTTGTATTTATTTAGTTTCTTGCAATATTACGTTGTCACATGTATTAAATTTATGTTGTTTCGGATGATAAAATTAAACTACAATTTTTTTATTTTATAAAAACAAGAGCTATGAATTTGTAGTTTTAGAAGAATTATTTATTTTATGTACGTCGAAATAATGTGACATTGACATATAAATATGAAAAAAGAAAAAGAAAAAAGGATTAGTGTACAAGGGGGCGGGCATAACATATTAGGGATTTGCAATATTCATAATAGTTTGAGTTTGACCAGAGCTCAGCAGAAGGCAATAAAGTCTCTGTCGACTGTCATCACTTGAGAGAGAGAGAGAGAGAGAGAGGGGCTGGGCGGTCTCAGTTTGAGGTTTCATTTTCTAGTGTCTGAACAGTATTGAAATTCTTAAGAAAAAGACGAAACACGGAACCCCTTATAAGAATAGAATTACTCTCAACTCATTTAAGCAGATTTACTGTCTCAACTATCTTATTTAATACTCAGTAGTTTTCTTTTCACGCTGAAGATGGAGCTCCGATAATGGCGGGTTTAGTCAACAGTTGAGTTCTCGTACTGAATTGGCATCTTCGGGTAACTCTCATTGTTCTGTGATTCAACTGATTCTGATCTATCTTTTTCTGTTTCTTTTGGGTGTACCACTGCCGCTGGTTGTTTAAGTACTGTTTTTTTTAATGTCACTTGTTTCAAAATTAGGGTTCTCACCGAGATGCCAATTCATTATTTGCTCATGGTTTCTTGACAAGGAGGCTCTTTTGTCGAACTGTATTATCTCGTTCCGACTGAGAATTTAGTGATAATTAAGTTTTTTCTTACTTAATCTTTGCATGGTTGGTGTTTTAAAGAATCTTGGCTTATTTTGGGATATTAGTTATTTGAAGAGCTTTTCGAATTACTTCCAGTGTTATTGAATGCCTAATTTGGTTACATAATCTTTCTTTCTTTTTTGAAAATGGAAGAGCTTCTTTGTTGAAGGGGATAGGACAGTAAGGGGTGTGTGTGTGTACATATTTTCTGCTGGAAAATTCAAACTTAATTAATATTTTAACTTTCAGTAAATTCTGTAAAAGGGCCAGCGACTGTCAAGCCCCTTATGGTTTGTGAGTCCTGTTCATTACCAACATGTTCTCTAAATTGGCAAATGACCATGCGATTTCTCATTAAGTTGGTTAAGGTTGTTCTGGAATGACCAATTTCTTGTTAAATAATTATGTGGTTATTTATCATAGAGGTTCCTCCATTAGGAATGCCTGCAAACCACCTGCACTGAAGTTTAAGAGGAAAGCTGTTAAATCTCATGATTAATGCCTTTCGAATCCTGAAAATGTTGTACATGACTCCAAGTCTAACATGAAATATTTTGTTTCGTGGCAGTCTGCTTGGTACAGTATTCTCACTGTGGTTAATGGTGTTCCTGCATCAGAAGTTGAGCCAGAAATGTTACTAACCTTTTATGCTTATGTATTGCTTGAATATCAGTGAAGTTGTTCTCAAGCGAAGTCTTCTCTTTGGTGTGAGAATTGTGGTGCTTCTGTGTGTCTTTTGCAAGTTTTCCATAGCATTGTGGTGCCAGCAGTTGTTCTCATTGAATTTGTACTCAACAGAAAATAAATCCAGCAATTTAAGTATGGAGCAATCCAAAAATCATAATTTTATACCATATAATTCCTCTGAACATGGATATGAAGATATTGGTCCTGAATCGCTGATGCATATGGGAGATGCTTCAGGTCATGCAAATCCCAGTTTGAGGTCTCCAGAGATCAATTTTTCAGAACCTAAACCTGTACTTAATTATTCTATACAAACTGGTGAGGAGTTTGCTCTTGAATTTATGCGTGACCGTGTCAATCCCAGGCATCCATTTATTCCAAATATCTCTGGGGATTCCACTTATGCACCAGGTTACTTGGAGCTGAAAGGCATTTTAGGGATTAGTCATACTGGTTCTGAAAGTGGTTCAGATGTTTCCATGATTCCCACAACAGAAAAGAGTTCAAGAGAGTTTGAGCGTAGGAATTTGTCTTCTCATGGAAACAGGGGTAACCACGGGTCATTTCGATCCATGCTGCATGCCTCATCAGATTACAACAGCCACCACACACTTAGGTCTGCTTCATCCGGAGCATCTGATAGTTCGAACCTCAAGGTTCTCTGCAGCTTTGGAGGTAGAATCCTTCCTAGGCCAAGTGATGGAAAGCTCAGATATGTTGGCGGTGAAACACGCATCATCCGCGTAAGCAAGGAAATTACATGGCAAGAGCTGTGGGAAAAAACTACTGCAATTTATGATGAGACCCATACCATAAAATATCAGCTCCCTGGGGAGGATCTTGATGCTTTAGTTTCTGTATCAACCGATGAGGATTTATTGAACATGATGGAGGAGTGCAATGTACTTGAAGATGGAGAAGGATCCAAAAAGCTTAGGATGTTTCTGTTCTCTCTTGGAGATTTGGAAGATGCACATTTCATTCTAGCCAACTCCCATGGTGATTCGGAGATGAAATATGTGGTTGCTGTCAATGGCATGGACATTGGATCCCGGAAAGGCTCTGGTCTTCGTGGTTTAGCAGGCTCTTCTGGAAACAATTTAAATGAGTTGGACTCAATTAATGCTGAAAGAGACACATGTAGGACTTCCGCTGAATTTGCTGGGATTCGTACCTCAAATATGGCAGGCTTTGTCGTCACATCAGCTGCTACTAAATCTTCTGAATCTATTTTACCAAATTCCTCCAAAGTTTATGGAACTGATTTGCACTACTACCATGGTCAGCCTGTGCCCCATCATGAAGACAAACAACATCCTCCACAATTTGGCTACAATTTGCATCCTTCTTATCTTACGCCTCCAGAAAATGGTATGCCGCAATCTTCTTATGGGGCTATTTCTCAACATAAAGGTCTTGAAGGGATTAGTGGCTCAGGCGCCCAGGGCACAGAAAGGCAAGAAAAGGAAGCCAAACTGAAAAGTGATGGTTCAAGACAACCAGAAAGTGGAAGCAGTCAAATGTTGGCTAATGAGCACTCTGTAGCATACAGTGCTAGCACAAAAGTTAATTTTCCTGTTGACGAGTCATTGGCGATGGGCCCTAAACTGGACAGAGAATTCTCATCAAAGAGTGAAGGCAGGCCCCAGGAACCGGTGCAGGTCTCTGAACCTCTTGATGCCATTAATCCATCCCAACTTCCTAAATCTAGTGGCAATGAGTACTTTGTCTCTGCTAATGCACCTCCTCCAGAATCGATCAACTCAGAGTCTGATCCTGCTGATTTAACCTACTCTGAGCCTTCTGTTCCTCCTCAGAGGGTCTTTCATTCTGAGCGTATTCCTCGAGAGCAGGCAGGTCTACTTAGCAGAATATCAAAGTCTGATGATTCACATAGTTCTCAGTTTCTTGTTAATCAGTCACAGACTGATATTACCCAGCAGGATTTAGTTACAGGACCTGTTGAAAATTTGCAAAATGGGAATGTAGATATTCCTAGCGAGCAGTCTATGGCCAGAACTCAAAAATTGGATCAACTAGATGTTAAAGATGCCACACATGAAAATCAAGTTCATGTGGTGGGGCCAGAAGGTGGGTCGAAGCTTCTTGCGGTGAGCCATGCGGATGCAGTGCAACACTCTGAAAATCCTACGACTCATTTGGTTGATGGAGTTGGTAATCAGTCCATTGCTATTGATGCTCAAGGGCATCCTCAACCTCCTACATGGACAGGGACTCAGGAAGAATCCAGGCCTGCTGTTCCCAGAACCGAGCAGGGTGACATTCTTATTGATATCAATGACCGATTCCCGCGCAATCTTCTTTCTGATATATTTTCAAAAGCTATCCTTTCTGATAGCCAATCTGATATTGGTCCTCTACAGAAAGATGGAGCTGGTATGAGTGTGAACATAGAAAACCATGAACCAAAGCACTGGTCCTTCTTCCAGAGATTGGCAGGGGATGAGTTCACGAGAAGGGATGTTTCTCTTATTGATCAAGATCATGTTGTATTTTCCTCTGGACTTAAAAAGGTTGAAGAGGAGGCTCCTTTAGCATATGACTTTGTGCCACTGACACGAGATGGAATTCCTCCTACTCATAGTGGAGTGCCGGAGAATTACGGGGAAGAGGATAAAAAAGACTTGCCTGGTGGAGATGGTGCTGTCTCCATAGCTCTTCATTCCAATTACAGCGCCTCACAAGTAAAAGTCAGTGAAGGTGTTCAGTATGATGATTTGATGGATAATATGAGAATTCAAGATTCAGAATATGAGGTATCTTTCTGTTAAACATGGAAATATTAAGTATCATTTACAGAACACAAGTTCTTTTAGATATAATGTTGCTTTATCTTGTCAATGTTCTAGGATGGGATTGGAAATGTTGGCTTACCTCCTCTAGATCCATCATTGGTGGATTTTGATATCAACTCGTTGCAGGTAAATTCTAATTTCTGATCTTTAAACATCCTTCATATGATGACATGTAGTTATGACAGTTAAGTTGAAGTGGTTCTAATACCCTCTTGTTTTTCAAACTCATTTGTTACTATTTGCTCTGCAAGTCAGCCAAAATTGATCATTAGAATGACTGCAATTTCTAATTATTTCTCTGTTGAAACCTGAGTCAGCCATCAACCATTTCTTATTTGTACTGGTGAATTTTGAAATTAGTTTAAATCATGAATGCTGTTTAGAGTTGCAACTTGGTGACTAAATTTATCTGGAATAAACACTAGCAATTTGTAACTTTCTGGCGTACGCTTTGCAGATTATACAAAATGCAGATCTTGAAGAATTGAAGGAACTTGGTTCTGGAACTTTTGGTACTGTATATCATGGAAAATGGAGAGGCTCAGATGTGGCGATCAAGCGCATAAAAAAGAGTTGCTTCACTGGTCGACAATCAGAGCAAGAGAGACTGGTACTTGGTTTCCTGTTCCTGTAAATGCTTATTCTACTAGATCAGATTTTAAGATGTTACACGTTATTGGCAGCACATTCAGTTTATGTTTCAGAAAATTAACCAATAGTTGAAAGTTGATGAGAAGCAGCAGAGTGAAAGAAATCAATAGTGTTGTTTCTTTTGAACCTTTATTGTTTCATTTATTATTACCATTTATGTACTTTGGACCTTGCTAAAATCTTTATTAACTTTACTTGCTCTTTCAGACCATTGAGTTTTGGAGAGAAGCTGAAATTCTCTCAAAGCTTCACCACCCGAACGTGGTAGCATTTTATGGTGTTGTACAAGATGGACCAGGGGGGACATTGGCTACCGTGACGGAATACATGGTTGATGGATCTTTAAGACATGTTTTACTTCGTAAAGATAGGTACTGTGTTTTACAGAAAGGTTGTGGAATTTTGTTTGACTAGTAAGTATGAAAGTGCCTCATAACTGCTCTGCGTTGTGCTTTGACTAGTATATCTGGCGATAACTGATAAAATATGCATTAATATGTTGACTCTTGAGCTGTAGCCTCCTTTAACGTTGTGACTACTTTTCCTTCATGATATCCATTTATTCTTTATTGAACTTTGCAGACACCTCGATCGCCGGAAGCGGCTCATAATTGCCATGGATGCAGCTTTTGGGATGGAATATTTGCATTCAAAGAATATAGTCCACTTTGATCTAAAATGTGACAATTTGCTAGTTAACTTGAAAGATCCATCAAGACCTATCTGCAAGGTTGTCTCATGGGAACTTACTTTTCTATCTCAACTGGACTTGATATACTTTCTTGTCCATACTAATGTTCATCAGTGCCAAGATTATGATGTAATTGATTGAATTTGATGCTAGCATGTGATTCTTCAGGTAGGTGACTTTGGTCTATCAAAAATAAAGCGCAACACCCTGGTTTCTGGTGGAGTCAGGGGAACTCTGCCATGGATGGCTCCAGAGCTGCTTAATGGCAGTAGCAATAAAGTTTCTGAAAAGGTCAGACCCACAACATGCAAGTGTATCGCCAGAAAAAGTTGAATTTATCCAGAATCTGAAAATTGATATTAATTGTTCGAAGATTCTAGATCCGTTCAGATACTTTCCGTCATTTCTACGTATTCAATAGTATACCTTGGTTTAGCAAATCTTTTGTTTCCAGAAAATGAATGGGAGTAATATAAGCAAGTATTCTTTTGGCGTATTAACCTGCTAACAGTAACCTTCTCTCTCCTAAAATTCTGAATAAAAGTAGAAGAAAATAATATTGCACATTGTCAATTGAATACATCTGTACTACTTCGTTTGTTCTACAGGTTGAAGCATCTTATATTTCTATGTAACATAATATGGAGTTTTGGTTGTTCACCTGGCAGGTTGATGTGTTTTCATTTGGTATTGTCCTGTGGGAGATACTCACTGGGGAGGAGCCTTACGCCAACATGCATTATGGTGCAATCATAGGTTTGTAAACTTAACTGACACAAAAATTTGATTTGGTGGTTGTGGTATCTGATGATTGATGGTCGTCTCTTACTAAATTAACTGGTGTATGTCTGCAATATAGTTTAGCTTGGAATCTGAAAACTAATAATTTCCTGTCAGACATGCTAATTGAGGTCAAATAACTCCTGTAACATGATGTGAATGGTCTTACGCGAAGTTTTGCATCAAAAGCGTATGCCAGTAAATGATTGATCTATTTTGTGAGTCGTTTTATATGACCACGCTATAGAATCTACAGAGGTGAATTCAAGGCCAGACAATCTTCATTTGGTGTAATCTTACTGTGGTTCCAATAATGAAGCCTTCACTGTTCAGAAGCTTACACTTATTTATAACTTCCTGAACATTTTAAACAAAATATAGAATTTCTTTCTTACTAGCTAGTTGGTCTTATTGTTGAAGAGCAGTAACTTGACTTTATGGAATCCAAGTCATGCAGCTGCCGTTTTTAGTGTTCTCTCTTCTGAGGGCTCAGAAAACATGAATGGTTCTTTGAAAGAGTCCTAAAGCATGAAATCCTCTATATTGCCAGCAAAAGTTGCCATAGCTCACAATATCTATTGCAAATGATAAATATTTCACTCATTCTAACTTGCGTTCCTTATATTTGACCGTCTTATTTCTTTCATGCAGGAGGCATTGTGAACAACACATTGAGACCAACCATTCCAAGCTACTGCGATCCAGAATGGAGGAGATTAATGGAGCAGTGTTGGGCCCCAAATCCTGCTATGAGGCCATGTTTTACAGAAATTGCTAGCCGTCTGCGCGTAATGTCTTCCTCGGCCCAGACACGGAAGGCAAGTTGATAGACAATCAGAACTGAAGATGGTTTGATGTCTTCTTTACTAATTAAAGCAATTAGTTCATTTAATTCTAGACAGTAGGGACAGTACGTCATTAATCAGTGAACAAATGGCCTGAAAATTGGCTGGCATATACATTTGTCTTGATCATCATCGTCGTCGTCGTCATATATAAATGTGAAGTTCTTTGAACATCCCATAATGGGCAAAGCTTTTATATCTCCTGTACCATTAATTCTATTCTTATTTCTGGGGATGGATAAGGGGAAGGTGTAATAATCTGAACAATATTGGTGGAAAAGTGAAGCCGGTGATGATAGTTTCAAGTATGATTATGAAAACTAAGAAAAAGAGCAAGAGAGGATTCTAACTTAATGATCCATATCTCCACCAATTCATCGGACACTGACAGCGTCGCACCTCAGTCTCCAGTGTATGTTCTGGTCACGTGACTTTGCGCCAGCCAGGCTCTGATCTTATCCACGTGCCTACCCAAACAATAACATTTTCCCTTAATTACCCTCATTACTTGTATAAATCTCTCTAATTCTCCCCTCTATAACTATAACTATAATATATGGTGCCAATCAGTGGGTGGGGTTTCGAATAATTTAAAAATTTTTATTTTATTTAATAAACTAGATAAAATGACAAATTAAATCATTTATCAAGATTATTAAAATACTTTTTATTTTCAATATGTATGAATATTATTATTGACAATATTAAATAATTAAAGAAATATATCTGGTAACATTTTAATCAACGCATCAAAATTGATTACTCCCTTTACAAACCTTCACAGCTAAGCTAATAATAGATTGTAATATTATCAAAATATTATAGGAAGATTCAGATTTATGCAATCCAATTTGAAGGGGAGGATTGAAGCAGTCATCCTTGCGTACGTCACAGCCGAGCACTCTGGCAGCACCAATCATAGTTCAACACGTAGCCTTCTCCAGCACTGTTCCTCTCAACGTAGGATTCCTGACCTACGAACACGTGTCTCGGGTGTCCGATTCCCCTTCTCTCTCTCTCATCGGACCATATTCAAAAATTCTGTCGTCAGTCTCTGCTTTTTCCCCAGCGTTGCTTTCTATCTCTGCAGCTTGCTTATACGTATATACATAAATCTTCTCTACGTATCGCCCGCCTCTCTCTCTCTCTCTCTCTCCTGGGGCTTTCGCGAGCGAAGAAATCTCCAGGTCCAAGTGGTTCTTCTCCCAGAAATATGAGTAAGTGTTTGTTTTCTTCATGTCTGCTTGATTTTTCCCTGATTTTCTTTGCTCAAATGTCTCTCAGCCGTGTACCAAGTTTCTTTTTTATCCGGGTTTGCCGATGATGGCCTCGGTTTGATTTATTTTTGTTGGGTGGGGAGTTGCTCTTGGCTGCGCATTTACTTGCTTGAGTTGACCCCATGATCAGCCAGTAAATTGGATTTTGACTCTAGTTTTGCTACTGTTCTTAATTCCAAATTGTTAATCAGGGGATATACTTTAATATTCACGCATTGTCATCTTTCACCTTCATCTTTTTGTTTTCGTTTTCACTTTTTGGCTTTTCTGTTCTGGATTTTTTAGTCTGGTTTTCTGTCAGGTTCTCTCTGTCTTATTTTTTATTTTTTTAAACTAGTTTTGCAGAATTGTTTATGAGCTTGTGATTTTGTAATTTCTGAATCTCTGGAACTTCTAATTCCCTGTTCGCGTTGCAGGAACGCGTACACAAAAAGCACTTTCATGTGCTACGAGTGTTTTGCTGCGTTGTCTGTCGTTTCTTCTTTTCTCTATTCCTTGGTCTTCTGTAAAAGAAAGAATGATTTAAATGCAATAGGTTTGGGAGTTTTGCTCAACTGAGGATGAGGTTGAAATTGCAGATGGCCTGCCTTTCAAAGAAAACATAAAAGAGACTAGCCTTAGCACATGTTTAGCAATAATGCTGAGAATGGCGTTTAATCTTATTCAGTACGCACACATCGCTTTCTGTTTCTTCAACTTCTCTCCATTATCCATTCTTGCCATACCGAATTCTTGAAGCATAATTTTACATGTTCTACATGTTATTAAAACTTCGTGTCTCAGGTGGCCATTGGCACATGTCTCAAGCGCGCGCTCGGAGGGAGAGAATTCCTTCCTATGATCAAATTCTGATCATTATAACTGGTTTATTCCCCTGTCGGGAGTAAATACTTACGAATGTGTGTGCCAATGTGGAGTCTCTAGTTATACTCAATTAGAAGCTGTTGTCATCTTCTTTCCATATGTTTGATCTAGGCTAGACATAGCATCTACTTTGCACGTATGTTGTATACTTTGGCGACCCGCTTCTCAAGTGGCGTTATAGCGGCTGAGCCCGCTATGACTCGCGCATTCGGATGATGTTCCTATGGTTATCGAGAATATTTGAACTTGTCCTTCCTTCCTGTTAATTTATTTTAGAATTTTGAGGTTTATAACTGATAGAATATAGTAATGCTCTGGAGGTTACTATGTCTATGGTCTATTCTTCTGCGATGGCCTATAAGGAAAAATGCCTGTGCTTTCGCTCTGATTCCCGCTTTTCGGGTACCCTGTGCTCACAGCACCGGAGGGCGCTGTCTCTTCGTGGGAACAGATGCGGGCTGATGTATTAAATTTGGTCTTTTTCTATTTGACAGTGTGTGAACTCTGAGATTATATTGATAGTATCACATATAAAGGCTACAAGAGGAACATGATCATAGATCTTTGAACTCAAGCGGCAATGAGACGGCGGGAATGCCGAGATATCATGTTATGAGCGGCATCACTTGAGGCAGCAAAGGTGACAGCGCCAGAGCAGCCAGAGACGACACCAGCAACTCACCGGGCGGATGGTAGGATTCTGGATGATAAACTCGTGCGGCTCATGAGAGGATAAGAGTGGAGCTATGGATTGAGTTCTGCGTACGCCCCTTATTCAATGATCGCCATCGAAGTGGTGGATTACTCTGTGGCAGCGTGGGCAATCTGCACCCCAGCTTTCTCTCTACCAAATGCGCAGACTCCCTAGGAAGGTGTTCTTGTTCGCTCTCTAGAGGCGCGAACGGAGCCTCAGCCTCCACCATGTCAGGGCCACCTCACGTTTTCATATCGAGCAGCAAACAGAGCGTCCGCAGCAGCCTTCATCAAAGGTTTACTGAAGCCTGGAACTTCAAAGCAAGGAACGTCTTGATCCACACTCTGACCCCCGAACCACACGGTGACTCTGCCACTCGCATTACGAGAATAAAACAGATAATGATAGGCTGTCATGACAGATGTCAGGGAATGTTATCTTGTCTGGCTCCTGGTTTATCTTGCCGCTCAAGGGCGAGTGGTTGAGCTGTGTCCATCCTTCGGGCGTTGACTGCTGCGAGAGTCTTGGGTCATTTACGGATTGAAAACATAAGGCGGACTCTTCAGAACGAATGAAAATAGCGGCTGCCTTTCAGAACTTAGATGATTATTTGTTGTTAGCTTGATCAGTTATATTCTAGGATGAAATACTGAAGATGTGGAGAGTTGGGAAAGAAATATGGGTACACCCAGACAGTGGCTGGCTGAGATGCTCGATTAGTTGGTGGGATCTTACAAAGATGCCTCTGCCTGACTCCTACTATGTGCCCTCCCGTCCTCTGTGAGCGAGCCCTGGAGATGAGTATTTAGGGGACAAGTTCGATCAAGTGCAATCTTCTTGCCAGCATCAGCCAGCCGCTCGGACCGGCCCTCTCTCCCGTTTTCATGCAATCCGGGCCACGTAGTCTCCATATCCAGCGCATCCCGGTGCTCCCCGTAGCAGCCCAGGCCACCCAGCAGCACCCGCACTGATCAGTCGATATATCATGAATTGGTAAAATGATCCGTTAATATTTTGAAGTGAAGTGTAACCCTATTGAAGAACAAATTCAGAGTTTTATTTAATATGATTGACGCATGTACCGTATGGCAAAAGAAGAAATACAGTCGTAGATTGTGGTGAAGCCAGAAACCCCGCGTGGGAACTTCAAGAAGGTGAATTGTAGGATAGCTTTATGCGTGGTACGGGTGGGTTGGTATGGCCTACGGGTGTTAAAGGCTTGACAATCCGAAGGATAGTCCTTATCAGGTGATAGAGGTACCTTGTAGCCACGGGGATAAGACTCGCGGAACTGAAGTGTGTCACAAAGGATTCGTTGAAACGTTGAGATTTTCTCCAGAAAGCGAATCAAGCTCAGGACATTACTTCTGAGACTGATTAGTGGTGTAACCCTAATTAATGCGACTGGAAACACGAAATTTGAAACGGCAGTCGTCAGTATGCGTGGAATAGGGCATTACATAACAACCAAGGTGGCTGAGCAGTCAGCACTGCTCTATGACCAGGTCTCTGATGATGCGTGCCTAATCTGCTCACTTGTACTTGCTTGTGGTTTAGCTGTGGCACACATCTTATCTCCATGTGATCTGTACTCAGAATGTCTGATTGATCCCACCCAACAAATTGGAGGGGATTGCAGCAAATGATCGGCCAGTTTACTTGGTTCTGACTGACCATGATATCTCGGTGAGATAAAAAGCGGTACTGCTCACCTCGTTTCTGTGGTTGTGTTTATTAGTTTAGTTTTCGCAGGGTTAAACATGATTTTATCCTTTGTGTGCAATTATGAAAGTGAAGTGTGCGTCTTTTCCTGATAAGTGCGCACTGTGGCCCGGGATCGCAGCGCTCCCCCCTCTCCTCGTGTGCTGACACCGACGACGTGCTCTGCTCGCGGTTCGGGCGTGCCGCGCGACCTGCAACCTTCCCACATCTGTCTTTGCAGGTGATCAAGACGTACATGCGTGTCACTGGTATACGATACGCCAGGTAACCTCAGGCCGATTTGCCCTAGCAGTTACTAGGGTGATTGTAAATCCGATCTTCCCCCTCCGCTGAGTCAGGTCCCCGGCCCTGCGCTCCTACAATTGGTACGCATGCTTCGGTCTCGCTCCGATGGCTGTCTGGTGACATCCCGACTCTTGCTTCCGCAGCCATGCAAGGACTCTTTATCTACCACCTTTCACGGGTGCACGTCGAATAGTCCGCCACAACAGAACTATATCGGCATCATTGAAAGTCCCATGCCATCTGGATTCAATTCACCGGGCGGCCTCCTCGTCTTTCCCATTGTTCCTCCTCGGCATCGTCGCTGTCATCGGCCTCTTGCCACTCATCCAAACCCGCTTCTTGCGGATTCGCTAATCAGCCTCCAACTACTCTTAGTACCATCTTCCGACAAGTCATCGCGCGAAGGTCACCACCGTATAGTAACTTTCACAGGCCGTTAAAATGGTATCTAGCGTGTTCTTGTATCCTTTTGCTCGCTTGGGCACCACGAACTAGTTCGGGGATGCGACACGCTTGGTTGTATCTTGCCAATAGGCCTTTGCCTCGTCCTATGGGATCTGACTCTGAATGGGACAGCTTGGACTCTAGTTTGTCTACTGGATTAATATAACCTAAACAGCCAATAAGGGATCAATGTAGAATGTGATGAGACAGCACCATTCAGGAGTGCTCGCACCCTAGAAGAAGAGAGAATATGCTGACTGTATCCCTAGTTGTCCTGTGGTAATTATCGAGAGATATCGGAAAATGGTGCAGGTGTCTAGCGTCGTTATTGTCAATTTGCTGTGGTATAGACCCGAAATCTATCAGGAATATTCCTTGGCCAAACAGGTTTACGACCCTTTCTACTGCGGTTACAAAAATTGAAGATTTTAATTTTTAATCAAGGCTCGGAGATCACAGCGCGGCTCGTATCTCTTCGGTCTTGGCTTTGTCAGAATTTTCTTTTGGTGTCCTGCTTTCTCAGTATGGTAGGTACAGAATACTAGAAATATTAAAAGGGCCAGGTAACATAAACCCCACCGGGCCGACATGTGCAGTATAACAGATTTCAAGTTCTGTCTATCTTAAGAGTTGATTTTTCTGTATTCCGAAATCGCTCCCTTAACTCCCCGCGGTTTTCTTCACAGACCTTTTTGGCTCGTAACGTGCTTGACTGCTGAGTTTTCGTGCCATTGGCTTTCATCCATCAAAACCTCACTCATGCACTCTCTCGCGATTGTCGCTACACGTTCTGCCTCGATGCTAGGACCTGAAGATGGGATACAAGCATATCGTTCATAAGCTAGTCCACGATTTTCCCCCTGCTAGTTCACAGAGTACGGTTTCCAGGCCTTAACCAAACAAAGACCTATAAACTATGGTCTTGTACGAAGCATGACAGGACCGAAATATAATCGTGAGCGACAAGTTCATCAATTAGCAAGGTTACTGCATAAAATGGTGTCATAGTCTAGTGGATATATTACCCTGATCAGACTATTTTCCTCAAGACTTCCGTTCTTCTAATAAAGCACATCGAATTGTCCGAATGTGTTTCTTGATAACACTTCTCCATCTCCTCCATCGCTACAGCCATCCACATCATGCGTGCGCAAACATCCCTGTATCGTACATGTTTAGGCATGCAGGTAGAAGGAACCAGCGAGAAGACTTCAGCATCAGTTCGAATGAGGAAGGACGCCAAAAAGCCCAAAAATTCAATAACCCTGAGTGAATCAAGAGTAACGGGGGCAAGGGCCTCCTTCAATTACTCAAGACTTCTGTGCAGCTACGGGGCCACACGATGATATGACTATACCATAATTGATCATAAGTACACAGTCAGGAGTATCAGCTTGGTTTGCTAAGAGGCTACTAGATAACGAGAGATCTCTAGTCGTCATTAAGTCTATCTAAACAGCAGTATACCATGGGCATGTCATACGTTCTACTACTACGTAATCTATCTGTTGGCTACTAATCTAAAACCACTGGTTGCAAACCATCAGTCTGCTAAATAACCACCAGGACAACCTGCTCCCAGAGGTTTGACTTTAGTAGCTTATTGCAGAAAGCGTTCAAGATTGGATTTAAGAATGAAGTGCAACCGCGCTAGGTCAGGACTCTAGTATACAACAAAGCTTGTTCAGCCAAACAAACTTGCAAGTATCGCCTCACGAACTCTCTGAGCTCAAACAAAGAAAATAGCAAATCGAACGTTCTAACACGCAAGTTCCCATCTATCAGCTACCTTAGGATTGACAGAGGGTGTTCCTGCAGAATTGCACAGCGAAGTCTCGTATGAAAAAAATCCGTCACTTTTAACAAGTGGACTGAACCAATTCTACACTGAGTTTACTGCTACCCACTTGAAGCTTGTTACGGGGACTCATGGATCAGGATCTACTTGCCAAATAGCACTCTGATTCATCCCAATCAGTAAGCATTGCTTAGCATGTTCAAAGTAACTCTTCTACTTGCTTCTAAAAATTTACCAAAATTTTAGATTGCTCACTCTAAAGATACTCTATTCTGCACAAAGATCTGACTCGAAACTAGCAGTTTTTGACCGTAAATTATAAACATATTATATATCCTCTCAACCCGTTACTTGAGAGAGAGGAAAACAAAAACTTTCCATCATAATTCCTGCGCCTTTCATAACCAATTCATGATCAGAAAAAAATTGGCAAATGGATTATATAAGAATAAATTCCAACACTGACATTTCTACCTTAAGGTTTAGCACCGCTATTAACAAATATTATCAAGTTAATTTTTGATAGTCATTGTGCTCACTAGAAAGACTAAAATGAAATTAGAATAAGAAGGCTCGAGGGAAGATCATATAAGGCAACTAAAATGTCACCTGAAACAGGTGGAGGACAAAATTTATGTGTCAGACCTCGAACATCCATACTCTTCCATTTATGTTTCACTAATATAGATTGTCAGTATACTTTACACATTCCGTCTCACTATCTGCTCTAGCAGTAGATTAACAACTACTGCTGTTTAGAACCGTCTTCTAACCTGTTTTAAACCCTTCAATGACCGCATAGATAAATTATGCCTTATTTTGCAGACAATTAAAAGTAATGAACTGTAATATACTTGTCGTAATGGTTGCAGGATATAATAACGTCCAAGGTTTGCCGAGGCTCTTTGTAAGCAAGCTGTGGAAAATCACTGTATTTGTCTTCTGATAACACCCAAGACCCTGGTCTAGCGGTTATGGCTTCGCTTATTTCCTAAGACTAAATAACATGACCAATTAAGATTCTCCGATACAGTTGGACTACAAAGATTGGTGGTGTGTGCATAGTCTTTGAAGCCTCAGGGCGAGGAGAAATTAAATGTAAAGCTTTGTGGGAATAATTACATAAAAGGAAAATACTCTCAATTTGGTTCTGCTTTTTCATGCGGGAAGTTTCCAACAATAATACGGAGACCCCAGCCTTCAAATCCAAGTACAAACCAAACAGCGGAAAGAACTTCAATTGTCTCTCACATTTTCATCGACGTACCAGGCTTGCAACTTCATTCAACCATTAATCACTACAGCTCGCTGACAAACATAATTTCCATAATGGCTTAAAACGATTAGCCCATTGACACCTCGTGTGTAGCCGCGTCCCGGGCTTCTCTGTTGCCGAAGCACAACGTTACGTACTTAAAAACCAAGTGTGGCCCCGGGTGGAAACACCAATCTAACAAGGGATTGTACATCCCTATGACAATAAGGAAGTTAGCTTCCGATAAATGCATATTTAGAAGAGATGCCAAACTTCCACAAAAGAACCGATTAAGTTTGTCACGAGTCATAATCCTCTCCCTGTATCAATCTGCATTCTATTCACGCAGATATCTTTTTGGGAGGAGGATAATCCCGAAAAAATGGTCAAGTTACAGTCTAATCACCTCCTCTTCTGTTCAGCCAGTTCAAATGTCTATGATCTATATCAATCATTCTGTACGAGAATTAAAAATTTCTCGAATCAGAACGACAGGTCTTGGTGACTTATACTTCTCGCCAGAAAAAGCTAGACTGAAATCAGGATCTCTTGAGATCGATGAAGCAACGATACACCACTACTTCTTAAGACGAGACAATCAGCAAAATAAAAAAGAGTTCAAAAAAATATAAGGAGAATAAGCTTTAGTTGCGACCAATACGACAATTCACTTAGACCGGTATTGCCCGAGCGCGAGCGAACGGCGAGGAATACTCAGAGCTCAGAATTGTTCCTCCAATTTAAAGAAGCCCTTATCTGCCGGGACGAGTGGCAATCACCATCGATGGGGCCTGCATCAACTAATTAACACGAGGCCTGGATTTATCATATTGCCATGGCCTGCCCACGATCCACCGGAGCAACCGCAGCGCCCAAACTAGAATCCGCAGGGCCTGAACTGCTCCGCCAGCTGGAGTCGCTTAAGGCTCCAGGTCCCGTGCCTGGTCGGAGTAAAAACCAAGGCGAACACCCCGAAAACGGTCAAAGATTCCTTCAGCGACGTGGCGCCTATAAAGAGCATGGGAAACGAGAGCCAGCAAGGCCGCCGTTTTTTGCGCTTCCTGTCGTTGAGGGCCCACAGTGCCCATGAATCATGCCCCGATAGGATTTTGGGGAATGCATGGTACTGTCCGTTCTGGAAGGGAAGAAAAGAAATAAAGAGAAAAAAACGCCGCTTTCATGCCGGAGCATCTCTTTATACAGGTATTCATGCGCCAATGTGGCTTCTATAGCGACCAAGTGCGGGGAAGAGCCGGCGGTGACGTTCGGCTGGCTGTGAATGAGATCGTGTATTGAATTTCAGTCTTTCTCTTCGAGTACCTTTGTGTGTTGGCAAGCACCAGGGGCCCGGCTCGCGGCAGGCGAGGGGTTTCTTGGTTGTGTTACGGCTGCGTTAGAGGCGGGGATTTGATTTATTCCGGGGGGGGAAAAACAATGGCGAATTTATTCGTCACTTTCGATTTTTGTTCCTCTCATATGTGAATGTTCTTGAGGCCGGAGGGCACCGGTCTTAAGCGTATTCTGATAATTATCCGTTACCCTTTACCTAGGCCAGAACCACAAACTTAAAGAGAGGAAGAAAGGAATTCGTGAGTTTTAAAAGTTTTAAAACCAGAATATTAAGTACAAATCTACAAGGACACACACACTAAACAGATGATTATCTTTTATTTATTAGGAACACTTCAAATAAACTTTTATTTAAAAAATATAACAATTCATCTTAATTATCTTTAACTCTAATAATTTTTAATTAAATTATTATTGATGTCTAATGTTACTAAAATAACTTGTTTCTTTGATAAGCTGACAAATATAATTACAATTTAAGGCGCTGGTTATTAATGGATATATTAGTAATTTACCCTTCTTTTTTTTTTAAAAAAAAATTGACCTCCCTTGTTATTATAGGAATATACAAATCCCCCTTCTTACTATGGAAATTACAATAAACCTACCTTGTTGGTTTATTATCATTACAAATTAGCCCCTTTATTAGTTAAACTAACGGTCATGCTAATTTCAATTCAAATATTTATTTAATCTTTCTATTTTTTGCCCTTGGGTGGGAATTTTTATAAATTTTACTGAAAAAAAAACTCTCGATGGTGAATTTGTTTGTGAGCCTTCAAAGTTTGAAAATCAGTCAGGACACCGATGAATTTCTCACCGTGACTCTTGGAAGGGGGAATGATTATTATGGTATGAAAAGAGAAGTTTAGTAGAGAAGGAAGGCGATGGGTCTTTTGCAAGGCCAAATTATAAATATATAAATATTACATAAATATTTGGATTGAAATTAGTATTGATCGTTAGTTTGACTATTCGGTGGCCAATTTGTAATGGTAATAAACCAATAAGGTATATTTATATAATATTCATAGTAAGAGAGAAGAATTTGTATATTTCCATAGTAATAGGGAGGTCAGCGTAATTATTCCTACAATATAAATAATAAATTAATATTAAGTTTATATAAAAAATGATGATAAAATAATAATACGATATTAGGAAAAAAAATTATGGATGAAAATAATGGAAAACTATATAAAATTAATCAAAAATTAAATTAAATTAAATATTGAAAATATTAAATGTCAGACAAACAAAAATAGTGTCTTCCTTAATAATAAAGTGTACATAAATAGTTATAACAACACTAAATAAAATGAAAGAATCCAAACAATTACTAAAGTTATAAAAAATAATTATAAAAGTGTGTTTGGATTAAAAAATTTATTTAGGATTTAGGATTTATAAATTTTAAATTTATCCCTAAAAGAAAATAGTTCAGATTAATAATAATTAGTAAAATACGTTGTGATGTGGTGGTGATTTTGATGATAGAATGAAACGAAAACTTCATCCTCATCATAAAAGCTCTCCAGGTAGAGAGAGAATTTTTGGAGGATGGAATGCATTGAGTAGTCAAATTAAATAAATAATAACTTGATTTAGAAAATATTTATAGTGGGGAAAAAGTGATAGGAGAATGTATTTATTTGCATATAAAAAATTATTTTTCTACCCTTATAAATAAATGGATTTTACCAATATATACATCACTATGCAATTTTGTTTATATAGAAACAGAAATCAGTTTTATGAATTTTAAATACAATAAATTAACAAGTTTTAGTAGTCTCCACCACATTTTGTTGGATTAGGGGCTACTGTTTAAAAAAACATAAAGGCAAAGCAAATAAGAGAGGCGGCGAATCACAATTGGCGGGTGGAGATCATAACGAACTGCCTTTGTCTTCCATCCTCTATCAACTGTCTATCAAGGAAGAAGAAGAAGAAGAAGAAGAAGTCAACTATATAATCGGAGGTGATATGGAGTCTCCTTTCAAGCCCCATCTACTCGAAGGCAAAGTAGCTCTGCTCACTGGTGGCGGGTCGGGTATCGGGTTCGAGATTTCAACCCAGTTTGGGAAACATGGAGCCTCCATCGCTATCATGGGTCGCCGCAAGGCCGTCTTAGACGACGCAGTTTCAGCCCTCAAGTCACTCGGCATCCCCGTAATTTCCCTTCCGACAAAAATCATTTCTGTCGCTGATTACTGTCCTAGAAATTGAGCGTGTTCTCCCTGCTGCATATTGAATCAGCTGTTTCAGATGATTACTTGATTATAATGTCCACATCTCTTTGTTTTTCTTTCTCAGGCAGTTGGGTTTGAGGGGGATGTTCGGAAATGGGAAGATGCGCAGAGAGTTGTGGAGGCGACGGTGAAGCACTTTGGGAAGCTGGACATTCTCGTGAACGCTGCTGCTGGCAATTTTCTGGTGGCGGCAGAGGACCTCTCTCCCAATGGATTTAAAACAGGTCCGAGACTCTGAAGTCTGAATACCTCCTCTTCTTTTTCAATCTGTTGAATTAGTTGAAATTCTCCTTTCATAAATGTTAGTTCTGATTGGAATTCTTTGCAGTCAAAGTAATCCAGCTTCAGTTTCTGAAAATGTGCATAAGCACGCACACTTTTCATTCGAAAGAGTTCTAACAGCAACCAAGAAATTTGAATCCTTCCTGCTACATTAAAATTCATTTGTCCATAAACGAAACATATAGAAAAAATAAACTTCGCAATTTCGTTTTCACTAAAGTGCATCAAGAGGGAAACATGAAGAGATAGTTGAACCCCAATGTGATTACACTTTCAAGCATTTAACAGTATGCTATTGGAATTACTCTCGGCAGTGATGGATATTGATTCTGTTGGCATTTACAATGTGTCGTGAAGCACTTAAGTATCTTAAGAAAGGCGGGCCAGGAAGAAGCTCGTCCAGTGGAGGATTTATACTGAATATCAGTGCAACTTTGCATTACACAGCGTCTTGGTATCAGATCCATGTATCTGCAGCCAAGGTTTGTAATCTGACACTTCCCCAAGCATGTAATTTGATTTTCTTGGGAGCTTTTGGTCAACGTTACCATATCTCTCCAGGCAGCTGTTGATGCCCTTACAAGAAACTTAGCCCTGGAATGGGGTACAGATTATGATATAAGAGTTAATGGGATTGCACCAGGTCCCATAGGAGATACTGCAGGCCTGAGTAAACTTCTACCGAAGGAGATTAATAACAAAACCAGGGACTACATGCCTCTCTATAAAGTTGGTGAGAAATGGGACATTGCCATGGCTGCTGTCTACCTTGCTTCAGATGCTGGTTTGTCATCTTCCTTTTCTCTTTTAACTATATTCTAATCAATAATGTTCAGGTAATTTGTAATGTCATCCAACTCAGTTGACACTACAATTTTGTGTACTATCTTTTGTTTTTCAGAAATATGAAAACCTTTAACACTCTGAACAAAATGTAGAAAGAGCTTAATTCTTTAATCCCTAAAGTATCTTGAAATAGAATCATAAAATTTTGACCTGCTATGATAAGAAGGGGTGGCACCAAGATCACATTCTGTCTGAACTACCCTTAAAAGGTTTCAAATATTTACTTAAACATAGTGCAACTTTTCATCTTACATGAATTGCAGTGCTGTTGATTGTCAAAAGAAAAAAAAAAAAAAAAGTAAAGAAAATAATTGCGGTGCTGTTGATTTTCCAGCTCTATGACTTGCCCCGTATTCAAGTGGGAAAAGCTGAAGGAGAATAGTTTAATGGTGTAACCTTTCACCACACTTCAATAATCCTCATCCTCTTCCCATTCATTGCTGTGGGTTCCAGTATTGGTGACTCATCCTTGTCTCATGTTTCAGCCGTTAAGCTTATTATTTTCTTCATGTTGCTTGGTTATAATAGTTCTAATGTTCCTCCAGCATATGTCTGTTACAATTATTTGATGAATTTAACTAGTTCTAAAGTTTTACTTGTTTTTCTGGAAATAATGATGACTCTTGAACATACCTGAAGGGAAATACATCAATGGGACCACCTTGATTGTTGATGGAGGACTGTGGTTGAGCGCACCACGTTATCTGCCCAAGGATGCAGTGAAACAGCTTTCTAGAGCAGTGGAGAAAAGATCTCGCACTGCACCAGCTGGACTTCCTACCAGCAAACTCTAACCTGAGCTAATGCCATACATAGTCATTGTTTTTGGACTTAGCCAGTGTCTACCCATTCAGTATAACCTGTTATGTTAAAGTTTTTAATAATTTACTCTTATCTACCTGCTTTTGTAATTCCAATCAATTGAAGAAAATTGGTCTGCTTTTGAATGGATTTCTCGTGTTTGGGTTTATGTTCGTTTATTTGGAAGCTCCAAATTTACAAACTAAATGTGTATGAAATTGTCAAAACTGCACTTGTGTATACTATCTACAGAGGACTCTTCTGTCAACTGTCTACTGTAAATCGTCCCTTAGGGGACACCCCAATTGTTTTGGGCTCAACATTTTTATGTGGAAATGTTGGGTTCAAAACCCATTGGCAGTCTGTGTGACTGAGTGCATGCATGCTTGGGTAATTTTTTTAAAAAAATAACTGTCTACAGTAAATCTTGTTCCAATAACTTCTTGCCAATAATAGATTATCTTTCATCAGAAAGGAGCTGTGTGACTAAACCAGTCTGGATGAAGAAAAGCCATGCACTCCTGCAGAGTTCAACATCTGTGCAGTGGTGCGGGATAGATATCCAAGGGCTGAAACCGGAGACGGTCATTGTGAGGCAATGGTCCATCCTGTGCAGTAAAAAAAATGAAAATTTGTAAAGAGTTTTCTATTGTGAAATTAATGAACAAACTGAGGAACATACTCCTGAAGAGGTCAAATAACAAGTTTAAGTAAAAGATTTTTGTACTGGGATAACAGTTTCTTATTATGTTCCTTCCGTGTTGGTAATTTCTTTGGGACTACTACCATTATGATTATTTTAGCTGGCTAGAGAAAAATATATAAAGATTTACTAATCATGATTTTTACTGTCAAGCTAGATTGGACCAGACGAGCAATAAAAATGCTCTACAAAGTATATGCCACATATCAAACAAATTAGGACATAAGACCCTGATGCTGGAAAAAGCAAATCCAAGGAGACCTATTTTCGGTAAATACAGCAGTCAACACACTTTTTTTAAGTTTAGGCGGGGTATATATTTTAGGGACAAAGGAGGCCTACCTCATCCAAGTTAATTTGGAAAGGTTTGACGAAATCTTCAAACATAATCGGTGATAATTCTCTCATTCTTTCTTGCACTTCCTGGAGGGAAAAGAAAAAAAGGAAAAGCGAAATGAAAACAAATCAGACTTGCAATTGTTAGCAAAGTTCTTCACTAAAAACAGTACAGTACATTAGATGCTTGTTAAATGAGCCACGAGCAGGCTACTAAAGTTGAGAAAGAAACGTGAAACAAAAGAAGATACTGCCTCATGGAAGGTACTGTCATATGCAAACCTTGTAGAAAGAACATTTTATAAACCTTATGTAGGATGGTTGATCATTTTGTGAAGCTGAAAAAAGTGCAACTTCATTTATCCTACAAAAAACTAGGAAGTGGGCACTCTAAGCGATTCTATTTCATATCCCCAAATGGGTTTAGGAAATATTAACATGCGAGGTGATGACGTGAATTTTGATCCCAGGAACTCCATTTCTTTTTCCTTGTCACTCCTTTAATCAAATTAAGGGCAAAGGGGATTTGTGGTTCAAGCGATGGCATGCGTCCATTCTAAGCTACTATTGGCCATATATATCAGCAAAGAGATGGATTTTAAAATTGCCTGGTTGTGCACACAAAATGAGGACTAAGATACCTTCATTTATGGAGACACAGTTGGAGAAGATTTATTTGTTCAAACACTTTTCATATCATTATGATTATCCACAGTAAGAAACGTATCTTACCAATCCCGTTATTCTTGAATGTTCTAACAGTTCTCGGGCAATCATGTCTAATATAGGCCTGTTGTCCTCAAGGCCCTTCATAGCAAGTTCCCTCTGCCTCATCAATGTACTGTATCAATATGAAAACCAATAATTAGAAAGACACTATAAGAATACCAATACATTAGAGAGAAACTATAAGTACGTCAAATTAGTAATAATCTGATAATAAACAGAATAGCTAATTACATGCCTGCAATCCTATACTTATTTCATCTATATCAATATTGGATCCTAAAGCAACTTAATATTTGTATCTTATGTCATTTTGTATACTTGTTATGTTATTGATTATAATCCAACTCTTTCAGGGATTGTAATATTATCATCCTAATCTTTTCTCTTGACCTCATGTTGTACATCTGTTAAGATTTCGGTTTTTGCCCACTTGGTCATGCTTTCCTTTTGACATCATAACACAGCAAGTCCCCCATTAATCAGGAGGTGGTCACATGCATATCATTTTGCAAAGTAAGAAAGATACATGGACCAGTGCCATTGATAAGATTTGATGAGTTAAGAGATGCATAAGTTGCTATTTATTAGACACACCCTTCCTAACACAAACGGCTCACTAAATAATTTCTTCAGCACCTAATGTAAAAAATAAGGCCTAACAGCTATAAGATTAAAGATTGACAGAGATTAAGTTTCAAAGACCCCTATGGTGGAGGGTTCCTAGCTCATGGATAGAGGGTTGGGGAGTGGGCAATAGGAGAGTTGCCCCAAATATTATGCAACTCTGGGAAGATGAGGATGATAAATCTCTATGTTAGTCTATCTCTAAATCGATACACACTATTGATAACAGTGCCACACAAATCCATGCAGCTAGTGATACTACGAGCATAGCATATTCTCACAGCAAAAAAAGAATAAAAATAAAAGCAGATTGAAATTACCCTTGCCAACTCCCTTGTAAAAAGCTCAAAACTTCAAGTGTCATGTTTGCAGGAATCACATGAGGATCGTCCCACTAATGTCGAGAAAAAATTAAAACAATTTTAGTTGTTTGACATTTAGCAGTTAAATGAACAGCCACACTTCATACTTCTACATTTCTCCATATTCAAGTATATGATACCTTGTATCTTATTACTTCACCATCCGGATTATCTGGTCGATCAACCAGCCCAATTCTTTTTGTCAAGGCAGTGAGCCCCAACCTTGGATTTCTAGGGCTTATCACCATTTCTCGAGCAATCTGAAAGAGACAACAACTTAGGCAAGTGACTATACAGCTGTATAAACAGTTCATTTGCCATTACTCACACTAAGCAGGTATCTTTCTTTTAAGGTAAACAGTTAGCACCCCATCATGTTACCTTGGTAATTTTCTCTAGATCATCTCTTCCACCATCAGTAATGTCATCACCAAATACAATACGCTCCGCACACCGTCCCCCATGAGCAACCACCATTTGCATTTGCAGGTACCCGAAGGTTGTATAACCTTGGTCTACAGTGTCTTCTCGAGGGTAAAAAACAGACACGGCAGTTTCCTGCTCAAGCAGACAACAGACAAACGCCATTCATGTGTGTCTGAGTAAAATAAATTCGACCTGTACAGTATACCTTTCCACCAGGCAGCAGCTGAGAAATGCATGCCAATCAAATCGAGGGAACAAGTGAGCTAACACTATGTGACCAGCTTCATGTACTGCCAGAAGTCTTTTCTTTTCGAAAGATACCTATGAACATATTGGATAATATCATAGATATGATCATTATAACATAACCCTTCCAAAAGTCTTATGAAAGAAACCATACACTTTGTTCACATTTCTGCTGCTCTTCCTCAGTGAGAAGCACACCCATCCCTTCAAGTAACTGCTTGTCCAATACATCAATGATATCTTGATGGTAGATCTTTGAATGCCCTTTCCTGACCTGTTTTCAGTCATCATTTATTTTCAAAGAGTAGACTTGCACCAAAGTTTACGAACATAACAGCCAAATGGGCGCAAAATGTAAGCATACCCATGTGATGACAAATCCATATATGCATCATAAAATAGTGTGCTGTACTGCATTCTAGAATTGAGAATTTTAGTGTTAGGTAAGTGGTAATCTCTAAAAGGTTGGATTGCGAAAATGCAACTTGAAGTTTATTCGGGAAAATGAACACCAAGTTGAACTATCAAACATAATAAGCAGAATATTACCAAGGGATTATATTAAGTACAAAATTCTTCATGTTAAACAATATTAATGCACAATGGACCACCCAGCTATTTTTCATAAAATATCAAAACAATGTTCTTGTTATTAACATCGTTCCATGATCTAAAACATGCATGGTCTTATTTGCTATTTTTTCCACCCTGTAGAAGCCTATAGTTCTTGCTGCAGTGGCATGAAAATTCTCTTTGTAATTAGCATTTCAAAATCAAGAAAAGCTCGCAATTGATTGGTCGAGGGAGGAACTAAAACACAACATTTACTTTCACATAAAATCACCAAACCAGTCAGAAGAAAGAGTAGGGTGCATGACAAGATTCACACACTAGTAGAACTTTATACACACACTGGTAAATCAAGAAAGATATAGCATGTGATGCCACGTAATTCCAACTCTTGTATCCCCCAAGAAATGGACCACAAAGCAGAAACAGTGCATACTATCTTTCCTATGTTCATTCCTCAAGGCCATGCATGCACCAAAAGAAAGTTATCTAGTAAGCACAAAGAACTTACAGACATAATTCCTGCTTCATTGACTACATTTCTTATATCTGCACCAGAATAGCCAACAGTGCGGAAGACCACCTGTAGGGTTGGAGAAAGAACATGAGTTAAGCATAATCCAGTCTTTAGCCATACTCATACCAAAACCAGTTTCCCAACCTATTACTGAGGAGTGGGTTTCATGAACATTCCACCCAAGACAAGTAGTAAGCAAATTATTTGGACTGGGTTCCCAAAGTCACCGAAAGAAGACAACAAATAAGAAAAGATTCATATATAAACAGAGTAGAGATACATGAACTGAACACAACCTTTTCAAAATCAACATCCTCAGCTAGCTCCTTTCCGGCACTATGAACACCAAAGATTTGTACTCGTTGCTTTGCATCAGGTAACCCAATATATACACGCCGGTCAATACGTCCGGGGCGAACAAATTCAAGGTCCAATTCATCTGGTCTATTAGTAGCACATATGAAAATGACAGCTTGTCTCAGCGAGAATCTATCAACACCAGTTTTTACTTTCCTGCAAACAACATTTACTCATGAATTCTGGTTAGGTAACAGCAGCTCGAGTAGCAATAACAATATGTGACAAGTCAATGAAGCTGAAGTATAAACTTACAGTCAACACGTTTTAGTTCTAGAATTACAACTGACAAATTGCTACCATGTAAACCAATTAGAGCTCCACATTTGTCATTCAAATATCGAGGCACCAGGCTCAGTCCTGTTCTTTACTCCTCTTTTTGTGACAATAGTAGAGAATAACATATCTAGGCATAAATGCAATAGCGCAGGGACCTTTCTACTCCTTTTTTGAATTGCTTTGGCTTTGGAGATTAATTTTCTATATATTTTCTGCCTTCGTTTTCCTTGCATAGGTTCTCCAAGGAATTTACGATAGCCTTCTGGGAAACCATCAAAAGCAGAATAATTATTTTCTAGTCTTACTTGTTGAGCATCACAAACCTGAAGGATATAGAAGCACCAAATTTAGAATCAAACTTTATAGTTATTCCCCAGAGTCTTCTATTTACAGAGACCAAACCCATTTCTTGTCTGTCTTGTTGGCTGCACAGAGCTGAAGGATATGGAACACTCAATTTAGAATTAAAGATATTTGCTATACATCTTACTCTTATATTATTAACACAGTTTGTTATCTTTAGCTGTCAATGATTGAATCATGCTTGTAGATTGATTCCCAAGGACTAACCATATATCATGTATTCCAGACTAGCACATTAAACCAGGCTATGCGACTATAAGTCCATAATAGAATATGGATTCACAATCCATATTACTTACTCCCCATCCAGCTGAGCGATCAGTGCTTCGAATGTTGCACTTCTTCGAGGATCCTTCCTAGCATGTCTACCAGCAATAGCATCTATCTCGTCCACAAAAACAAAAGCAGGAGCCTGAAAAAGGAGAGCACTTTATTGATCTATTTCTTCCTACAACAGCTAAGACCTGCATATGCATATCTGTGCTCATAAATGTAATATGTCTGTAAGTATGCGAGACCAGGCCCTGCTTCACATGTAAAGATGATTAATACCCTTGTCCTGCACATTAACAAGAACTATTTTCATAACTTCAGAACTCAAGGTTATGACAAAAATGTAAGATTAGTTCTAAAAGTAGCTACGACATAGGGTTTGACATAGATGTGGTTGTCTTGGTCTTCATCACTTGGTTGGTGATTCTCTCCTTCTTGATGCATTCCAGAGCTTAGGGTGCAGAGTAAATGGGGAGACAGATTCTGTGATTTAGTAACTAAATGGAAATTCCAGAAAATACTCCCACGCCAGTTTTTAAAGTTTTCATTTATGGAAACCATAGAACAATATACTTCTATCATGCTGATATTTTCATGCTTTCCTCATTATGAAACTAATTTTCTTCTTTCTATGAATTTTCCCTGAAAATGTCATTACACTCAACCTGTATTCCTTTTCAAATATGAAAAGCTGAAAACATACCTAACTACACAACTGTCTCATCAGACATGACATCAAACATGCGCATGAACTTTTTGAAGAGTAGGCATTCAATCAAACTTATCATGAGTCCTAAAAATTTCCAGTATTCTACCATTTATCTCAAAAGTTACAGGATGGTATGATTATAGGTGGTGAACTTACATTTCTCCTTGCAGTTGAAACAATTCATTGATTCTTGCAGCACCACTTTTCTCACTATCTGTAAACTCTGCACCAGAAGCAAAAACAAAAGGCAACCCACTTTCCTTTGCTAGTGTCCTTGCAAAGAGGGTTTTCCCTGTTCCTGGGGGGCCAGAGAGAAGTACACCCTGCAAGATAAGATAGAAGAAATGCAAACCTTCAGTACTTAAAGTATGGTTCAGATGTATTGCTTTATAAGTTTCCAGGATGTTATTAGCTTACTCGCACAAACTTCACATCTCTTTCATAATACTGCATGGGATTTCCCATATATATCATCAGTTCATCCAGAAGATCCCAGACATCTCCTCCTAATACTACGTCTTTATACATAGATTTTGTTTCACCAACTTCACCAACTGGCTGAGTGAAATGAACAATCCATTCAAATATCACTCCAAATGCCAAATTAGACATCTGTGAACTTCAGTGAAGAAAAAGAACCCTCACCAGAATTAAGTTTTCAGCATAAGCCATATCAAAGAGCTGATTATATTTCTTATAAAGAAAACGGTTTGTGGTAATATGAAGAATCATTAGAGATTCCCTGATGAACCATAAGATTAGTAATCCAGGCAACAGCGCAAATACAACTTTCAGAAAGTAATGCATTTGCCGCTTCTGTAGAAGATCTACTTCAACTCCAGAACCAGATATTGCCTCAAAAAGGAAAGGATCGAGGGGGATATCAACCTACACAAGTACCATTTTAAGTAAGCAAGAGGCAAAGCTCAAGGAGAAAAACTACTGTTGGAATATAACCAGGGCATTAAACTTACAACATATTCTAGAGGGAATCCTTCTTTCATCGTCACATACAATGTCTTGAGATCCTCTGTAAAGACAACTGCAGCAACCTGAAAAAATAACTTGTGTTGAGAAATACAAGGCATATTTGTGAACATTCGAATTATTTAAATAATGCTTTCTGGAAACACAAGACTAAGTTTTCTAGGCGGCTGAAATAAACATCTGAAGCTTCTGAAACTATTATTGCATGCAGGTGTTCATCAATTTGAATGAATGAGCATATTCCTTTTCACTAATAATGTCAAATAAGCTCTATTTCACACTGAACACCTATGCTTCATAGACCATGCAATCTCTGAAACTGTGTGTAGACAATCTCTTCACAGCAGTAAGCAAGAAATTTCATTTCCAAGACTTTGAGGTTGAACATTAACTTGCCTATACACCGCAAAGGCACTCAGGATCCTAAAGTCCTATATTAGGCAGGACAAGATAGAGTAGCATCTTTATAGACTATGTCAGGGAGATAGGGATTCAACCAAAAATACTATTTAAGAGCAGCAAGATAGGGGAGCAAGAGCTGACGAATTCTATATAATGTTCACCTCAAAGGAATCAAGTTTTTGAAGGAAATAAGTGTAAGGAAGTTTTGGGCGATAGCGCCACCATCTTTTGGAGATCCACAGTGCCCGTGTTCCCTGCGTGTTTTTTGCCTTCTCTACTACATCCTTGCGAAGACTGTTCTCAACCTCTTTCATGTCAAATTCCACGACATACTTGGAATTTAATGAATCGAGTTGTTCAGCTAACTTCTCCTTCTGAAGAATTTCTTTCCATGCTGCAAGTCTATCACGCCATGTTCCTCCAGTACTCTGATTCTCAACTGTCAGAAAAACACAATAAGAAAGGCCAGAAAAACAACAAAACTGAATACCTAATTTAATAATCTTCCATGCAGCTTTCAGGGTCCCAACATAACTGCCTGGGATCAGCATTTCACTACTGAAGATAATAGGTCAGCACTAAAAGAATGTTTGTGTGGTATCCTAGCCACAGCTGAAGGGAGAGAGAGCTCTTACTTATGGGTCAAAGAATAGGTAAACAGTCAATCACTGCACCAAATGATATAACAGCTCAATGTTTTTCACCAAGACAAGCTAACATGGTATGGCAATACAAAATTGAATCTATGTCTTTAAGTTATTGGTCACCCACGAAGCGAGATTAAAAACTGACTCTGTTTTTTTTTTAGACTAAAGATATGTGAAAATGATTTTAAATATAGGACGCCCAGAGTGCTAAAATTTTCCGGGCTGGTTGTGTAGATAGACAATTTTTCAAAAACTAACACAAAAGGCAAGAATATTGAATTCTTAAAGGAACCCAATGTCACATGAAACAAGATGATAACGTAACAAGCAAACCTGATAGACCTAAATCTTGCTGCAGAACCTTTTCATCTTTGTTGTTCAATTTTGTGTCATGTTCTATTATTTCATTTATGCTGTCTTGGGCCTTTTCAGCATCATCTTCCCATGCATATTCCCCAACAAAAGAACTATCATGAACAAGTGAACCATCAGGTCCTTCAACAAACTTTTTGAGCTTCAGACCTTTGGGAGTACTCTTCCTCCATAAACCTTGTTTGAATCTATAAGAAAGGAAAAAAATAAGCACTGAGAGAGCTCCAATTTCATCAGGAGCAAAAAAACATATTCTGCAATACAAACAGGCAACCGAGGAAACAATATATTTTTTTGCTTGGACTTATAATCCATCTGGAACTTACAGTTCCAACCACTGGTAGTGACTCAAAGATAAGATAATATGGAAGCTTTAACCAAATATCATAATTTATTGTACTTCTAGTCTCACAGGCTCATACCCCAAAACTGGTCATCATCTCTTCATGTTTTAGAATCCTAGTCACTGGGGATCAAATATGTTGCCTGGCCCTCTCGTATCCTCTGACAATGTGCTGAAAATACTACCACTTCTATCTACACTCTAGAAACAATAGGACATTGCATATTTCAACCAATCCCTGAGCCCTGGACAGCCAACTTGGAAGGACTGTCTTGGATTGGGAAAACATATGATTGCATCATTTGACCAATTAAAGAGTTCTTCAAATTACAAAAGTTACGACATGGCTGTATTCAACTTTTTTTTTATGCTTCTAACTACCATGCAAGATAATAGATTGACTCCAATTATAATGTTTTTTTCAAGAAACTTATTACCTTCCACATTCAAGTGATAAATTCCTCGACTAGATAGCAAATTTAACCTCATAAGCTCATAACACTAAGTAGCCACACTAGATGCTCAGATGATTCAGTAATTTCTACTGATTCTGCTTAACATACAAATCTTTGTGCATTGAACTAACAAAGCTCAGATGAGAAAGGCACTTACTTTCGCACATTAGTGGGTGTTGGCTCAGGAATTAATGCATCCATGTATGCCTCGGCCAATTCTCTTCTTTCACGCTCAATAATAGGAGCTCGGACTGCCTTATATATACTTTGACAGGAAAAAATCGTGACACAAATGTACAGCAGCAAAACACCCAATCTTTTTGGTTCCCAATTCTTTATATCCTGAAATAGATTAAAAAAGAGTAGGACACATACACACACTACCTACTCGGGAATAGTAATTTTAACCACTACATTGCACAACTTAAGTTAATCCTGTAACCTTAGAACAAAAGTTTATACCTTCCAACGTTCCCATTTATTCCAACTCACAAACTGAGGCAGCAGCTCGGAGTTCACACGTTCCACAGCATCCTGTGCCTTCCGTACAGAGTCACTGGCCCTGCCCGAAATCTCATCAACCCTTACCATAGCATCTTCCAAATTAAACCCGGTCTCTTTCTTCAAGGACTCACCCAAATTCTCAAAAAATCTTTGAGAACCTCGCCGAATAGACTGAGAAAGCCGCAGCCAAGAGAAGCCTTCGGGCCCACTCGAAGAAGAAGCGGATGAGGCTGATATAACGAACCTCTTTTGACGGGAAAGCTTGGTCCTGTAATTGAGATAAGGTAAGGAGGAAAGATTTACTCTTCGAACAAGAAAGTGGTTTTCCGGAGAAAAATGGAGCGGGGTTGGTCGGCATTGCAGGGATGATATCTCCATAATTACACTATCGAACTCTGAAGAGCAAAGAACTAGAAGGAGGTGATATTTGGCAGTTCGGACAGTCGTCAGTCCCGAGTGCAGAGGGGGTTATATTCGTCGGACCAGCTCAGAGAAGGGGTTTTAGAATTAAGAGGAGGTTTTGATTTCTCTGTCTGGTCATCAAGCTTCTACAAATTCGGATTCCACTCCATACAAACAGAATATTTCATAATTTGGTCCTCCGCCATAACAGATTGGCAATATAGGTCCTCGGTTTGCTGAGCCTTTGCGTGCTGCTAAGGTTCTATTGAGTATTGTATTCATATCAAATTAATATTGTTGCAATTAGTTAAAAAATAAATTCAATTTTGAAATCCTTATTGTTTTTTATGTAATTTCATTTCAAAGAATTAACTCAAGATTATCACTTACAAGTAATATATTGCAAAATCTCAAAATTAAAATAAAATTTTTGACCAAAATAAAGAAAAAGAAAAGCTTTTAAAAGCTTCGAGATCAGTTATCGTCTTCGGGGATTGTTTTTGGGGGGGGGGGGGGGAATATTTCCAAGGGTGAATGGCAAGTTACCCTATAGTGATTTTACAAATAAGCAAATTACTTTCTTATAAAAATAAAATAGCTATTTACCCCTTTTACAGATAAATTGTTTCAATTTAAAAAACATAAGAGAGTAAATTTTATAAAATATAAAAAGGTAAATTACTACATTCATTTATAATATTACAAGGCTGTTTGCATTTTCCCCATATTTCCAAAGTTCCTCCTCTAGCATTGGAACAATCGCCACGGATATATAGTTATTTACATTCTACATCACCACCTTCAACTCTTCTCAGCCAACTCCTCAAGCAGGTTTTTAAGAACAAGTCACAACAATTCAGTCTCTATCCACCACCAACTTAATTCTGAAACAACAATTTACAGAGGACGAATCAAGGTCAGGGCTAGAAAATGCACAACGGAATCCCCCTCTAGATTTAGATTTGAGTTTGATACCATGACCAAATTTCAGCTACACTTGCTGCACATGTCATTAACAAGATAAGCTACCAGACCATTGATACCATAAGCAAAACCGAAGTATACATCACCTACTTAGCATTGCCCTGATGCAAAGATAATTTAATTCAAACCCAAGAATTTGAAGGTCGAAATGGCTATACCTTGAAAACTATCAAGAATTGAATCTGATATGTAAACCCTTATCACAATAATTACAACTAAGTCAACCGAACATTGGCACATCTAACCCAACTACAAACCTTGCAAAACTTGAATAGAGATCACACTGGAGTCGTGTTCATTTTACACTCATACATATGCTCAGACAACTCGTAGAGGGAATAAAAGACAGGACTAGTCCAAATAAAATATGGAATAAAATAAAAGACAAGACAGGACTAAAATTCATCAGGTCGGCGCAGACCAGAATATACAGCTTTCAATAGAAGGGGATGAACGTCCTCTGTAAGTACCTCAGCATCTAATTTCTCAACAAGAGGCCAAATCTGTTGAACATGGCATAAGAAGAGGATGAGAACAAGAAACAGAAAATAACACAGGTAAATATTGGAAATTGCAGAAAGGCACAACAGATAGCATATGCTAGAAGCAGAAAACAAACAAATCTAGAAAATATTCTAAGCTCTGACAAACAAACAAAGTCATGAATTATCTAGAAGGGTTCAGTTTTATGCCATGGTTCAGCAAACACAATATTTTTACTTTCATGCAATGTCAGAGTCATAATATATCTGTCACAACCGGGAATTCCATGACAAAAACAATACTCGCCCACTTCATAGAGTATGGATATCCTTCCCAAACCACAATAAAAGAACTCTAGATAAATAGCAAAGCAGCATAAATGCTGCATAGGCTGAAACTTAGTGCATACTTCCGAAGCATATTGCCGTGTGAAGGCCTTCACATAGCCTAGGGTTGTTAAACACCACTGTTCCTTTTCACCGACATTATAGGCATTTTTGGACCTTCCCCCATTGGCATGACTGCAGCCAGAACCAAAACATCCAAACACAAAGAAGGAGCAGCATAAGTAAAGAAAAAACCAATCAATAGCTATATAATTACAATGGGACAAGAGGACGTTTAATTAAAAAGCACCTTTTCTGGGAACCTCCATCCTCGTTGTCCAAGTCCGTTGTTGGTGTATCCTCATTGTCAATGGCCATTTCATCTGCTGCTGCTCAGTAGGCAGATGCAGGGATCCATCTGTATCTCTAAGTGGTTCCGCCAGTACACTAGAGAAGCTTTTGTACAAGAAAAGAAATAATGCCTGCAAGACTCAGTTAAGAACAAATTACTAAAGGCGATCGTACACTAAATCAAATCAGTTCAACTGAGAATACTTCTAGACACACACATCATTAAGTAAAGTTTTCAACCAATAGGAATCCAGCAGAAATATTTCTTATACCTCAATTTCATCACTAGCTCGCACGAAAGAGCTTCTTTTGCTTCTAATGATTCCTTTGTAGAAAGCTCCTCTTCTTTTGTTTTTTCAGCATTTGATTTCAAACGCTTCATTTTCACAGGATTTTCAGCAAGAACAGGTTCACCATCCACTAATGTAAGAGTAAGCTTCGACTTTGCGTCCTCTAAATCAGCTTCGGCTTTAGATGCAGCCTCTGTAGCTAATAGAACACTCTTCTTGAGTGACAATATCTCTTTTCTTAGATCAGTGATGCGATTGAATGTTTTAGTGAGAGCATTTCGTAAAATCTGTAAATGAAAGAGATTTCATTAGAGCAATCAGCCGGCTAACTGAGTTTCTTGTGGCTTTGGATTACCACATAAAATTAATTAGGGGAAAAGAAAACACAACAATTGTTAATGCTCCAGATATACCTCCCACGGACGATCAGAAACATGAAACTGATTAACAATTGATGACGAAAAAACCCATCTCACAATAGCCACATTAGATATAAGGCGATATCCCATCATTCTATCAATGGCTATAGCCGTCATTTGAGCATTGTTCTTCCAGAAAGAACTCACTTCAGAGATCAGCATAACTTGCTGGTCCTGATCTGGGCAAATCCTTGCAATGACTTGGCCATACCTCTCCAACACAGTTATCAAATGAGTAAAGCTTTTTGAACCAATATTGAGAAGGGTCTGGATGATCACTCTGAGTGTCACATCCAGGCCATGAGCTGGAAGCAGATGATCTTCAATCCATGAGATTATTTCCCGAGAAGTCACCCGTTCTTTTACCATTCTATTGAGTTCTGCGGAGAGGCCATGCTCGGTTTGATCTCCATCTTCTGCACTGTATGTGAAATTTGCCGTACCTTTTGGTGGAAGCAACTCTTCTAAAGCCGGGGCACTTTCAATGCTCTATATGCAAAAACAAACAAAATCACTTGCAAAAGAAATCTTGGTTCATTAAAAGATGATGATTCAGACATTATTCACACTTCCACTAGAGTCAACAAACAAATACTATAAGACCAACACAAAATGTGCAAGGATAAAAATCAGTTGGCAGGTTGAAGATACAAGCCTGGATAACACAAAAGTGGAAGGGCCATTTCAAGATAAGCATACTTAACATATAACATAGACCATAATAGACCCATTAAGTGCTTGGGTAACATCAGACAACAAAAAAAATGCGGGTGTTAATTGGGAATTTATACTGGGAACACAGAAAAGTGAAACACATATTTGATTCACATGTCAGATAGATGTTCAAAAAAATTTCCAACCACATTTACAGATCAAATTCTACAACAATGGTGAAAAAACACCAACCAAACTGATAAATATTTATATTACCTGCTTAATTTTATCCCAGTATGATAAGCGCACTTCCCTTTCCAGTACCTCCTGAACAAACACACGTTGTGGTGCCCATTTCGGGAGATCCAAGACATAAGCCCATTCTTCCCATGGCCAAATGAACTGAAAATTTGATCTGCAAATATAACCAAAAAGATGGTCCAGGATAGAAAATCTCTTATGAACAATATTCCACTATACGGCTGGCCAATGGAGAAAATGGTAATCCTGACTCCTGGGAAAATATGAGAGATCAAATACACCTATCAAAGCCAAAGTCGATTCCTTCAGTAGTGATACTATAGCACAACTAATAATGGGAAGATTTCTCAAAGACAAGGCGTATATTATATGACACCCAATACTCAATATGCCGGTATTCTGAAACTCCAATTTCCTAAATTACAAAATCATCCATCTGCCTAAGTCGACTCAAACCCTCAGTGATATTAACCTCCAGACTGGCACTTTGAACATTAGAAGCGTATGAATAAAGAATACAGCATTTCCAAGCAACCACTAATCCATGATGCTTTTTATCAGAGGATCCAGAGGTGACATTATGACTTCAGTATAAGAAACACGACAATTTCTGACAAAAAAGATGAACGCAGAGGTCGATTATTCAGAATACGGCTTACAAAATGGTGTGAAAACCAAAGGATAGATACAGCACTCCAATGTCCAGAATCAGAAAGAAGAACGAACAGCCCCAGCCACAACTGCTGGAAAGGCACACCAGGAAGGACCACCTGGAAACAAACCTTGCAGTTAGAACTTAGAAAACCAAAAGATGCTTCATAACCTAATACAGTAGCAAAATTATGCTTTACAAGACGGACTTGGCTTTCATTGGGCACTATGACAACGGCAAAATCAGAGAGGAATAGCCTTGCAGAGGTCCATATGAACCAACGTATAATAGATTGGCTGATAAAGGTTGAGTTGGGTAACAACAGAATCTGCAAGTTAGAAGAAAGATGAAAAAACACCATGATCCACATGCAACGGTGAATGACAGAAGAACCCAAGGCTCTCTTGACACATATGACACTCAGCCACTCTCTCCCACCTCCCTCTCTACATACATACCCAAACACCCCTAAATAAAAAGAAAGATTATCACTATAGTGTTGTTACTAGCTGTAATAACAGCTTAATATTTTTGGACAACTACAGCTAATTTGGACCAGATCACTAGTGTTATTTGATATCAGAATTACAATGATTGTCGCGACTGGGATTTTCAAAAATAATCTTCCAAGAGCATCAGCAGGTCACCGTCCACATAGCTTCATGCCAATCCATGGTATATATCATCGTGGTGCGCATTTCCAGCAACAATACTCTGGATCTTTTCAAACTGAACCTCTGCTAATATAATTCCTTTTCTATTATTCTAATCTAGTCTGAGCAGGAGTACTGTTCTCCTCAACAACAATTGCATATGTAGAACTTCCCAGCCAGCCAAGGTACTGCCAAAGATAACAATGATTCAACTATTAGAACTTCTTCACAAACATTGGTATGTAGCCAAAGGATACCTCATAACAAATATAACCAATGTATGTACCATATCTTCATCAGGGCCAACAATGGCACCTGCAAGGACCAGTGCAGAAATAACCGGCTGAAAGCGGCTAGACTTTTGCAAGAACCAAAACAAGAAATTAGAAGATTTGAAGCAAACCTGCTAAGTAGAAAATAATCCAACCTCCTTTAAACAAAAAATCTTCAGCTACCAAAGTTTCAGCTTTTGCTTCTATACCAAAATGATTACTAGTAGATGAAACCGAAACAGTGAAAACTTATTGTCTAATCAATATATTACAAAATTCTCTTCCTGGAGAAATGTCTGCCTGCTTTCAATAATGACACGCCCGAAGATAAAAGGTTGTAGAAAGCCACCATAGTGCTTCCAAAACTTGCAAAGTATGACGAGAATACCAAACACAGGTTTGCTTATGATACTACGAACTTTCAGTTGGCTGTTCTAATTTTCTAAATCAGCAGTGAAGCCTGAAGAGCTGTTAGTTCATGTTTCCAATATTTACTACAATACCAGCGCAGCTAATATAACAAATGAGTCTATTTACCATCCATTTAAGAAAAAAAGCACGTCCAATAAATACTCTTCCACAACGAACCGATCTATGGGTTGTAAATCCTGCAAAGCAGAACAAGTGGAGAGTATCAACCACTAGAAGTGTATAATGAAGATTAATGCATGTAAAGTAAAAATTAGAGAGAGGTCTATTCTAAGAATCTCTTTCGGAATCCCAATTACTCCAAGGGCACAAAGGTTCAATCATGATGATAGTCAAAGAAAGAATTATTCCAATACAAACTAAAAACAATTAACATTCCCTCCTCATAAAACACCAAGGTTTGGCAATAAGAATAATAAGTTAACAACAAATTCTTTATTCCTGGATCATCTAAAGTGATCATGAAAAAAAAAGAGTTGCATCTCGCAAGTTGACAATTGTTAACTGAACTTGTTTCAAGCAGTAGAACAAATCTTGGACTATCATAACAATCAATACAAATATTTTTGTTAAAGAAGCAACCAATTACAAAGTCAAAACAGTCTCCTATTAGTTCAATTTTATATGCTATTACCATATTTTAATATTCAACAAATAAAGTGTGGGGATCTAGCAAAATTCACCAAATTTAGTGGAGGGAAAAGTAGAAGCCAAAACAACAGCAAACATGGATAAAATAAATGGAATTTCTGTAGGAAAAGGAGAAAATTGTACAAGTAACCAACTAATCTTAAATTAACATGAGTAAAAAATTTCAACAAGATTAGAAGAAATTTACATGATTGCAAATTTAAACGAACAGAAAACACTTTAGTATTACCATCAACAAATAAACCTACAACATGTTCAACCTAAAGGTCAACAAAAAAAGAATGAAAAGAGCACATGTATGAGACATCAACATATAAAAATTCATACTGTAATCCAATGAACTACCTCAGTCTTAGTAGCAGGAAAAATATTTAGTCTCCTAATACGCTGAGGATATTTTAATTCAGCTTCATGCTTTTGTTTCCCAAACGCAATCCCCGTAACCAAAGTAGGAGGAGCAGGAAGCTCAGGGCAGTTTAAGGGACCAAAATCATGAGACTTTCCAGCAACAAGCTGTGGTTCAAATGAAAGGTGTGGTCTAGGAACTGAAAAGGAATAGAATTCACAGTAAGAACTTGAAAAATATATATAGATAGATAGACAAAAAGAGTATTTACAACATAAAATAAACAGACTAAAGGTTTCTTATATCACACTTCTGCTGCTAAAACATTGAGTAACAAGCTCAAAGGCAGGTTATAGCTTCACACAACTTCTCAAATACTTGCCAGTTGCTAGTTAGATTCACAATGTGATTTCTGTTATAAAAGTAACCACACCAAGCTAACATTCAGAAAACCTTCTAAAAGGAGGTTTCATTAAAAGCTAAGAGCCGCGAAGCCAGAAAAAGTTGGCTTCACTAACTCTCAAAACAGAGTTTTTCCTTCAATTTGACCGATCGGTAATCAAAATCCATGAAAACCAGGTAGGAATACCCAAAATTCCATCAATGTTGACCTCTGAGAAATGAACTACTCAAAATGGGATATTTCTACAACCAAAAGTTCACTTGTGTTAAATGTTCCACATCTTTCCAAGTCAAGAATATAATCTAGTTCAGACATAGCCTTCAAATTACAAGAGATCAGTTGCGAATGCTGCCAAATGTACTGAGATATTTGATGTATCATTGTTGGCTCTAAACTAGAGCAGAGAGAAAGGAAGCTGAGACAAACAAATCAAATAGATGTGCAAACAGTACCACTATCCAGCTTCCAGCCCTTGCCGGAAAGATCTTGAATCCGGCTCCACAAGTCCTCCAAAAAATCCTAAAGGTACATACAAGGAAACTTTAAGAAGTGGAGAATCTGCTGTATACAATAGTGAAGACTAAAGAGTCATATCCTCTTTCCTTGATAGGTTGAAGAACTCTCATTAAGTCAACAAGCAGACAGGATATTCGATTCCAGGCCAAGAAAATACCATAAAGACGTACATTTCCACCTTCACCCTGATTTTTATCATCAATGTATTCAAACGGAGAGCAGCCAGCATCAGAAACATGTCTTCTAATACTCATGTAGGCTTGTATTCCCATCATCACCCTGTCCATCTCATCAGGGATTTGCTGGCAATCAAATAAAATTGAATAATCATTTAGAAAATGTGAACCAAAACAGGAGATATTAAGCCTATGTTAATTACCAGGAATTACAAAAGAAGCAAAGAGAGCAAAGAGAAACAGAATAGAAAAACAGGATCAACATAAGTAGCAAAATCACTCCAAAAGACAGCACACAGCTCAAAAGAGATGGCAGGATCCATGTTAATGATCAGAAAGTACTGTATACAACTTTAATTTCAACTCACTCTCTGTCTGGGAAACAATTAGACAACAGGATCAACTGAAATGCATAAAAAATCAGGGACAAACTAGCCTGAAAATATATAGGTACTCTAGGGAAGTCACCGTGGTGTATGCACAAAATTCAGAGATACCTGAATCACTTAGTAGCATATAAGACTAAAGATTTCCATTCTTGGAAGCAGGAGTGCAGGGCACCACCTTCATAAAAGCAGCACGTACAACTTCCAAGAAGTTAATGCCAGAAGATTTCAACAAATACGATCAGGTAACCATCTTTTTCAAGAGTTTCCTATACAAAGTACTTGTGTAATTTATTTCCAAAATGAGTGTTAAAAACTAGTATTCGCACATCATATATTTGAGAATACAAATTATGGAGATCACTGGATGTTTCGAGACTTCCAACATCCTCTAATGGCAAATTTATTCTCACATTTTCTCAAAACACTAGCCCATCTGCTTGCAGTTACAAAAACCCTATGAACCTCACAGATAACAAGGAATGGGTGCACATCGGCAGCTACAGCTTCACGTTCCTTTGGAATAAATATATTTTATAAACCAGCAATCTGTTAGAATGGCACAAAGTTACTAGCATCCCATAAGCAGGCTTCATTTCCAAAGGTACAGAAAGGGACCAAATTGATAACCGCACAAAAAGGAATAAGGCATATATTTCTCCAACGCTCCACAAGACCAAAACTTCATGCTACATCTTTTCAGAAAAAGAGGCACTACGAAATGGAATCATATGATGCTTATCAACTTGGTAATTCTTAATTGAAACAAAAAATAACCTCAGGAAACTGATGATGACACCAACAAAGAAATTCCATAAGTACAGTATAACAATTCCTCGTGTCCATCCAATAACAAAGAACTTCGATCAAAGAGAAGAGAAGAGAAAATTTACTTCAACAAGTTCTGCTCCTCCCCAAGGTAGACATGATAAAATACAAGTAATATAAAAGTCAGCACAAGCTTGCCAAGAAGGATTTCCCTTGTCTTCATCTACTGTTGTTGCTGCTGATGAGAGCAGTGTTTCAAACAAAACCACTAAGGCACTCGGTTGGAGAACTTTGCTGCACATCTGTATTCCACGCATCAAAAAGGAAATTAATAATATGCAAGATCCATTTCTTAGAATGCATCACTTGTAACCATTTCAAGAGGGACCACAATTATGTTAACTTCATAACTAGATAAGGTTCTGAAACTTGGGTTATCTCTACATAGAAGCAATTAAGCATAACAGTTACTCTAACCATTCCTTTTAACTTTATAGAGGCAAAACAAAAGGATCAGAAATTTAAGGAACAATATGTCCCAACTAATAGCTCATCAAGCAATTTCATGAGCTTTTAACTCCTTAGAACCTAAGTAGTAACCAAAGTGGTGAGTGACAGCTGGTTTCAAAGAGGCCTTGGAGGAAGACAAAAACCAAATCCAGTATTTGGCAGTACAAGTAAAAACAAAAAGCAGTCAAAGCAAGCCCCATCCAGGTTACTGCTCCTATGATTTATCACATTGATCTAAAAAATTTCAACAATTTATGGATGTATCAGATTCCCAAGTATGTATTAGAAAAGAAAGGATCCTTGCCTAGATCGACCCAAATGGGAAATACCTTTCCCTGTGGGCTAAGGAGACCATGATCGCACAATGGACTAAAACTTGGGGAACTTGGGTATGATTTGACGTGAAAAAATCACTAGTTTCATCCATACCTCAGGAGTAGTTCATCAAATTGGTAAGGTTTTTAGTGTGATGCACAACTCCGAATTCATAGAACAGAATGTAAAAGAAACATTGAATTCTTCCGCCAAATACTCAAGCGAAGATAAAAATCATCCCGCAGCAGACATGCAACAGAGTCACACAGCACATACCAAGACAGTTAGAAAGCGCAGAAGTATCCGCATCCTGTTACAATTTCCACTATCTAAAGCAACCTGTCAATAAACAATAGAAATGTATATCAATAAATGACAAAAGAGTTGTCAATAAATTTGGTTTCATCTCAAAAAGAGAATAAGAACATCAACAGCTGTTCCTGTTAAACCATGCGATATCACATAGTGACAAATACAAACCAGGCTGTAAACAAGAAAAGTAGTTTGGTAAAATTTTAGGTACTGGATCACATGAGATCCAAACTTTCAGAAGCAGGACAGAAATATGAGCATATATAATATGCATCTGTGAACTTGTGTGGTAGTACATGGCTTGGGTGATGCAGAGAACTGAAGCATTACTGAGATCCACCCGAAGACATATCCTGAAAGAAGTTATATGTTTGGTTTCTTACCTGCAAATTCTCATGTGTATTCTCTAGAACTTTCCTGACAAAATCTTCATCTTCCAAATTTAGAAGACCAACCTACAATGGTAAAGAGTCTCAATTGTACAAACAGATACGGGATAGTGCCTCAACAGTAGGAAGCTAAACATCAAAATCGCTTATACTGAGTAAAAGAGTATAAGCATTTCAGCATATACATCATATGAATCAAAAATAGCAATTTTGACCGAGACACTAATAAACCTTGTTCGACAAAAAATCTGATAGGCACATTTTTAGAGCCAACGACACACCAGTATCATTTTTCTTTGATTTAGTAGTTTTTAAGGGCAAGAAATAAAATACCAATGTGGTGCTGCTTAATACTGCCAAGGCGTGATAAGACATAAGTTGAGCTATGAAATACTCAAATTTTAATTCTTCAAAGATTTGGTTTGAACCGAGTTATTTTTTCATGAAATGCTTGAATACAACTCATCTTGCACATATAAGCATTCTGTAAACCCAAAGGGAAAAGGAGTTCCCAAATAAGGAAAAAGAATTGGTCTTTTACACAAAAACCCCTGAGTACCATTTAACTAATGCTTCTCTCAACTCATCTTGAATGTATAAGCATTCCATAAAGCATAAACCCAAAGGGTAAAGGAGTTCCCTGATAATGTCCATAACCAAAATTCAGGACTGTTACTGTATCTACACAATTTGTTCGACATTCGACACTGATACCATATTCAGATACATGCATTAATTATTCATGTTCTTGCACACTATCATTTACAAATCTATGAATTAGCACAAAAGTAGAAATGCTCCAATTGTATTAGCATATAACAGAAAGATAAAGATGCCGAGCAGGAAAGAAATAGAGAAGAGAAATTTCAATTTGGAGGGTGGACTGGAGGGCCACTAGTAAAAGCTACCATACCAGCGTTCCATACAAAGGTATCTTGTGAGGCAACTGTTCAGCACACTGAAGAAGGAACTGCCACAATATAACATATAAAAGCAAGGACGTCATTAAGAAAAGTATACATAACACATATGCAAGCAAGCATAACCATTATTCTATTTCACACAAACCAGGCAGAGCGCAATAAGCATGAGACCGACTCAGCTTAGAGCAAAACCACTTTATATTGAGCCCTTTATGCGCTCAATTCGATAAAAGTTTCCAACTAAACACCTAACTAGTTGCAGAAGTAATAAGATGGAGGTTAGTAAGTTCAAAGAAATAGCTAATTGAGAAAACAAAAGGAGGCCAAGAACATCAAGGAAAAGGAAAAGAAGGAAGTTCCTCAGGGGCAAAATATCATTAATTAATGAAGAAACAAAAAAAGGCCAAGAACATCAAAAGGAAAATAGAGTGTTTCTTACAGATAAATATCATTAATTACTCAAGAAAAAAAGAAAAAGTCGAAGAACATCCAAGGAAAGGAAAGGACGGCCTTCCTCTAGCACAAAGTATCGTTAGTTTAATCAAGAACATAGAAGAAAAGGGAAGGAAGAAAGTTCCTACAGACAGCATATCATTAATTAATCAAGAAAACAAGAAAAAGGGCCAAGAACATTAAAGAAAATGGAAGGAGGTTCCTCACAGTCAAAATATCTTCACCGGAATGCAATAATTCACGGCGAACCACGCCAAAACAAGTCTCCTGCAATGGAAACAACCAAGATTACCAACACGGAAGTTGGGTAAACGGCAAGGGGAAGTAGAAAAAAAGTGGATATGTCTTAGGTTTCTTGGCAATAAACTTCAAGATTTTGAGAACTAGTTAAACAAATGAGAGAGCTCGTAAGCAAAAAGGAACATATTTCTAGGGTATTACTCGAACGGACACAACCAAAGAGAAAAAAAGCTAGGGTTTAAAATAAACGCAAAGAGACGAAAACGAACGAGTTGGTCTTTGTAGTCGGCATTCCCGCCGTACTCCGAGCACTTCTCTCCGATTCGAAGCACCAGACTTCTCCAACTGCTCATTCCGACTGCGTAAGAGAACTGAACTTTGAAATAAACTCTGAAAAACGGTGGCGCCCGGCGGAGGAGCAACGGAGGAGAAGAAGGGTTTAAAGTTAGTGAAACGTTAATTATGAGGGTCGAGGATGCGGGTCGTGTCGGAAAAGGTTTTCAAAACCCTGGCGTGCGATTTACAAACCCGATTACCCAGTATAAATAGGCGGGTTAAACCCGCGTCCGATTTTCCGAAACCGATTACCAAGTACATTAAGTCTTTAAATAAACTTTTATTCAAATCATTTTTTCATCCAAAACATTCATTAAATCTCTGAGCACAAATTTTTAATTTAATATATCAAATTTTTAGAGAAAAAACCTTTTTTTTCTAAGAATTTTTAGATAAATTATTTTACGGCATAAATTTGTATTTTTATAATTGAATCAACTAAAAAAGTATGAAGTATTTTCATGTTTTGAGGGAAAATATGAAGCTTTTCAAAGATGATAAATTGAAGATTTCCTTCAGATAAGTTAATACTAACTTAAATATCAAATATCATCAATAAAAATTACTCATATGATTATTTTTAAAACAAAAATTTGCTCGAATAAATTCTAATTCTGATGTTTTCCGTTGTAAAGCGACGAAGGATCCGAACCCAAGTCCGATTAGAAGTATCCACATGCAAATGCAGTATGTGATTATCGGATTCAAATAGGATATTGAGCTAAAGATTTGTGTCAAGACAAGATCCAATACAATTCCATATCTGCATTTTATTTCCTTCTCGCAGTGTGTGCACGTCGTAAATTTGAATTTACGAGTCTTTACATACTTCTCAAGAAAAGCAAAACTATGAACTTTTACATGTCTCACAACAACAGCATTATTATATTGACTAAAAAAATAATAACAACATAGTTCTTTCATGCAAATGCACAACCTTGTGAAATGCAGTGCTTCCATGGATCTTTCGTCAAGTCACCAGGTATTGATTACTCTACACAAAGTGATCCTATTCACAGAATTTAATTGCTCGTTACAAGAAACCTGTATTTCCCAGGCAACAAACAATTCCTAAACAAACAATCGCTACAAGCACATCAACGATCAACAAGGAGATGCCAGGTGCATGTGCCTTGAGCTTCCCGTGGGATATTTAGCTACCCAGTTACACGCAAGCTTTGGGCAAAAGAATCAGAAGAGAATGATCATGAATAGCTTCTGCTGATCAATCCGCACGAGTCAAGACCCTCTTATGATCATCTGCTGGGTGACCAATAACAAACAATCTGCTGCTTAGTATGTGAGGTCAACAAGGGTGCCTATGACCATATAGAATCAATTTCACATGGATATCTATAGAGTGAGTTTCTATGTCATTTTGTCCCATAGTAACAGATGAAGCATCGGCCCAGAGAGCTGTGTCAAACTCCATTGACTCTATCAACAAGACTCAATTAGGTTCATCTCTTGGAAGACATGGCTTCTTCAATCCTCCTGATGACTACACTCAGACTGCCTCCGTTTTCCAGAGCTTTGACGGCAGCCCTATGAGCATGTTTATGCCACTTAAGCAGATTGTATGATTGCAGCACAGACCAACGGGCTTGATTTGACATCTGTATGTACAACACCATGTGTCAAGTTCCAGCGAGGCGATGCATGATTAAGACGTTCCAAAATGCTTAGTTATCAGGTACTTAAATTTGGCAGGGAAAACCTAATGGTGACATCGAATCAAACACTGGCAAGTTTCTATTACATATCATGTTGAACTTCAAAATAGAAGACTTATTTTGCATTAACTTGCCCTATATCTTTTATTACAAAAGAATGTACTAAGCTGCTCGCATAGTAGACTAATTTGTATACCTTCTTTAAACAGCCTCTTATTTTTTACCAAAACGCTCACCACCATTACCCCTACCGGCCTCTTGGCCATTTCCATCCTTATCATGCTAGCTTCTAATCCGTATGCGTATCACTCGCGATAACATCCAACTTAGATCAAACCTTCTCAACTGTATTCCTCGTACACATCGTCTGTTCTTGCCTTGTCCGGATTAACACTAAAGCGACTGTTCATCTCTTCAGACCTACCTATCTGTAGGCACACAGACCTACACTTCTTAATGTGGAGAATATCAACATAAATCCGCTAGCCTAGAGAGTTGTTGAGCTACATCGTACTACTCTCCAGCAATCAGCCACCTAGAGGCCCATTTTGTTGTGATATTCAAATCGAATGTGAATACTAATACTGATCAATCAATATTATACATTACCACCTTCAAAAACACCACGCCCACCAAACGCAATGATCAGTCATATCTGGCATGCTCCTTGTCAAGTATTAAAAATGTAGAACATCATAGGGGCATATTATATTACTTTTTTTTTATCTAAATAATTTGTTAACGGCCAATATATTGTTGCTCTTCTACTGAGATGTTAAGGGAGACCTTTCGAAAGAAGACAATATGAGCTGGATACTATTTTTCCGGATTCAGCGACGCCCGATAGGTGTCTCAATAATTCGAATATGTGGCTATGATCACGTATGTCACTGTATTCACAAGGCTAAGAAATCAAAGTGACATCCATATTTAGCATTCGTCCAGACACGAAATCACGCTACGTGGACGAAAGGTAGTTCAGATCTGAATAAGATAGCGAGAGGTAAAAGCTCAATCACGATAGAGGAAGATGGTATTGGGGGTTGGAGGAACGAGAGCGATTCAGTAGCTCCTGAAATAGATCTATTATCTAAATCGATTTTTTCCTCCCTCAGCCCTCCATCTACAGAGCTCCAGGTCTGCCATCTCTAATGTCAAATAGTTACCATTTGCTCTCTCTAACTAATAATAAAATACATGGGTTATAATAAAATACTCATTGTTACCACTATTCACAAGAAGAAGCATCATAGAAATTAATTTTTTTCAGCAGAAGAAACAATTAACATTTTTGGACTCATCACTCTAATACACGCTGTTACGAATTCATATCGACGAGTGTCACTAGTGAGCTAAGACTAATTTCATGCCGAAAACTGATCAACGCTTGAACAACCACAGTATACTTGGGGAAAAGGCCTCATTAAAGAAGTTTAATGTCATAAATTCGATCGTGGTTCGCATTCATGCCTCTCGTACATAGAATGTTCGCATCACAGCCCTGCTCCATATGAGCGTGGCACCAAAGGCACTTGATCACTGTCCTCTTTCTCTATAACAGGCTCATCACTGATATGAGTTTATCGGTCAGTGGACCGGAACAGGGAGTTGTCCTTTGCTAGCAGACAAGAGGTTAGGTGAGTACTAGGGAAGGACTTAGCGCTGTGGTGCACGGGAAGTTCAGAGGATGAAGTCACACAGGTGTCAAGATGCCAGGAGCCCCGCCCCGCGGATGTTGAAGGAGGGACACCATGTCCCAGGACTGGTCAATAATGGCTCGCCCGCCCTGAATGCCCATATTGCATTGCAACAAATTGGTCTAAATTACCACCACCGCCCAATTGTGACATGCTTGGGATCGTAGTAATGGCCTTGTCGATAATGTTCGGAACACGACTAATCCAAATGTTACAGGATATTCAGAGGTATTTCGGCCAGGAGCTGTAATCCCGATCGAGTGCTTTTATAACGCGTACAGTTTCTCCTCTGTGCAAGCTGGAGTATGACGGCCAGAGCGGGAGACACTGGTCATGGCCGGTGCACAATAACATGAAGGACATATTAATGCTGGCGGCAGCCAAGGGGACACCGAAATTGCGTGACATTTTTTCCAAGTCAGTGTTGTATTAGCCGCTCGGAGGCTGCGATCACCCAATATTGATATGATATCGTTTTCATCATATTACGTTCCGCGCTCATGTCGGCAAAGCCGTTACTCTGCGGTGGAGCGCAGCTCTACAGAATACTCAATTAGATAAAGAGAAGGGCGCTCATTATAACCATCACAGCACGGAGCTACGAGCATCCAAGCCCGTTCGCTAAACTGAAAAGTGTTGGGGCTGAGGTGATCTGCTTGATGTTGATGCGCGCAACTTACAACTTAGGAGATTGGACCGCACAAGGGCGGACCGATGTGGGTGCCGGGTCGGCGGATTCGAAGCATGAGCCCGGAAGTGCAAAATGGGCAATCTAGCACGACAATCCCGAGGATGGCTTTCTCAAGGGTCCGTCCTGATGTTCCTACGCTTTGTCGACGCTTGGCAGTTTAAGATCAGGTAGAAGTACTTGTGGCGCACGCAAACGTCCGGATAGCGTAAATGCCTAATCAAAAACAAGACTAGAGCTCTCCGGCAAATTCGCACTCTATTATGGGGCAGCAACGGCGTTTTGAAGCGGGGGATGGGGACAAGTATATGTGAGGCGTGAGTAAGGGCATGGAGAGGCTTTAGCATAACTCAGATACTTGACTTTAGCCAACAAGTACAGACTGTTATAGTGCCTCAATATCGAACAGAAGGAATGAGTAAGGTGACGTCATAGGCTCGCACGGCGATCGTGGAAGATTGGGAGATCATTTCTGCCATAGAAACCTTGCCCTGTTTGGCAGAAAGGAACAATTATCCCGTCGTAGGTGGAAGTATACGGCCCTTCAGGGGAGCAAACCCAGTTGAAGACTTAGTACTGTAAGGGCTGTCAGATCTCTCTGGCCCCTCTAAGCTGTGCGCCGCAAAGCAAATTAGCTTCAAGCATCATGTCATACATTGATCATGCCCACAGCGATAGTCATCACGTTGTCAAAATTAACTTAGCTAACACGCCGACATACCCCGGCACAAACAAAATACCAAATTCTATGAAAGTTAGAACCAGTACGCGACAAATGAAGTTTGTTACAGTAGCTTGTGGCTGGCAAAAAATACGTCGCCAATGCAGAATAATTTACCCATACTCAAGTCCAGTGTCTAAGGCCTCCTGCCTCGAAATCTGGCGAGAGACGCCTCTCGGTGTGGTATAAATGACGCATAGTGTCGCGTTCCCAGAACAGAGCCTTCATATCGCTATAGTAGCACCGGCATTCTGACGCACGTGTCCAGACACCTCCAGGTCCCTCTTCCAAATCCCAGCAACCCCAACTCCATTCTTCACTAGGCCTAGTCGACACTTGGAAGCAGAGAAGAACTGCCAGATAGGTTCAAACTGCGATACTGTATGTGGGAGGAGGAGACCGAGCGGCTCGGCCGAGGGTCTTTTCTTGGGATGCTTCCCGATCAGTACTCTGGCCGCTCGGCCGGCACGGCCGACCCGCGGGTAAACTGCGGGTCCTTTCACGTCGAGGTTCTTGTGGACTGTCGTCCGTGGGAAATTCTTCTGGCCTGAAATTGTGTTAGTTCAGGATATGCCTCAACATACAGTTTCGTGGACGATAGCATATGCGATGAAGGACCTGTGAGCTGCGGTAAGGGGATGCGAGTCAGGCTGGGCCGTCGTTGGCCTTATGCAAGGGACGACGATATCGAGCTGCTCGCATTGGAGCTCAATCGTTTGCTAAACTCGTTAGTCTTTACCAAGTTATAAATTCATACGGGTTCGGCTGACTCTGTGCCGAGCGCTTGTCTGTAAAGTGCGTAGATGGGACGGGGTGTAGGCGGTTTTGCCGTGTAATGTGCGGCTCTCGAAGGTAGCTCATTTGGTGTCGGATACGATATATTAGTACGTGGGCCCGATAACATGAGGCTGCCAAGGGGTAGGGAATGAATCGGACTAAGGCTTCATGGAGAGTATCGTGGGAGTTTGTCTCTCTAGGGCTTGGTGGGGGCATTACTAGGGGTGGCAGGGCGGAGTACAGACACCGCCCTCACAGGCCGCTTTCACGTGCGTGAAGTGTTCGCGAGCGTCGCACACGAGAGCCCTGCTGACTCTTGGCTCGGACTCGAGCCGTCGAGCCAATTTACCTCTGTTGCCGTGCGCCCTCAGCGGTCTTGGCGCGAGCCGCTCGTCTTCGAGCTGAAGGCATTTTTTCTTAGTTTTGCTTGTTCATGCATTATCTTACTATGTTATTGTGTGTAAAGTAGCTTTATTTAAAAAAAAACTTCTTTAAAAAAATATTTCATATAATATTCATACTTTATACTCTTGATATAACTGCTGCCCATTAAATTGACCAATATAATTATAATTCTCACAGTCCACTAATTATAGCGCCGAGCCATTGCTTTGAACTACATAACAGTGAAGTGATTACTTCTGGTACGCTTGATTTGCATCATTTAAGTGGTGTCGTGACTATCGCGGCTAAGTTCTATACAACGCCTGTTGGTCATTCATTTTATGTATTATTTTTATATCCGTACCGCAGCTTCTGAATATAATTAATCGAGAATCAAAGCCTTATACAATTATAAGACTCTAACACTGCAGAACCAACCGAGATTGCATGACCCAAATTCTTAAGTCATAGCCGTAGTGTGATGTGGTAACTTAGACACGGCGTCGATCTGGGCCTCGATTAAAATTACACGATGGTCCTGCATTCTAACAATATCATCGGATTCGTGCCGGGAATGAGTTAAAAACTACACGCGTTGTGGTGTTCTAGCAGAGGCTTCCCCCGCCGCCTCCCCCCGCTCTCTGCCCCCGCAACACGATTATATCCGACCATACAGCGTCTCTATCGCTTACTCAGTATAATCGCAAGAACTTTACGACCAACAGCGTCGTATTAGTTTATGGGGTATGTTTGATCATATCTACCGATTTGATTGAATTTCGCGAGGCCTTGGGCCGGATTAATCGGTCCCACATTATTTAAACAATGTAATGGATGGATGCTTGTGATGCAAGGTATCGGTACTAAGCGGTAGTATGAATATACAAATTTTAGATATGTTAGCAAATGTGAATATTAGGCTTGATCCTGTCCAATGTTTCAAAAGCTTATACATAATATCTAAAAGACTTTAGATCTACATAAATAGATTAAGCCAATATACATTAATGTGTAAAGTTATAGATAACATGAAATTCATGACTGTGAAGTAATGAATTTTAATAAATTATTAATATCTACTGCGAATTTGGTTTCATCTAATAAAATTCTAGATTATATATAAATAATATAATGTTTGTTTTGTAATGTGAGTAATTAGTACACTATTTTGTACCCCTATTGGAATTAAGAAAAGTTTATTCTACTTTATTTATCAATACATTATTATTTTTTCGATAATGTGTCAGTTAAAGACATTCACCTAAAACAAATGATGCTTAACAAAAATAATTTACATTTATACGAAAGTAGTCATAAAACTAATACAAAACCGAAGACTTTCTGGAAGATGCCACAATTTATATTTTAGATATAATAATGAGTAAGATTGACAACATGAATATGTGTATTATTGTCATCATCAGAACCTCTGTGATGCTTTTATTAAAAAATATAAAAATCAACCAATTTTATTATAACGAATATAGAATTCATAGATAATACCTCCAATTCACTCGATCGGATCCGCAAACGAGTCCATAACGCCGCCGGCGACGCATCATTCAAATTTCTGCCCTACAAACTTTCGATGGTAGGCCATACCCAGAAATCAGAGATCCTCAAAATCCACCCATCTCATGGTGCGATGACATTGCCGGTGACCCGGCCAAGAAACTCCTCAGAAGACCGTTAAGCGACTCTCCGGACGCAGAGGCACGCCCTCGCCAAAATAACCACCGAGCGCTAAAACGCGCACACGCGCGCGGAAGGGAAGCGCAGGCAGGCCCAGCCAGAGCGCACATCAGCGGCGAGGCACCGACTCGCGGTGCACAGAAGTCCACGGGACGGGGAGGTAGATGACATAATATTAGGCACAGATGAGCGCTGCGGGAGTAACGGCTCGTCGGTGAATGTGCTTATCAGTATGTGCTCGAAGTCACAATCTCCAATCGGACAATCGCAAGTCAATCTACACTCCCGCTTCTCATACTACGAGGAATCCCATTGGAGGGCAAGTCTGTGTTTGCAAAATCTATAGCGAGAACGCTGCTGCCTTAGATCATCAGAGTCCAATGGACTGTGCGCTGATATGAGGCCATATTTTAGTTGTTGGCACGTTAAAAAGCGTCGGAGTTGGACCTTGGGCTTGGGCGCGGCCGGTCCGCTCTGGTGTCGCGTTAGCCCGTGTGTTCTCTGTCGTCTACCGTCGGCCGTCATTTGCGTGCTCTCAAAAGCTCGACAGCTCGAGCTCGTCACAGGCATCGAGTTATGAGCTCAAGGGCTCATTAGAACCGTCTAGTTCTTCTGGGACTCTAAATTCGATGCCCGATTATGCATCAAGTCTCGAGTCTCGATGCTCGCTCCGGAGGCGCTCTGTTACGTTGTAATTATGAGAAATCTGAGAGGTGCTCAAGAGAGAATGCCGCGCTCCCATACGCTTGGTATACATTAGGCATGGGATAGGAACCTACATCGACGGCCTCACGTATGACTCGAGATTTAACGCCAAAATAACCGAGTACAGATGCTGCGCCGCTTGACTCGCTGTGGAACTACGGAGTACCAATGGGACTTAATTATCAGGTGGAGTACCATAAGCTTCACGGGTGAGACACTTCTACAGTATGAGTATGTTTATCAACCGCCAGAGTGAAATTATCTTGACTTTTCATCGATATAGAATTTACCGCAACAAGAGACAAGCCACTAATAATGCCAAGAGTGATGTTTTCATTTATATAACAAATGACTAATTGCTCCGATCAAGAGAGTTGAGAGAATAGGACTTAATTGAAGACGATGCATTTAAATAGTTGTGAGTATAATTAAAATAATACCTTTAAAATTATTTTTTGTCAAAAGATAAAGTCTACAAGATTTTTTTACAATAGTACTTCTTTTATACCTGGCATGACTGAAAATGACCATAATTATTTATCATAATTTTTTTAATCCCAATAATAATAAAACTAAGGGAGAATAGAGTAAATGTTCATCGGGATCGCTTGACTCACTTTTAATCCACTCAATGATTTTTGTTTTAAAGCCTCTTCGGTGTTAATCTAGATTGTAATGCGCACAGTAAGTTCATGTTAGGGACCAGGGATGCGGGATGTTCTTTTAGGGAATACTGTTTATTCCACGAACAATCGAGGGTGTCGCCATTAAGGGTGGTTGAGGAACAGTAAACACCCAAGTCTCTATAGAGAGTCCGGGGGGAGTCATGCCGATCCAAAAGTGCTTAACTGTAAGATGACGGAGACGGGTCACTCACAGAGGCATGTAGGGTGACGTCTAGACGGCTCAAAATTAAATGACTACCAAAATAGGACTCTCGTGTGTGTTTCTCAACTCCGAAGGAAGCGGACAACTACTTTAGCAGGTCCTATGACGGGATGGAAGTGTGAATTGTACTTTGAAACATATTCAACTGAGAGCTCTTTCTTGACTTGTACATGAGTGATAAATTTGGATTCTGGGCGCTAGTTCGTAAGTAAAATGAGTGGTAGCGAAATTCATGTGTCTCTCTGGTTTATGACAATAGTATATAATAAGCAAACCGTAACGGAAACAGAAGACTCAAAACAATCACTCTCGGCTTGGCCACGTGATAAGCTCACTGGACGAAAAGGATATTCGAACATACTTCAAACCTCTCACAAGCCGCGCCAACGATAAGCTGTACGAATTTAGTCGGAGACTCTCTCTTCCATAGGCTTATTTAGCGCATACCTACCGCGGAAAAGTCGACCCTTTTCCTGATTCCACCACTCTCTTCGCTCGTCTCTTACGTTACATGCTTTACAGAGGGAGACACACCCCAACCCAGTCTCCATTCCACACACACAGCACACACTGAGGATGGCGTCCACAGCTGCATCGCCAGCCTTCTGCGGCATCCCAAAGGCCTCAACCTCAGCCGCCACCGCCAGGGCTTCCATCCCCGCCACCCGCTTCTTTGCCAAGAACCCACTCCGAGGCCTCGGCTTCTCCGCCGCGGCCGCCGAACCTCTGTTGTCTCACCTCGTTGCCACTAAGCTGCGGTCATTTGGGAGCTCTTCAGCCAAGCCCGTCAGAGGGGTTGCCTCCATGGCGAAGAAGAGCGTTGGGGACCTCACCGCCGCTGACCTCAAGGGCAAAAAGGTCTTCGTCAGGGCTGACCTCAACGTGCCTCTTGATGATAACCAGAACATCACCGATGATACTAGGATTAGAGCTGCTGTGCCCACAATCAAGCATCTGATCAGCAATGGTGCCAAAGTCATTCTTTCCAGTCACTTGGTGAGTTATCTCTGCCACTTAAAAGATCCTAATTTTACGGGCCGCTGCTTTAGTTCTTGAAGTTCTTCCATGTTTTGCTGCATTGCTTTGCTTCACATTATTCGTATTGATATTTCGTTTCAATTGCTTACTAGATTGGAGATTCAATCAAGACTTGGTTTTTTCTTACTATGTTTATGATGCATGTGATATTTTGCCCTCAAGATCCAATTTGTTTAAGTGTGAATTGTAAATTACAAACTTCGTTTGGTTCAACTATGATCAAAAGACTAAATTAGTTCATGGGGTTTCTGATCGGTGAAATGATTTGGGGTATAAGTTGATAGATTTAGCATAGTAATTTGATGCCTGCTGAATTTTTCTCTATGGTAAAGAAATAGACCATTTAAACACCACCATGGGCTTTGGGGATTAGGTGTCTGATGCAGTTAAAATTTCTATTTTCAGGATATGGTTATTCGAATATGTCTTTACATGTCATTGTGATGTTCTTTTAATGCATTATTTGTCCTCACTGCTTTATCAAGCCACAAGTCTTAGGATCACAAAATTTCCTGCAAATTGCTATTAGTTTTTGAGTCCATGATTTGGCTTTTAATCATCTTTTGGCTTTGCAGGGACGGCCAAAAGGTGTTACACCAAAATACAGTCTTGCACCTCTGGTTCCCAGGCTATCCGATCTGCTCGGTATTCAGGTAACTATCCAGAGGAAATTAAATTTTCTAATAAAGAGAAAGAGGATATAGAAGTCAAAATTCATGTTACTATTTGCTTACTAAAGGCTACAAGAAGTTATTGGACCAAGCTCTACTTCGTGTATGCTTATTGTGGTCAACTGAACATGAGGTTTTCGTTGTTAATATGCACCTAACCAGGTTGTGAAGGCCGATGACTGCATTGGTCCAGAAGTTGAAAAATTGGTGGCTTCCCTGCCTGAAGGTGGTGTCCTCCTTCTCGAGAATGTGAGGTTTTACAAAGAGGAAGAAAAGAATGAGCCTGAGTTTGCAAAGAAGCTCGCCTCATTGGCTGATCTCTTCGTGAATGATGCATTTGGTACTGCCCACAGAGCACACGCCTCTACTGAGGGAGTTACAAAGTTCTTGAAGCCCTCTGTTGCTGGTTTCCTTCTACAAAAGGTTAGACCTTCTTTGTTGTCAATCTCTCGAGGAAGCTCAATTATAATTCATAGGAGTATTATTTTGTGGTTCTGTAATGCCGTATAACACATTCATATTTCAGCATACAACTCTAGCAGTTTGAACTTTTTCGATAGATGTTCAATTTTCATTTTGCTGCTTTAGGAGCTGGACTATCTTGTTGGGGCAGTTTCAAGCCCAAAGAGACCATTTGCTGCCATTGTGGGTGGTTCAAAGGTCTCATCCAAGATTGGAGTAATTGAATCGCTTCTCGAGAAGTGTGATATATTGCTATTGGGAGGAGGAATGATATTTACATTTTACAAAGCACAAGGACTGTCGGTAGGATCATCCCTGGTAGAAGCAGACAAGCTAGAACTTGCGACTTCACTCCTTGAGAAGGCCAAGGCCAAGGGAGTGAGTCTCTTGCTACCCACTGATGTGGTTATAGCTGAAGTTCGCTCCAGATGCGAATAGCAAGGTCCTACCTTGATTCTCTACAGTTGATTTCAACCACTATTTCAGATTAATTAGACCATTTTGATCTTCAAAATACATTGCTAACAGTTGAAGTCTTGGACATCATTTGAAATTGCAGGTCGTGCCAGCATCTGCCATTCCAGATGGCTGGATGGGTTTGGATATTGGACCTGATTCTGTAAAGACATTCAGTGATGCCCTGGAGACCACAAAAACCGTTATCTGGAACGGACCGATGGGAGTGTTTGAGTTCGACAAGTTTGCTGTCGGCACAGAGGTATGTCCTCTTAATATAAACATTTCTTCTTTATTTTCTAAGATGTTTGTTAATTTCTGAACACTACCTAATTAATATTGTGTGGTTTTCTCTGCAGGCAATTGCAAATAAGCTAGCTGAACTTAGCGGGAAGGGAGTCACCACAATTATTGGGGGTGGAGACTCCGTTGCAGCAGTTGAGAAAAACGGCGTCGCTAGCGTGATGAGCCACATATCTACAGGTGGTGGTGCCAGTTTGGAGCTCTTGGAAGGGAAAGAGCTGCCTGGCGTCCTTGCCCTTGACGAAGCCACTCCAGTTGCCGTGTAAGCCATAAAACGAGCATTCTAATTCGATTCTTTTAACCTAATAGATGATGATGTTTCGTCCCGGTTTGTAAACGATAAATGTACTTGAATATGAGTTTGTACTATAGATATTTCAGTTTTTGGCCTCCAATGTAATGCCTGAGTCACCCTTTCCTTGTGTTGATCAAATCAAAATAAGAATCAATAAGCATTAGAGGATGGTCTGTATTTCTGCATCTCCGGTTCTTGTTTCTGACCCTTCCTGTCAAATGCCACTCCCAACACCACTGTATTATTTTGCTCGCTCTCCAGCAACTGCAGTAGTTTGAATTCGCAGCAAAGCAAAGAACAATGCATAAATTTTCCCAAAAAGTGATGCACGAGATCATAAGCCCCGTTCAGTTAGTCCAACATGAGGACCAAGTGAATAACTGTGATAATCGGCCAATTAACTCCAGCAAGATGGATAAAGCTCCGCACTCGTCTCAGCCCCCTCGCTCAAAGGCGAGGCCCACCTTTGGCATGGAGGTGTCTCGTTTCCGAGCCCGCATCTCTGCGGATTGTGGCCCGGGGACTTTCCTGGGTTTTGACCCCACGAAACTGCAGGAAACGCAACCCATTCACTTCGTCTCGTGGCTGATTGCCCTGGATTTCTCGGGCTCTACCTATTAGATTGCCAAAAGACGACCAGATTTACGATGTGGGACAAACCACATTCACTAATCTACTACAAAAGTTGAAGAGGAAAATGGTTTTAGAAACATGTAGAGAAAATACAAGATATTTCGGGTATGTATGAATCTATTCCACATAAATGAACATGTGCGCATATACATATATATATATCTTGCTGATCATTGCATGGCGGTACAATATTGACCCACAAGATTGATAATATCTATATACCATCTGATTTAGGTAATTTCAATTAATTTCTACACTAGAGAAATTTAATTCAAGGACCCATAAAAAGTTTTAAAGTTTTTCTTTTTAGAAGTATATATACTGAGTAATTTGTTGTGCTCTACATGTGTATGATTCTTTAAAATTATTTAAATATAATATTTATATGATTAGTATTATTCAAAGATAATATACATATTAGATTTTAAAAGAAACGACTAATAAAAGAAGATAATGATATAATATTAGCAAATTAAATTAACTATTAATAAAATATAAACCAACATACTAAAAAAAGTGATGCATCATAAGGCCATTTATCCTTAATAATAAAGAATAGATTTTTTAAGTTATTCGAAATTGTTTTTTTTTAGTAAATAAACTTATAGATTATCAAAAGTAAAATTTATGAATGTATAAGCTCTTTCACAGAACAAAAAATGATTGAGTTTCTTATCTTTTATTTTTAAACATATTGATTATAAACTGGAGATGACGATTATTAGCAAGATTAGACGACAAATAAGCAGCATCACAAACAAGATAACAAAATCTTCTCATCTGTACTTCTTCTTCACTCTCTCTCCCCCACCACAAAAAAATGTTGGTTGAGCTGTCTGATCTTTTTGAGTATCAAGTTTGGACACTACAATAATTTTCAAACGGATTTTTGATCCAATATATTATTTTTATAATTTTTTCATATTGTGTTCTATAAATTAAAAAATTTCTCAATTTTAGCCTCACATATATTTTTCATTCAATGGTTAACAAAAAATGTACAAAATGCTAACGTCTTTATTAATTATTAAACGAAAAATACATGAGATGACTAAAATTGAGAAAATTTTCAATTTATGAAATGTAATATGAGAAAATTGTAACAAATGAGATTAAATCCAAAAAAAATAAAAATCTTAACATTTGAGACCAAAAATATAATTTTCCCTTTTCAAAGTAATAGATCAATCATTGGTGTTTCATGAATGATGAATGGGAGACCATCCCTTTTTTTTTTTTTTTCTGAAAAAAAATCCAAATCAACTTTGCTGGGAGCCAATTATCCAATAAATATAATTACGTATTTTATATGAGCTATCACTCTTTTTATGAATCATACGTTAATCACATGACAGATATAATCACATTAGAACTTCTCGACATACTGGAGTGGGCAATTCTCGACGTCCTTCTCAAAAATTATTGCGTCCAAACCAAATTCTTATCTCAGCAGTTTCCTCTATAGGTTCACCTCCCGCTCTATAAAACGGACAGAATGAGTCATGCATAGATGCTCAGAGCACAAAGATACAGTACACCAGCAGCATTTCCAATAACTTACTTCATTCCAACCAAATTATCATGGCTGGTTTCCTGAACCTTGGCAACATGGCGAAGAAGGTTGAGTCCACCTTGGCCCATGCTCCAGGGGAAGCACTAGGATTCCTTTCAAACACAGCGACTGCCGTTGCTCACGGGATTGCAGATGTTCCGAAGATCCTATTCATGCAAAAGGTTAACGCTTATCTCGCTCTTGGTCCTTTCGTTTAATCCTTATCTTCCTAGTAACGAGTCTATTAATAAGACGGCCTTGCACGATGTGCATTGATTGATTACATCATAGAAATATGGGAAAAATGCAAATAACCCTCCTGTGATATTGTGCAAATGAGCAAATTACTCCTATAAAAAAATAAATAGCAATTTACCTATCTGTTTTTTTAAAATACAACAATTTACCTCCCTATATCTCCGGATGGTAAATTGCTATTCATCCTGTAAATATTTGCATTGCATTCTCAGAAGTGATGGATTCATTCCCATGCATAAAGGAGTATGTATTTATGTATATAGTGTGCAACATACTTACAATTCTTCGTATTCATGTATTTTCACGGGGAAAAACAGGGGAGTACCGAATCAAAGCCAATTGCGAACGTGAAGAGACCAGCAGCTGCAATATTGTATGATTGGGAGATTCAAGAGCAGCAAATAGAGTCGCTGTTGGATGAAATAGATGTGCTGATACTTAGTGAGAATATGATGTTTCAGTCCTACGGAGGACAAGGAGTTACAACCCTATCTATTCTGCAAACGGCCAAAGAGAAAGGACTCGAGGTTGTCCTTTTCAGTGACCCTGCCTGCTCTAACAACTTGGAGGACGCTGGAGCTACGGTCTGACTCTGTTCCTTACTAAATAATTGAACGATTGATAAAGAATTTTTAACGTAAAATATGACTATAATCGATGTTTGATGTAATGTCGGTACAGATTGTGCCTTCGTCCGACTCTCCCGTCATTTTGATGGGTGAGGGCGCCGGGGTAGCGTCAACCACTCCAATCGAGGATGCCTTAAACGGTATGAACACAGTTATATGGCCCGGAGGATCTGGAACAATAAGCGAATCAGCAAAAGAGGTACTACAAAATTTTGCTACTCGATTTTGACGATCATATGCGTGTTTTGATGGTGATTGAGATACTGTGTGTGAAACTGTAGAGAATTGAAAAGAAGCTACAAGAACTTGAGGAGAAGGGGGTTGCGATATTTGTGCTGGCCCCGTCGATTTCTGGGACAAAAACAGGCAGTAGTCATAGCATGGATGATGAAAGTATTATGAAGAAGGGTGATCAACTGGGAATGTTTCATCACGGTGGTTAATAAGTTTTAAGGTTGATGTGGTTGAAATATTGTTATTCCAAGAATGTGATCTTGTTCTTAAGTTTGAATTTTAAGTCGTTTGTGTTTACATCTTGCGTGCGGTGGTTGGACCTAATAAGGCTTTGGATGGTCTTGTAATTTAACTTTCTTTCCGTGATGAAATAATATTGTGTGTGTGCGCGCGCGCACATCTTTTTTTATTTTTATTGTCTGATTTCTTTTATTGGGATTTCCTTTCAATTTTCTATTGTTTGAATTAGTTTAGTTGTGCTTGACAATTAATTGATTAAACTTACTACTATGATTTTGATTTCTTTGTGTCTTAATTCAAGTTTTTCCCATTCTAATTGTGTTAAAAAAAAAAAAAAAATAGTATTACAACAGCGCTTGGGGTGAGAATCCTGAAATAAAGTAAGGACCTCTCTCATGTGTACCAAAAAATGATGCCAACTTAATTAGATGTGGAGAACTTAATTTGAGATTCTCGACTCATACAAAGCCCATCTTGAGTAACAAAACTTAAATAGATAGAATCAAATAATTCCAGATCAGAGGATAGTTGATATGTAGTCAGAAGATTAGAAATCATGTCCACCACAAAAGGCTTGACTACCATAAATCTATGAAGAGACATGTTGAGAGACATGGAATAAATTGGCAGGTGAAGTGAGATCATAAGCCATTTGGTTCCCATAATTAATTTAATTAGGAATAGAAACTGGCCAAAATTGGAAAAAAGATGGTTGGTTGATATTTGTTAGGCATTTCCGAATTTTCAAATGAGGGCGGGCGTGCACAATGACTCAACTCTGATGTGTGTGGCCGTCGCCCCTGGGAGAACACTCACTTTCTCATAATGCAATGCAAATATTTTTATAAATAAGAAATTTATTTGTTGGACGAAGTTAAACTTTAAAAATAATATTTTATACAAATGATCTCTATTGCCAAAAAAGGAATTCCTCTCCACTGGAATTTATATGCAAAACACACCTCCTATTTTTTCTGTAATTTTCCAATATTCTATTGCATGCTCTGAACAAAAATATTATGATAACTACAAAATTAAAACCAATTATCTCACAATTTTCTGTTGGAAAGGTTCTTCTCTCTCTTTCTCTCTCTTCTCTAAATCTAAACTATTATATTAATTCTAGCCTCCTCAATTTATTAATTTAGTTTGCCAAGTGGAGTTCATAAAGTATTTTTACATCTTTTTTAATAATTTACCAATCCAAACCCAGCATTAAATTTGTAAAATATCACAATTTATATAGTATTTTTCTGCAATATTCCAACAATAACTTTATAAATATTATTTTATTTTATGCATATATCGAGTGTGCACGATCCTCCTCGAGTACAATGATTATTTTGTCAAAATTCACTGATACTGAAAATATTTAAATTTTAAACACGAAAAGAAAAGCTAAAAAAAGAAAAAATATGAGTAAAGTTGCTTGGTTTGTTGAAAGGACATTCACTCACAAAACCAGAGTCAAAGTTTTGCGTGGTTGATGCCCCGCCCACCGAACTACTCTAAATATTACCAACGGAAAGTGCGTTCCAGGTACGCACCCCCGCCCCCTGGTCCTCTTTAGCCAAACATCCTTTAACCTACGCCTGCCTTTAACATATAAAACTCTTCTCGATTCTACCACTCTTCATTTTTTCTTCGTGACTGAGCTCTTCATCGGTAGTATCAACGTGAGTGAGTGAGCGAGCGAGCGAGCTCATCTCTTATCTCTATCTTCACCCATGTTTCTCGTGTATTTTGTGGATTCATGAGCTCCTTTGTTGATTTGTTCTTTTTCTCTTGATTTTGTGTTGTCTAGGGATTTTTGATCTGAGTGTAGAAATGGCGACGAAGAAGAGCGTGGGTTCTTTGAAGGAAGCCGATCTGAAGGGGAAGAGAGTTCTCGTGAGAGTGGATCTGAACGTGCCGTTGGATGATAACTTGAAGATTACTGATGACACCAGAATTAGAGCCGCCGTCCCGACTATTAAGTACTTGATGGAGCATGGAGCTAAAGTCATTCTCACCACTCACCTCGTACGTTTTGATACTTTATTATTTATAGATCAGTCTGAAGGATAAATTGTTTCTGTGTTTATTACGCTCTCGGTAGTTAAAATGTATGGATGATTGTGTTGTGGTTGGTTTAAATAAGTTGTTGTGGATTATACGTTATTACTTAGGCTTTGAACATTTTAGAAAGTTGAGATAGGATTACCTTTACCTTTTCCTTTATAAGCTTTTGATACGGTTGCAATTTCCTTATCTGATACTTGATCGTTGGTTTGAGTTTGGAATTTGGATCTCTCTTAGTTGTGTATTACAGGTAGATCTTGTATTTATGAGTGCTTACTTCTGGAACTGTATGTAATAGTAAGAGTTTATGAACTTTTCATAGCTCCGGTTAATCTGATGGTTCACTGGCTCTTGGATGCAAATCGAAGATATTAATCTCATCAATACTTTCTCATGTGTTCTTTAATTTCATTGGAAAAACTTGTGGGTATCAGTTAGTTCCGTTTAGCATGAAATCCGTAGGATATCCTCATTATCGACGAAATCTATTTTGTGAACTTAATGCTGAAAATATTTTATGTTGATGGTAGTAACCAGTTAACCATCATATATGATTTATTTACTTTCTAAGTAATTTAGCTTACTTAATTTCAGGGGCGTCCAAAAGGAGTCACGCCAAAGTACAGTTTGAAGCCTCTTGTTCCTAGACTCTCTGAACTTCTTGGACTTGAGGTTTGTGAACTCTTCACTTTCCAATAGGAATTGCTTTTGCAATGACAAGGACTTCTGCTTATCTGCATTGTCTGATCTCATTAGGTTAAGATGGCTGATGACTGCATTGGCGAAGAGGTCGAGAAGTTGGTGTCTGGGTTGCCAGAGGGAGGTGTTCTACTCCTGGAGAACGTCAGATTTTACAAAGAAGAGGAGAAGAATGATCCTGAGTTTGCAAAAAAACTTGCTTCCCTTGCGGACTTGTATGTTAATGATGCATTTGGAACTGCACACAGAGCTCATGCGTCGACAGAGGGAGTGGCCAAGTACCTGAAGCCTTCTGTTGCAGGATTCCTTATGCAGAAGGTTTGTCAAACATGTACTTGTTTCACTTCCACATATCATATTATCCTCTAACCCCATCAATGGTGTCTAGCCATTGATTAAGGATTGTTGGAGCTTGGAAACATTGTATCCCAATATTCCATTGTCAACTGAATGACGTTTGATTCTTTTTTGTATCATTGAACTTGTGTTACTGGGTTATCATCTCTTTTTCTTTACTGAATTTTTCAGGAGCTTGATTATTTGGTTGGAGCTGTGTCCAACCCCATGAAGCCATTTGCCGCAATTGTTGGTGGCTCCAAGGTTTCCTCTAAAATTGGTGTCATAGAGTCACTGTTAGAGAAGGTAGACATCCTCTTGCTTGGTGGAGGGATGATCTTTACTTTCTACAAAGCTCAAGGGCATGCTGTAGGGTCCTCACTTGTGGAGGCTGACAAGCTTGATCTTGCAACTTCACTGATAGAGAAGGCCAAGGCTAAGGGAGTATCTCTTTTGCTACCTTCTGATGTAGTTATTGCTGACAAGTTTGCTGCTGATGCTAACAGCAAGGTAGGCATTTTTTGCCCAACTGATGAGTGAAATCTTAGCTGGATCTGTGTTGTTTTGTCGATGACTTATGTTGCTTAAGTCCATTCTATTTTTCCGCATTCATCTAACTTCCTTTGGTCAACAATGAAAATGTTCTCAGCACCTGTGATGGCTGTAGTCATGCTTAAAGTATTGGTTGTAAATTACGACGAGTACTCAAATGTTTCTATTTCGTGTTTAGGTTGTTCCAGCATCTCAAATTCCTGATGGGTGGATGGGTTTAGATATGGACCTGACAGTATTAAGTCATTCGGTGAAGCACTGGAGACCACCAAGACCATAATCTGGAATGGACCTATGGGTGTGTTTGAATTTGACAAGTTTGCAGCAGGAACAGAGGTATTGTCCAGTGATAATTCACATAATACCAGATATTTTTTATTTTTACATTTAGCTTAAGGCCATTTTGTTGCACTAGATTTCACTGTATTTGGAATAAAGCATGCATTATTATTCCTTTCCAGGCTATCGCCAAGAAATTGGCTGAACTTAGTGGCAAAGGAGTGACCACAATCATCGGAGGAGGCGACTCTGTAGCAGCTGTTGAGAAGGTTGGTCTGGCTGACAAGATGAGCCATATCTCAACTGGAGGTGGTGCCAGCTTGGAACTTCTTGAGGGGAAAACACTCCCTGGAGTCCTAGCCCTTAATGACGCATAAACAGATTTGTGTTGCTATTTCTATTTTGGTGCGTCCCTGTTAGTCGTCATGTCTGGTTTCAACCAGAGCGGAATTGGGTAGATCTTAGAGCAGGTCCTGTAGAGTGTTAGGCCAAATGCTAATAATCATCTCCTTCGAGACTCGGATAGATTGCCTGAATAAATTTGTGTTTTGTGATTGATATCCATTATGGTAATGATTTTCTGGGATTTTGCTCTGTCTCATGTTGACTTACAGAGTTGCTGCAGTTCATGACTACTATCACCTTGCACATATGACCTTGAGAATTGCAGCAAATTGACTGCTGCAATGTGAAATAGTAGTCCAACTGAGCATCTCATAATGGGTCTATTTCACACCCTTAAATCTGAACTAGTATTAAGTGCAGCAAGCATCTCACCTTTTAAGACTCTTACTTGTCATACAAAGCTTATGGTTTATGTTAATTATCGTATGCTTCTCTGTCCTGACAAAATTCATATTCTGAGAAAATTACATGAAAATCGCTAAGCATAAAAACTTGTCCCGACAAATTCATACTCTCTGAAAATTACATGAAAAACTTGTGGTAGATTCAAATTATGTTGGAACAATTAAAACAAGTCCTCACATGAAAATGGTAAAATATATGAAACGTGTTCTATATTCAAATTATGTTGCAATGAATTTTAAACAAGTGATCGGAAATGTAGTGGTTAATGGTTGGATGGCATTTATATGTCAGTAAACAAGCAAGAGAAAATGGCTCAAAGCAGCAGCACTAACCCATACCTATAGAAACTTGCAGCCAAGGTTCATATGTCAATCGTAAATTTGCTAAATCCCAGCAGTGTTTGTAGGGATTAATACCAAATCTACATTTAAACTTTTCCTGCTTCAATGTAAAGAAATAAAAGAATTTGATGAAGATTGGTCGGGTTTTACCCAGATTCACACCACAACCAGCCATGCCCAACACAAAGACTAAAAGACTTGTATGTAGATAAACATGTGAAACATTGCAGGTTAATGAATTGGAACTTTTAAATTGATGAAAATGAAACAAAATTATCGAAGGTGATAAAATTTCTGCATCTACGAAGATCTTGAATTCAATAGAAGACTTCCAGTGAATTTAGCATAGATCATCTGTATCCCAACCCAGCAAGACCAGTATTTGTGCCCAATCAGATTAAAAAAAAGAGTGACTGGCCAATTAGGGTCGACCCAAGTCGCTAGATTCGATCCAAGACGCTAACCTTCCACTGCAAGTGCAAAGCAATAGTAGACTTCCAGTGAATTTAGCACAGAACATCTGTATCCAAACCCAGCAAGACCAGTATTTGTGCCCAATCAGATAAAAAAAAGGCGACTGTCCAATTAGGGCCGACCCAAGTTGCTAGATTGGATCCAAGAAGCACCGATCCGTTGTCCTTCCACTGCAAAGAGCGGGAGGTAGTCGCTGCTCTGTGAAACCAGCCTGACGCAGTGCCCTCCACTCTAAAGGCCACGAAGCCCAAGCCTTCGCCTGGAGTCCGAGACCCAACTCCCCGCTTGGAATGGGCGGACCAGCAAGTTAGCAACTTGAACCCAACAACATGTTTCAGCCCAACGTTCAGTCACCTTAATGCCCCCACTTGGGTTACAAGCCCCCGTTACAAGGCTCGGCGATAAACAGTTGCTGGCAGCGGAGTTATAATGTGACACAAAATAATTTCTTTCTTCGATGTGGGTGGGAAGAAACAGCTTTGCCAAATGCCGATTTATCACAAAGTTGCAAACTTCTTACTCATAGAACCCCTTAAATTTTCGAATTTGGTGACCATCAGGTTGGAGCTGCACCTTCAAGCTTGTACCGGATGTGCTATGGCTTTCATGGGAGTTTACCCAAATCCATACATTTCATTGCCCCACAATATCATTAAATTACGAAAGAGCTTCAAGTTGTTCTTCCAGGCACCGGCCTCAACGTCCTTCGCTTCATCCAAATTACGATCAATTTTCACGCATTCCGTTGCTCAACACGACGCTGTTACCTCCCAAGCTGAAGTTCCCTCCTCCAGTGCATCTGATGCTTCCCCCTTTTCAGGTTTACTCCGTCTGCTCCCCACAATTTAGTTAATTGCCCCAATAAGCAGCGTTTCCTTGAACATGAGCTCAGTTTTATTTGTTCTCCGTTTTATTTGGATTTTTTGAGTTAGTTTATGTGGTTGTTGTCAGGGTTAGAAGATGTAATGACAGGATACATATTCGGCAAGAGAAAGGCCACTGAAGTTGCTCACTCGTAGGTATTCATTGATTCACCAAATGGTTCCAGCTCCCCATAAACTAATGTTCTTTACCCTTTTTGGTAGAATTTAGTAGTTTGATTATGGGGTTGGTACTTGGTAGTAGCGAATACTGAATAGTGATTACAGTGAATTTTAACTACTGCTATTATACTAGGGTGTGGAAGAATGTTGTCCGGAAAGGGGGATTTGGTCATCGATGCCACTTGTGGGAATGGATATGATACCCTAGCTATGCTAAGATTGATTGCTGATGAGACTCGGAGAGGTCGTGTTTATGCAATGGACCTTCAGAAAGATGCTTTAGAAAGTACTTCCTCTTTGCTGGATCGCTCCGTTAGCGCTGATGAGGTGCTGCTGCTTTTGCATCTGTCTTAACAAGTGATTCTCAAATCCCTAGTGTGTGTGCACAACATTGTTGTTGTGACATTAGATTTTTAATGAGTTTCTGTGTCTCTCTATTAATATATTAGGCCTGTAATATTACGTATCAATGACTTTTATTGCGTGCTCAAACATGCCTTATGGAATCGTGATCTTGAACAAAGATTAGTTTCTTCTTGTCTCTGTTTCTATATAAACCATGTTTTCTGTATTTGTTCTCACAGTTGATGTAGTTTCTGTTTGTGGCAATGCAGAGAGAACTTGTTGAACTTTATGCTATGTGTCATACTAAAATGGAAGACATTGTTCCCACTGGCAATGCAGTGAGGTATTGTTCATGACCAACCTTAGGACAATGAATGCTTTAGATGTCGACTGGATGAACGTGTATGATGTGAATCATGAGTTTCAACCACCTCCACATTTTTCATCGTTTTCTGTAGGCTAGTTGCGTTCAATTTGGGCTACCTTCCAGGAGGTGACAAAAGGGTTAAAACCGAGTCAGACACAACGTTACTTGCATTAGAGGCTGCCAAGAGAATTATTGCACCTGGAGGCCTCATCAGTATAGTGGCCTATGTCGGCCACTCTGGTGGACGGTATGATTATGCTGACCGATGTTTCTTCTTTTTGGTGGTTTTTTTATTGATTATTATGAGTATAAGGTACTATTCAGCTCCTCTCCTTCGGACATTTGCTTGGGTTTTGGCTGCTAATGAACCTATCATGTGTTTATCACTGGCAGGGAGGAGTTCGAGATAGTCCAGTCTTTTGGAGCTGGATTACCTATTGACAGTTGGGTCTGCTGTAAACTCCAAATGTTGAACCGGCCATTAGCTCCTGTACTTGTTCAATTATCAAGAAAATGAGAGTAGACATTTCTAGTGGATACATAATTCTGTTATTCATTTGTTGGATTCCAACATCTGAACTGATGTTTTCTAAATATAGTGTGGGGATTTTAAGTTTGTTGTAAAAGTTGATGTGGCCGTCTTATACTTTGCCTTTCGGTGCGATTGTCTAGTCATGTCTGTGGGTTCAGGCATTGGTTTGATAAGAGTTGGACGTGGATGAGCTAACCATTTTTTGGTGGTAGCCTCAGTTCACTATACTCCTCTTTTAACATATATAACGCCCATGTCCTGTAAAAAGATTTTGAGTATCTAATTGGAACATGCATGTCTGTTTTCCATTGTTGCTGCATATCCGATAGTATTACTATCTCATTGAGCAGTTAGATTGGCTTGGCCTTAAACTGATTCTCAGGCTGGAGGAAGGTTACCTGTCTAACGTTTCTTGGCTGACAACACAGTCTGTAATAGGAAAACTTCTTTCGTTGTTTTGGCTTTTCAGCAATTTATAGAGGCACTGCAAAAAAAGAAACAACAAAGATGTGAACAATTTCTTGTATAGATGAACTAAAGACGTAAAAACTTTTAAGATGGAGGAGAGGAAAAAAAAATCAGTTGAGAAAGGGCATTAGGAGGAGAAGGCTACTAGGCAGTTGGCAGTGTGGGGAAAAAAGGAAACGATCGCGATGGGACTCGAACCCACAATCTCCCGCTCCGGAGGCGAGCGCCTTATCCATTAGGCCACGCGATCCTGTTGTGATATGTGTCTGACATTATCCATCTTTAATCCTTTATTAGAAAAAAAGCAACAAAAAGAGTAATACCCAATGTGCTGTCACTATTAAAACTCCATTGATTGCAGAAATTAATAATGTTGTTGTGTTTATCTTCTATGCTTGTGTCAGGCAACTAAAGTCATAGGTTCTCAATGCTTGTATCCGACCTTTTTCTAAAGGGTTGGAGATTAACTGCCTAGATGGCTTAAACTTGCACCTGGACCAATTTTGGCCGTCGAACCAAATTACAATGCTTTCCATTTTCCCCAAAACTGGTGGCAGCCGTTGCCGTCACACTAACTCACATAGACAAGACAGTTAACATTTTTTTTTTCTTTTTTATGATTATTACTATCGATGCTAATTCCCCAACTATCCTCCAAACACATATGAACAAAATCATAGGTGCAAGATGCTCTTGCTAACAAATCATCTTGTATTAACGTTGAACTTGACTTGTTTAACCAATCATCTTACTGTGTATTTTGGAGATCATTGCTTTCTTTATTGTGTGACTGCACCACCAAGAAAATATGGAAGGCCAACACTTCACACTAAAGAAGACAGAAAATGAAGAAAATCGGCACTCTCTCTCCGCTTTCAGTAGAGCAATAATTATGTAGAGTCGAGATCCTGCTGCTTCTTTCAAATAAAATATAAATATTCCGGTCTTTAATACATGCAACTATTTAAATTTTCATTTCGTCATAATCAGTGATGACTAGGCAACAATCACACGTCATATTATGTTGGTGTCCGTGGAGCCAATTGCCATCAAACGTACTTGTTAGATCTACGTCTGGGAAGAGGAGAGTATATCAGGATTGCTCCTCATGACCCATTCCGTCCAAGACCCATCATATACTGGAACATCACTCTTCCCCAGTCGATAAAGGCCCTGAAAAGTGAATTTTAATGCTTAATTGCTTTGCACGGTCGATAGATTATCCACTGAGCTACTACGGGAAAAAAAATATAAATACTGTTTCTTAGAAGAAAAAAAGAAATGGGGGTCAAGGAGCCTCCATTCCACATATTTCTTTCTAGGAGATAGGACTTACTAATGCAAGAATACATGCAGTCACCCCAGTGCCGCATGATGTTAGTACAGGGCTGTCTACTGAGATTCCTGCAAAAATTCAAATTATGTTCAGAAACTACAACTAGATTAGACACGCCTCTTGTTGCTTCAAATGAATTATGAAGTATCAAATCGTGGCAGCGACATTTAGAATAAAGCATGTAGGCTTGGAGGGAGGCGGGTTGGGCGCGGGCTGGCTATATTCAAGAGATTAGCTCTGCTTCAAGAGCAAAGATCATGCAGCCACACAAAGCAAGCATATCCTAACACCTACAAGCTAAACAAGGGTTCAGGAACACAGACAGCTACGTAAGGAAACTATTTCAGACCTTCCTGTTCAAATTTCTTCTTCAGCTCGACTGCAGGTAAGAGTGTCTGAGAGCCATCCAACATCTGTAAGAATCCCAGAAAGGTAAAATCGAGTTAAGTGATTCACAACTTATACTCTGACGATAACGGAACAACAACCAAGCCAATGGCACTGGAGCAGGACCAGTATATTAAGAGCTTTAACTTTCACAAAGACTTCAAGTTGTCATCCTGGAGCAGTACCATGTGTCAACTTGCAACATAAACACAGAATGGGATTGGTAGACTTGGAGTAGTTTAACAAAGACGGAACACTATTGACTAATTTCAAATCTCAATATTATACCTCAAAAATCAACATAGTGAACCAGAAAGTATGAAGGGAAACAAAATCAAGCAAACTAGAAACTAAATTCTCTCCACTTTTTATAGAAAACTACATGATCAGAAAAGAGATATACATAATTACAGAAAGATGAGCTCCCGTGAATGATTTTTTCCAATTAATAAGTCTTCTACCTGGGGAAAGGGAAGACATTTGCTCCTGGGAATATGGCCACTTCTTAATCCCTTCCGTGGCTCTGGTGCAACCCCATCAAATCTGTGAGAAAAACATATAAGATAAGAGTTGAGATATGAATTTTGTTGCAGCAAGATTCATCGCCTTGCATGTAGAATATCTTTTATCAATTACTGGTCTTTTTTTGTGCAAAAAGGCGATCAACATACTCTAACCTTGACAAACCACATAAGGAAGCATATGACAATGCTACTCAAGCTAATATATCTACGGTACAGGCCAGAAACTTTATTGTATAAGAAATGGCCACTAATGCAATGGTATCTCAAGAATAATCTACCTAGCTTTTGAGCGGGCATCTACATGCTGATGCGTTTGTTCCTCAATATTTTTGTGAACCTGAAAAGAAACAGAAAGCTATACTTTAAATGTTCATGCACAAAATCAAACAACCTTGCTGTTATCCAGATTTACAAAGACGAAAGTATAAAATCGGGGCATAAACCACTGTGAAGTTGGGCCATGTGGGTCTGAGAGGCATCATATTTACATAACTGGAGTTGGTTAGCACTTAGCAGCAAGCAGTTTCAGTATAGCATCAACGTGACTCATAGCCACATAGAATGAGAAATGGCACTAAATGAAGAAGCACACCTGCTCAAGTGTCCAGATAAGATGTGGCTGAAAGTTGGTCTTGAAGGTAATTGGTCCAACCTGCAGTCATACAGTACTTGATCTTACTCTTGAAGCAAGGAAGGCTAAAACAGAACACATACTTACATTGAAAATCAAAATGTAGAAAGTCCACTTAAAGGCACTCTATGCAAGAGATTTACATAGAGTTAGCTGTATGGGAAAAAATGCAAATTGACAATGATAAACACACACCATACCTGTTGTCCTTGGTACACTTTCTCTATTGCATCACTGGCAGCATTAGCTTTCAAGACAGCATCACTTGATGCACTTGATTCGACATAAAATCCGGAAGCACGCCATCTCGGAAAGCCACCATCCAAAAACCAAATCCGGTCATGTCCAAATACTCGAAACATCCTGTTTATAGAATAAAAACATAAAAGTTCATTTTACCGATGAAAAACCAAGGATGTCTCAAGATAAATACCACATGTTTGCTAACTTCGCAAACTTAAAAACGCACCACCAAACACGAGCTGCACTGAAAATTCCCTTCCCATCATAAACAACAAGCGCGTCTTTATTCTCAATGCCAAGGGCAGAAACAGCAGCAGCAAATGCTTCTTCTGATGGCAACATATGTGGCAACTATATACATCAATCAGGAAAGAAATGAAAGTTAGATTATTTACATGCATATAAAATGATTCATGCATGCATATAAACATGCGACTAGACTATTTAATTGCTGAACAAAAGTCCGAACAATGAACTCCTTAACATATGTGCACAATCCGCTGCACCATGTTCCCTATTGTGAAACTTATTATATCTTGAAATAGACACCAAAGAACTTCGGAAAAAAAAAAGTTCAGTTTTCTTTCTTGAACTCCAGAAGCAACATGCAAGTGTCGATATATATAATAATAGAAGATGCTTTACCAGAAGAAATATATATATAGTATGTAAATAAACCATAGAAAACCAATTAGGAATATTCATATTGATAAAGCGATCATCTTACATCAGTGGTTCGATCTGTTACGCCGTCAATATCAAAGAAAAGAGCACCAGGAATATGTGAAACCTGTTTCAGAAAGACATGGAAAGAAAATTAAACACTAAAGATAGCAATGTCAATTATTATAGGTGAATTTCTTATGAAGCCTGTGATGATAGAAAGCAAGAAATAAGCAAAGATACATTGCACATGTAAAAAAAGGGTCAGCACCTGGTACTCTTGAAGTGGATTTCTCTGTTCATCTGGCATGTACCAAGATGCATCCAACACCTGAGAATTTTTTGAGCACCAAGTTTCAAAACTTTGCACTATAACCAAAGTACAAGAGCAAAGAGAATAGGCAACTCATGCAGAAATGTTGCTTTTCTTTTTATACATCACAAGCAATGGGAACTAAAATCTAAAAGAAAATGTAGAATGTTGAAGAAAAAGCAAATTAAGACAAGAGTGTTGCACATTGAGTCAAACCTATACAGCTTTACCCATATTCTGGTACCAACTTTCTGTCCAACAACCATGGCTAAAAGTGAGATATTACACATGCATACAAAGAGAAATCAGCTTGCTACTTGGCATCATTATATATATATATATATATATATATATATATATATATTCATCAAATTTTAGAACTAATACTTAAAATCTGATTTTGCAATGAGTACATAGGAAAGAAACATGTGACATGCATCACTAGGAAGGCACCAAATGACAAAGGAAATCAACCACAAAATTATCATTTCTAAAAGCACAACAGAGTGAATGAAACCTTCACATCAGGTTCTCGGAGATTGGAGTGGAGCCAGTCAACTGAAACAACAGGCTCATCTGTTGATAAGGACTGCATGGAGAATGAAGCTTGGGGGGCAACTGCTGCTGAAGACATGCTAAAGGATATAGAGCCTGGAGTTTTACACATCAGAAAGGAGGAAGTGGACTTTGAGTGAAATGGTCTCTTTTGCAACCAAAGAAAAATAGAGACAAAAGAAAAAGGAAAAGCTTAATGTGCAAATTATCTATCAACAGCCCTCATAGCAAAAAAAATTATAGACAAAAAGGGTACAAGAAATAAATAGTCAGAGCATGATTCCAAATAATAAAAATCAAGAGCTTTTTTTGTATTGGGTCTAGTTGCCGCAAATGATATCTATAAATTGAAAAGCGGAATGAACTTAGTGAATTAATATTAAAAAAGGTAAACTAAAAATAAAGAAAAACATCACATAATACTAAACATTTGCAAGTTGAAAGGCTCATATAATCCATTTAGCAAAAGAATCCTTAAGATAAAAGCAATCTACTCCATAAAACTTCACACTCCCTGGAACAGTAAAAAACTTTGAGAAAAAGATCTTCTACTTACAAGAAGAAACTCATACCACTCTTCAAATAAAACCACCAATTCATGTGGTCTATAATAGTTGAAATCACAGAAGCCCACGTATTGTCTACTAAAACATTATTAACACAGCAAAGAAATTTTCTCTACCATTTTTACACCCAGGCTAAAAGTAGAAAAAATATGCATTTCTGTCCCTCGAAATTTACACATAATAGATACTGACAAGAAAAGGAAAATTATAACTAAACAGAAAAAGACCACTTCTTTGAGTAAAGTCACATACGGGATAACAGAAATCAAATTTCCAAGCATTGAAAAACAAATAAACAATAATGTTGAGTAGAGAAAATACACTCACTGTGAAAACAAAGTGAAGAACTGGGATTTTGGGAAGAGAGATGGAGGAGGATGAGACTGAAATGCGACGGCGTCGGGCAAAGAGAACTCTTGATAAAACGGGAGATGCCATTTTATAAACTAGTAGAGACAAAAAGTGGCCACCACCGATTACCACAGAAATTTATCCTGTATTCAAGAACAGGGCTTTTTGTCCTCTTGCGATTTTTCTACTTCTACTGTATCGAGAGAATTGTACGAAAGGGTTTGGGAACTGCAGGGAAGGATTGGCGAGCTATGACATTATTACACTGAGAAGTGAGATATGGAATTGATCGTCAAAACGTCACGGTAATTTGTAGCAGAAATATTTGGGCAAAGGAAATACGAACAGATATTTGGCTTATTTAAGTTTATGTTTATATGTATATTGCTAGAGAAAATAATGATTATACTTGATTTAAAATTATAAAAATAGTCACTATTAACATAAATTATTGTCACAACCACATTGATTTTATCTTTGTCAAGACGTTTAATGAGGCTACGAATCCTTATTAGGGCGTTTTGAGATATAACTACAACCATATTGGTTCTAATCTTTGCCAAGACATTTAGTGAGGTTACGATCATTAGGCGTTTTGTGAGATATAACCACAACTAAGTTGGTTCTAATTCTTCTCAAGACGTTTAGCGAAGCTATGAATTATTATTAGGGCGTTTGTGAGATAACCACAACTACATTTGTTCTAATCCTTGTCAAGATATTTAATGAGGCTGTGAATTCTTATTAGGTGTTTTGTGATGTTACATATACGCTATATATGTTGTTTCTCACGTAATTAAACTTTGTTTTTTAACGATAATAAATCAATTATAGGGATTTGCCCAACACACCTGGGCAAGGGCAATCCTTCCTACCATATTTATGAATACCACCCCTCTGTCCATATGTATAACAAAAGAAAAAGAAAGAGATAATATTTTCAGAAAGAGTTAAATTTTATAATTAATTCAATCCAGTTAATATTTATACGTAGTTTTATTTGGATTATTTTAGTTTTTAAAACATTAAAGAATTTGAAGTTGTTCTCTAAGGAGGTTTCATTATTTGAATTTTAATGTGTAATGACACTATTAAATGACTCGATGCAAGGAGTAAAAGTATTTTCACGAAGTTGAGAAGGGAGACATAAATAATATTATACGAGCTTTTGCCGACTCTGTGTTTGTTCCCTCAAATATAGATTTCATGTGACCTCCATTGAGTGTCAAAAGACCCCCACTTCATGGCTGCTGACATATAAATTTCAGAAAAGACCAGTATGTTCATCCAGCGAACTAAAGTCTTCTAACAACCACACACATTCAGAAAACCACCGACTTCTTTATCATGTCAACTTATTGGCGCAAGTGCTCCATTCTTACTTGTTGAATGGCATAGGCTGTATCCAGGATTCTTTCATAGTGATTCTCTTTTCCATCAACATCCTTGTCTCCCTTGCATGGTTCCACAAGCCAGCTGCCGCATAAATACCTGATAGAACCACATAGTTGACTGGATTCTCAGGCTCCAAGTTGAATAGACGTCTTGCAACTATTTGTGCAAGATTCATATTGCCATGGGTGCTGCATGCCCCCAGCATTGCACGCAGAACAGAGGCATCAAGATCTGTGGGTATTTTGCGTACCAAGTCATAAGCTTCTTCACATTGACCTGCACGTGCTAGAAGGTCCGCCAAACAGGAATAATGTTCTGCTCTTGGCAAAATATTGTGTTTGCTAACCATATTGCTAACATATTCCCACCCTTGTGTAGTCAAACCACTATGGCTACAAGCAAAGAGAAGAGACAAAAAAGTTACATCATTTGGCTTCACCCCTTCATCTTCCATCTTTTCGTAGAGTGCAACTGCTTCATGCCCGTACCCATGTTTCCCGTAGCCCGTGATTAGTGACGTCCATGAAATAATATTTTTCTCCTCCATTTCATCAAAAACATGCTTAGCATCTTCAATTACTCCCGATTTTGAGTACATATCAATCAGAGCATTCCGATGGCTACATCATGCTGGTTGTATTTTCAGTGCATTAGCATGTAACTGTCTCCCAGACTCAGTGATGCTGTCTTGGCACATATATTGAACATGGAACATAATAGCATACCATCAATTGACACATTCCTTTGTACTTCATTGAAGAGTTGAAGGGCTGCACTGCAATTTGAACCTTCACAAGCATAACCTTTGATCAATGAAGTGCATGATACAACATCTTTGTTCTGCATATTGTTGTATACCTGATTCGCGCAAGCCACACTTCCACTTTTTGCATAGGCATCGACCAAAGATCCACTCAGAAACTTGTTAGAGCCAAAACCAAATTGAAAAATACATCCATGAACAATTCTCACTTTGGCGGACCCATTGTCTCCAATAGAGGCTCTCAGAAGACTTCCAAAGCTGAAGCTGTCAGGAGCCATGCCTATATAAAGTTCGTATCACCAAACTAAAAGAAAAGAATTAAGGAAACTAAAACAGGAATCAACCAGCATACCATATAAATCCATTTTTTTTTCTTTATTCGCGAGTACTTAAGAGAAACCTCAGTAACTCCAGAAGCACTAAATCCATACAAAAAAGAAAACCACCATTTTAACCTTTGAGCATATGTATTTTCCAAGTTTCATAAGGCTCGACTAAAGGCCTCTCTAGTATCAAGAATTAGTCCTACTATCAAGTCAAGAGCATATTTTTAATTTTCAAATTGTGATGTACCTTCTCTGAGCATCAAACGAAACATTGAAATTGCATTGGCGCTTAGCCCCTGAGCAGCATATCCTCCAATGATTGCATTCCAAGAGACCAAGTCTCTTGTCTCCATGGCCTCAAAGACGTTGCAAGCATCTTCCATCTTCCCACACTTCGAATGCAAATCAACCAACGCACACTGCACGAACAAGTTGTCCACAAACCTACCCTTCTGCACCCGCCCGTGTATCTGCTTGCCCCACTCCAAGGACAGCAAGCGTGTGCACGCTCTCAACGCACTCCCATAAGTGAACTGATTAGCTTTCATGCCTTCACCATGCATAGCCGAGAAAACTCTCAAAGCTTCCTCATGATTCCCGTTCTGAGAATACCCAGATATCAAAGCGGTCCAAGTGACCACACTTCTCTCAGACACTCGATCGAACAACTTATGCGCAGTTCCCATTTCTCCAATTTGGGAATAAAATATGATCAATCTGGTGTTCAAAGATGTGCTTGTGGGAAATCCATCCGTAATGATTCGGCTATGAATCATTTCGCCAGATCTTTTGGACTTTAAGTCGGTGCAAAGCAGAAGAGTTTTGAGTAAACAGAGTACTGGTGCGGTTCGAATGCGTGGGACAAAATAAGCCTCAGAGCTTCTCCTAATTTTCTTGAATGGCGAAGTGAGTCGATTACTGAATTCAGTGATGGTAATTCAAGCGCCATGCTGCTGCGGTGAAACGTTTTCGGTTCCAGTTATTTTCATCCTCGTGAGTTGGTTCTTGGCATGAATTCTTTGATTGATGTGAAGAAACAGCGACGCGGACAACGTCGCCTAGTTGTTTTAGTTGGCGCCAATCCAATTTTAAATGCCAAATAATTCTTTTCTTCTTCTTCTTCCTCTGAGGAAAGAAATTGTTCTTCCCTTCAAAAACTTTCAAAATGCGAAATTGTTAGAATTCCCTTATTGAGTTTTCCAGAACAAAACATAAGGTCCTTTTACTTTTTTAGCACTATTAATCTGATAAACAGTTTTAACATTTTATAATAAGAACCACTCAACGAGCTCTTGTAGCTCAGTTGGTTAGAGCACCCGTTTAGTAAGCGGGAGGTCTTGAGTTCGACTCTCAACAAGAGCACTTGATAATTGTTTTTCCACTCCAAAAGGCCCTAATTTTTGAATTTTTGATCTCTCTATTTGTCTAGCCTTATCTCCTGTAGAAGAAACACGCAAGCAAAAATGAAACAGCTCACAATTGAAATGACCGCCGCATAAAATAACTAAGCCAAACAGACAAGAATTCATTAGCATTTAAAAATCAATGGCTTGTATATTTCATCAGATTCATGGAATTTCACCTCACCATTTCCTCGACGAGTAAACGAAACCACTAAATAGCAGCGAACAGCAATGGGAAACAAGGAAGAGACCAATTCAATGATCTAATTCAGACAAAAGCTATGATCCCTATTAAATTTTATACTGAGTGGTGTTGAGAAATCGTGTCAATCATCTCTTGGAATTAGTACCTTACCAATAGTCACTGCAAGAACACTTACCGTCACTAAAATGTGAAACGGTAAGGATCCCTCAGTATGATTTCACGGTGGACTATACCGCTTACAAATTTGTAAACGGAGTGGCAATCACCACAAACACGAAGATTTTTGAATATTCGAAGAGGTGAACCTTCTGGTGTACTAATCAAGCCGTATGCAAGAGCAAGCCTCTCACTGTGGGTCCATAAGTTATCCTTTTTGTTCTTCATCAGTGTCATGCAATGCATAGCTTGTGTCAGGAACAAACCAGCTTCTTTGATTTCTTTCTTCAGCTCTATTAACTTGAGGTATATTTTCTCTGACTCTGCATGGGACTGATCACCTGCACCAAATGTGCTAATTTTGTTTCTTTTAAGCCAACTGGAGGCAGGCTTCTTCCTCACATTTTCTGACTCCATTTTCACTCTGAGTCCCAGTACATCTTGCCATCTTCCTGATGTTGCACAGACATTGGAATAAAGGACATAAGCTGAGTCATCAGATGGGTTAACTTCAAGAAGATGTTCGGCTGCTTTCTTTCCCAGTTCCAAATGACCATGGATTTTACATGCAGCCAACAACGTTCGCCAGATGAAGTCATTAGGTGGCACTGGCATTTCTTCAATAAATGCTTCAGCCTCAGCAAGTCTTCCCGATCGTCCGAGTAGATCAACCATGCAAACGCAGTGTTCTATAGCAGCTGGGACACCAAACTCGGTCGTCATTGAAGCAAAATATCCAAGACCCTCATCCACTAGGCCACCATGGCTACATGCGGATAAAAGTGAGATGAAGGTGACATGATCAGGTTTTGCACCCTGTGCAACCATTTCATGAAAGATTTCTCTGGCTTTGTAGAAGTATCCATGCCTAGCGAATGCAGATATCAATATGTTCCATGATAATCTAGATCGCCTTTTGGGCTCTGGAAGCAGTTTCAACAGATCACTGAGTTCTCCGCACTTCCCATACGTATCCATTGTAGCATTTGCAACAAAATGATAATTATCATAACCAAGTTTGATGGCTAAACCATGAAGATGTTGGCCATCCTCCAAAATAGCCAAATTTGCTGAAGCAGAAAGGGCTGCAGAAAGACTGAACTGATCAAAATCCATTTCAGCCCTTTGCATCTCCAGAAGAAGTTTCAAAGCCTCCTCCCACTGGCCATTATGAGCCTTAGCAGCAACCATAGAATTCCAACTTGCAGACGTTCTGTTGACTAATGCACAAAATATAGTGTTACTCGAATTGAGATCCCCACAATTGGCATACATTGAGATAAGAGAGTTTCTTACGTATTCATTTGACTCAAATCCGGTCAGTAAAATATGTGCATGTAGGGGCATTCCATGCTTTAGAAGGTTGCGTGGATCCCAACAAGATCCCAGAACATTAATCAGAGTTATGTAGTTTGGAGGTATACCCCTTTCTCTCATCAATTTAAAAGCTTTTATTGCCTCATCCACCTCTTCATTCTCTGCATAGCCACCAATCAGGGCATTCCAAGTAACCAATTCTTTTTCAGGCATCCGCTTAAATACATTCTTAGCTTCATGTGTCATGCCGCACTTCCCATACATGGTAACTAATGCATTCCCAACTACCATATTCCCGTGGAGCCCAGATGTGATTACAAGAGCATGCACAACTCTGCCTTCAGACAGAAATCCAGCATTGACGCAAGCAGACAAGGCACTAGCAAAAGTAACAAAATTGGTCGTGTTCCACATGCAGAGCAAATCTCTGAACGTACTCAAGGCATCCAAGCACTTGCCACCCAAAACATAGCCTGCCATCATGGAATTCCAAGAGATCAAATCCTTCTGTGGCATATAGTGAAACAAGTTTTCTGCATCTTCATATCGTCCCGTCTCAAAATACATGGTAAGAAGAGTGTTAGATATACAGATATCCAATTCCAATCCCAGCTTCAACACCAAACCATGAATTCCTTTACCCCAGTTTAAGTAATCCACAGAATCACAAAGTGACAGCACTATGGAGAGTGTGTTTTCATCTATCTTACCATGATTAAGACGCATTAAATGAAAATATCCAAGTGACTCTTCAGAGAGCCAATTATGAGCAAAGGCCGCAAGTATCGAGTTCCATGATATAGTATCGCGTTCATCCATGTTATTAAATATATAACTGGCGACTTCCACCTTGCTGAAATTGCCGAAGCTCGATATAAGAGAATTTGCAACAGAGACATCTGTCTGAAGCCCTGACTTTATCAAATGACCAAGTACTTGATGAACCAAAACTTCATCATCAAGGGCTCCACAAGTACTAATAACTGTAGTAAAGGTATTCTGATTACAACTTACCCCTTTGCGCCGCATTCTCTGGTATAAATTAATAACCTCATTGAAAAACCCGGCATCTGCATAGTTAACCATCAAAGAAGTCCAAGAAACTACATTTTTATCAGGCATATCTTCGAAGAGTATCCGGGCATCAGAAATAAGCCCATACCCACCATAGAAATGCAAAAGAGAAGTGCCAACAAAAACATCATAGATCAAACCATTCTTTAAAACTAAACTATGAATTTGAAGTCCTTCAAGAAGCATGCTCCCCGACCTGCTAAATGCAGTTAATAAGCTCGGAATATTATAGCCGTTCAATTCAAATCCTTGGCCCCACATTTCAAGAAGAGTCTAGCCGCCTCTACATGCAACCCCGCTTTCACATATCCAGAAATCATGTTATTCCAAGAAGCTTCATTTCTATCAGGCATTCTATCAAACACTTGTTTGGCATATCTCATGCTCCCAAACTTTGAATACATGTTTATCAATGTATTGGTGTGAAATATGCTTAACTGAGTCCAGCCCTTTACACAAACAGCATGCAATGCCTTTCCCACTTCTTCTCTGGTGATCTGCGAAAAGCCTTTCTGGAAAAACCACAAATTTCTGGGTGAGGGTTGTTTATAATGCATTGCACTATATGGTTCTCGGGATCCCTTCCACATTGGGTTAAAAAGGAATTTGATAAAGCAGCGGTTGAGAATTTGAACCAAGACTCAAACTTGAAAGCTGAGAGCTTGTTGTTGCTGTGCCTAGCCAGCATAAAAACTTAAAATACTAATCAAGGAAGAATGATTCATTAACACAGAAGCTAACCTTAGATGGAACAAAATTTTGAGTTGGTAGCGATAAATGAATTAAAGATGGAGGTGCTGACCAGTTTAAGAGGAGAATTAGGTACTTATAAAAGAGTTCTTGTAGCTTATTTTAACGTAAATTTCACTTTATTCATTTCCTAAATAATAAATTTATACTTAACGAACTTTAGAAAATACCATTTTTAAATTACTAACTGAAACTTTACTCATTTATTTCATTCTATATATTTTCCAATGGGTGAACAGTAATTTACTCCATTTGATATTGGAAATATTCAAATTACCCCTTTATAAAAAATAATAATAATTTAGTCCGTTGTGTTTTAAAAAATAAATAAGGAGGTAAATTATTTCAATTTTAAAAATATAGAGAGGTATATATCGGGAATGAATTGCTATTTTATTTTTGTAAAAGATTGTTTGTCTATTTTACATAATAGCAATTTACCCATTTTCTAATGGGCTTCACAATATGAATAAATTATAATGACACTTCTTGAAATGAAATCTAAATATATAAATAATTTTCCTTTTTGTAAAATTTAGGTATATCTTCTTGAATTGTTAGCGTAATGTATATTTGGACATACTGAATAGAAGAGTAGGTGCAGGAGGTTTGGTATAAACTTTTTTGTTCTTTTGAATAAGGGTAAATTACATCTACCTCCCCTGAGGTTTGGCATAATTACAAATACCCCCTCATTGTTTGAGAAATTACAAATACCCCCCTAATTTTAAGGACCGCCTAACAATTACCCCAATCTATGCATTTTTTATAGTGAACTGACCAAAATACCCTTATGAATTAAAATTTATAATTTTATTTATTTTTTTTAAAAAATATTTTTTTTTATCAACTAAGGCGATAATTTTTTTATAATTTTTAAAATTTTTTCATCCATCCCATTCAATATTTTTATAAGATTTTAATTTTTTTTAAAAAAAAAAAAATACTGTAAGGGCAAAGTTGACATTTCTATGCCTCCATCCAAGGATTACATAATTTTATCAAACATTAGGGGGGTATTTGTAATTTTCAAAAGGGGGTATTTGTAATTATGCCAAACCTCAGGGGAGGTAGATGTAATTTACCCTTTGAATAAAAGTGAATTACCGTTAATTTAATAAAATTTCCCTGTTTTTCTTTCCTTGACAGTTCTCGGCGGTATCAATTCAGACATTAAAACCAAACAGATTTGACGTTTTCCAATGTTTGTTTTCTCCTCTCCATTAGATTTTACGACAAAGTAACATATATATATTATAATACCCCATGAGGCATTCAGATAGATTCTTGAACATAACGAAGCTGCTGATCACAACTTGTATATAGTTCTTACAGGCAGTTAACAGTAGTTAAGGTATGGAATTGGAGGAGTTGGAATAAGCAGCCGGGGGAAGAGGCGGACAGGGCCAAGCCTCGCAGGCTTCATGGGTTGGAAAGCATATGTCTTCAGGGTGCAGTGGAGGCTGCACATCTGCAGAATAACAGCACCAGCATGGATCTTTCAGCCTCGGCCCGCATGCACTGATCACACACCCATCGTCTCCCCCTGCCAAAACCATACGTACGTGCATGTTTCCAACATTGAAACAGGAATCAAGAAGAGAAAACATAAGTAGATGAAAACGATGTACTTACACACGCTGACGCAGGAGATTGTAAGAAGAGCAAAGAAGAAGATGAAGGACCTTGAGTTTGATGCGGTTGCCATGGTTTGGAGAGATTGAACTTGATATGTGAAGGTGAAGCCTTGAGTACTTGAGCCCTTCTTATATACTCAGAGACTCTTTGGCTAGAATGGTAACAACTAGGAAAGTAGAGTCAGATTACAAGAATCAATAATTTGTTAGTCATTGGCCTGCTACGTTCCGACAATCTCAATAATATTGTGGCTTGAAATCTGAAAAACTTGTCTTGAGCAATTCTGTAACTTATGCCGATTGATTGCCCAAGAACAGTATTATTGCCTGGTACTATATGAGTTGCTTCCAGTCATTCCTTGATCTCAGAATATGGATACTGTGAGCAAACATCACAAATATTTCATGGATTTGAACACCAAAAAGAGAAGTCCCAGTCATGAGTCAACCTACCAAAAACCTAAATGGATGCGAACAATTCATTCTGCAGATCACTGAAGCATGTGATTATTGCTTAATTAATTATAAATATATTTATGCTAGATTCGAAATTACTATTATTTTCACTTGAAATTAATTTGTTTCATTTTACAATATTGTAACCTCCAGTTGGCAGGGCTCCTACGAATTTTACATGTGATATTCCGAAAGTAACCCTAAACTTTTTTTTAATTAATATTTTACAAATCTTAAAGGAGGTAATTAAAATTCTTGATCTAACATGACTGTATTTTTAATTAAAACACCACTTAGGGAGCGTTGAACATAATCTGCTATACATTTATCATGTCTTCTAATGTTTGTTTTCTCCATATATTATAACATAATTAAGAGTCATAGATTCACAGAACAAAGCAGAGATCATAATTTGTATTTTCTTCTTTATTTTTCATTTCAAACACACGCACTCACCCAGATTCAAACACAAGACCTCAAATCTTAACACGTCCGCCAGGGAACATAATCAACTTGTATGTCTATATCAACAATGAGAAGAAATTCCCGGCAGCAAAACACAGCAGTCCTTAGAGATGAAAGTTGGAGGAGTTGGAATTAGCGGCCGGGGGAAGAGGCGGACAAGGCCAAGCCTCGCAGGCTTCATGGGTCGGAAAGCAAATGTCTTCAGGGTGCAATGGAGGCTGCACGTCTGCAGAATAACAGCACCAGCATGGAACTTTCAGCCTCGGCCCGCATGCACTGATCACACACCCATCGTTTCCCCCTGCCAACATTCATGTACGCGTCCATTAGATCAGGTCTGATACTGCGCATGCAGTCCATGACAGTGAAAGTAGTACAGAAACAGGAATCAAGAAAGAAACAACTGGATGGACATGGATGTACTTACGCACGTGCACGCAGGAGATTGTAAGAAGAGCGAAGAAGAAAATACAGGACCTTAAGCTTGCTGTGGTTGCCATGATTTAGAGTTAATACGTGAAGGTGAAGCCTTGAACAGCACTTTTTATATATTCAGAGAGGCTTTGTTAATTGTTAGCATGGTAACAACGGTTAAATGCAATTTACGGCCTCTGGAATGGGTAATAGGCACAAAAATCTCTGCACAACAATAATCAATATCTTCTTAAAAATATTCTTCATTTTGTTATTTAAAAAAAAAATATACTGTCGATATTTGATCTAATAATAAATTTACAAATAAGTTTCTAATTATTTATATTGACCGTCAAATTATTTTGATTGAAATCCTATGCTTCATATTTAATATTAATATTATCTATCAAAATCAAATCTTCTTTTGTATACATATCCGTACATACGATATGTAAACAAAACTATTAACTGTAACCAAAGCCCAGCTGCTACATATGAAAAAGATGAACAAAAAATTTGAGAAAAAAACGAAGAAGAAAAATTAATTAGCAAATGAATAAGGCCACGTGCATCTTTTCTCTAAGTATAATGCGGCTCTATAGTCTCTTTTTTTAAAAAGAAATTTAGAGATATTTTGCGCCCATTATCCATTTTACAAGCGTAGGTAAATTGCATTTAACCTACGGTAACAACTATGAAATTCAAGAATCAATTATTTGTTAGTTATTAACCTGCTACGTTAGGACAACCTCAATCAAAATCAGATTTTCTGGGAAATCTAATGTGTGCCATGAATTGTCTATAAGTATTTTCAGCACTTTTGCAACTCAGGCTGATTGATCGCCCAAGAACATAAATTTTGCACCCCCAACTTTTTGAAGTTAAACCTAACAAAAAAATGGAAAGGTATAGGGTAGACTATTGTGAAAACCAAGTCAAGTGGTTGCAATTCTCTAAAAACAGATGATCTCATATCTGATACTCTGCTGCCATTCGTATCACTGCTGTCTAGAATCCATTAAATGTATACATGTGGTTTTACATTTTATAAAACCTCTAGAGATCTTGATTTTCAGACTGGCACAATTGCAAATTGATGTAATTGATCATGTTAACTTACATTACATAATGTACAAAGATGAGACTAAAGACAAAATGTACCAACATCTTCAAATCCAACCTAATGAGTGTAAGGCACGAAGAGAAGTCCCAGGCATTCTGCTAAACACCTTAATGGATGTGAACATTCATCTGCAGATCATGAAGCATGCATACAAGGAACTTGCGACTTTTTCCATGACCACTGACGTCCACAGATTTTCGTCCCTTTCCACTGATTTTGGAAGAGTGGAAATTTTACGCCAGCTCAATTACAGGTACCGCTGTGTTGTCCAAGAACAGCTATTGGGTATTAAAGAACTACCACAACATGAGCTACATACAAGAAATTAAAATCCTATCACTGTTTGATGTTCCACTTATGCGACGACCGTGGTCCAGTTGTGATGCCCTCATAATATTTGGATTCAAGCTCTTGGTTATTCCATTCTGAAACAAATTCTGAAAATAGGCTCCGTGCAGAATCAGAAGATAGATCCGAAAAAAATACATTTCTCTCTTCTTTTAGCCACGCAGCAAATTCATTGCTCTTGGAGAAGTAGTCGTCCTTGGATAATTCTTGGACCTTGAGTTTCTGCAAGGAGGACGTTGAAATTGACTATAAGCAACTATGCACACTCAACATTCACAGATACCAATATCCTTGACAACTGAAGAAACTTAAGAAATCACTATGAATTCCTGACAGCCACTAATCAAAACATTGCATGAACTCATCATTGAAGAACAATTTATCAAAATGCCAATGTGCTACTAAATCCTACTGCATCATCAACATAAATCCCGATGCACAAATATCTACCATAAATCAGGGCATAAACCTGTTACGCAGACACAAGGTATAGTAAAATTGGTGGAACAGGCAGAATGCAATACAACAAATTTGGTGTACCAGATGCTGAACAATACTAAAGCAAGAAAAAAAGGGGCTTAATCTCTAGACTGAATTTCATTCGTCATATCTGAAAATGAGCTTTTTGCAGCAAGAGTGAGTAACACCAAGATTAGTTGCTCTCAGTAGGTTCACAATATAAGGAATTTTACAGTTTTGAAAATGATAAAGTCGCACCAACACTTTTCTTAATCTACAGAGTATAGTAAGAAACTAACGGAAGAATTGTCACGCTTGTGGACTTTGTCCTTGTGCTTCCCATCAGACTTCTTACCTGAAGCATTACCAATCAGTGTCAACAATATTTCAAAACTGCAAAAAAACCAGTAACATAAATTGGACAATAATTTGATTTCCAAGCATAATATAAGTCCAGTTAAAATTATCAAAAGACGAATTTTTAGCTGCAAAACCTGAAACTAATTTCCCTGAGCAAATGTAAGGGAATATAATGAAAGAAAATTCCACATATATAGTATCAGAGTAGGATTCAGGAGAAAAGGAAAAATCATTTGAGGAAAGTGTCGAAATTATAGTAGAATTAACTATGCAAAGAAACAAGAAATGAAAGCTAATCAACAACAATCAGCTCAAAATTGCTGAAAATAACAAAAAGGTCAGGAAACTTTCAACAATTGAAGAACAAAAAGTTCAACATAGCACCTTTATCAGAATGGCGGGTGGAAGTCTTATGAGATTTGTGCTTCTTCTTAGATTTATGTTTCTTCTCATCTTCCCTACTTTTACGCCTTTTGATTCTCGCTTCATCTGCCCAAAAAAATCGACCATCGCCTATAAACTAAATACTCAAAACACACAAAAATCCAAAGAATAAAATACCCACCTCCACTTGGTGGAGAGGACGGAGAAGATCTCTTCCGCTTGTAATCGTCTTTGGATTTCCCCATCGCTAAGCTGATTGCTCTCCTCTCCCTCTCAAATTGTATAACCTAATTGTTTGAAATTACTTTTTTAAAAAGAAAAGCAAATCTAAATATTCATGAATTTTAATTTGGGGTGGAGATGTTCAATTGGGCCTAAACTCAAACGAGCCCATTATATTTTTCTGAGGCCCAGTTTAATGAAGTGCAAACTGGACAGGCCCTGAAATTAATGATTCTCCTAAATCCTAATTACAACTATTAATAAAAGTATGAAGGTAAATAGCCACGTTGTCGTAACTCGTAATTTATAGATGAGAGCGAAAATGCATATTTGATTTCCTAATTGCAGCTTACTATAATAATTTTACTTTCATTCAATGTCTAATCAAAATTTAAAAAATTATAAATATTAATCTATATGTTGGTGTCAAAAATTGCAGGCTAATGATGACAGTAGTAAAAACAACAGCCCGACGAAAAAAATAAAAATAAAACAAGATTTGTGGCAGGCGGCACGACCGACGATTATTCGATCGTCAATGATGAAGAGACGTGGATGTTTTTAATTTATTATTTGTTATTATTATTGTGATGAACGTAGATGTCTTGATTTTTAAATAGGCCTACTTGTCAACTTTAATTTTGGTCGTTTTCTAATATGTATAGATGTTGGATATAATAATTGAAAAAAATACAAAACAACCTCGATTTGGTCAGTGAAAAACACGATATATAATGCTAAAATAAGCATGTGTTGTATTGGTGAATTACTTTTTCTTGCAGCCAAACACTGAAGCAGCAGCTTCAAGAATATCTACTTTTCGTCGCATCTGAGAAAAACCAGCTGACGACATCACTTCTTGCAGTAGCTAAAAGTTACACAAAAACAAAAATAATTAGCCAAATTTGACACGGTTTCTAATCAACTGATCCACCCCATTTGATTGACTCTCATCAGATGCCAGCAAGATAGCTGGGTGAACATGAACATGGCATTAGCCACTGATCATGTATTGGACAATACTCCACTTCATGAGGCTGGCTGATTAATTCTGGCTGGATATTATTATATATTTCTGTGTGTACTTGTCGGGTTGCTGTCATCATCAAATCCTGGTCCACGGGTAGACAGTCGCCGTCACTTGTTAGTCCAAGTTCACTTTCCAAAAATCTCAACCACTTGTTAATTCCGGCTTCGCTTTCAAAACTTTCCCCAGAAACTGAAAGATTCATGTTTTCCTGTTTCCCAACGTTGTTTTCGGTTGTACTGGGTTGTAAAGGATCCAGGGAGTCCAGCACTTGCCAAAAATCATGATCTGGGTCCGCTCCGGTTTCGGGTTCTCCTTCCTGTTCATTAATAGTATCCTCAGATTTTGATGAGTCTTCCGAACAGGTAATGTCGGAAACATTGCATGCATGTGAAGATGATGTGGAGTGATGATCATCATTAGGGTTTTTTATCATGACCTCACAATCGTGAACGGCTTGATCAGGAACCGGTAACTTTTGGACGTTTTCGTCAACAGACGTCGATGAGGCTGAAGATGAAGATGCCGAGCAGTCCACATGAGAGGAGTCATTGTCACTAGCCTCATTCTTGTGGCAATTAATTACAGCATTTTCCCCAGTCTGTAGTTGTCTTTTCTTCAAGTGTGTGTTCCACACATTCTTGATCTCATTGTCCGTTCTGCCCGGCAAATACGATGCAATCTTGGACCATCTGCGGTTGCAGATTGCGCAACATTAGATCCATCAAAGTAATTAATCCGAGTGGAAGTCATAAAATGTGAGGAGATCATATAAACGTACTTGTTTCCAATGGAAGTATGAAGGTCGATTATGGTTTGCTCTTCTTGAGGAGTGAAGTTCCCTCGTTTGAGGTCAGGTCTTAGGTAATTAATCCACCTCAGACGGCAGCTCTTTCCACATCGGAGCAGTCCTGCATGCCAACCACAACTAACGTATAAAACAAACAATTTTTTATTTGCTAATTAATTACGCAAATTAATTTGAGGATAAAATTAAATATTATTACAATTCAATATTCCTAATGGAATGACGAAGACCAGTGACTTAATCCCAACCACTTCTCAAGTACAAACCTCAGTTCTTTTATTTTAAGTTTTGTTCTCAGATAATTACAACGACTGCTAATTGACTTCCCTTATATACATGCACGAAATACAGAAAATGTGAAATAGGAACCAACAAAGAAGTAGGAAAATTGTAGACCAAATTTGATCTAGTCGGACCAGAATCAGTTACACAGAAAATATAATATACTTGTCATGTGATTAATCTGAAGTGACAAATCACATAAAAAGCATATCACAATTATTATGTGATCAGTTAAATTTGACTAAACTTAATGAGGCAAGAACTTTTCCAAAGAAATAATTGGTGTCAAGAACTTACGTCTTTGTAATTTATTGCTGACTAAATAAATTAAAGAAGTATATATAGAGATTTAATTTTAGTATTAGGAGTTATTATTCTGAATCATATGAAGAAATATTTAGAACAGCAAAGCAAGAACAATCCACACATTAATGATGCTCGAAAGGATTAACGGTAAAACAATTAACGCTAATCACTTTCTTGTGACCAACACACTCTCCATGAGTGAACGTAATTGGTCCTATAACTGAAATGTCCAGTGCAACAGAAGATCGCTAGATCTATTAATCTGAATATTCATTTTTGTCATCGAACATCAGCAGAAAACAAGCAAAAAACGAGGGAAGTCGACAACCTTTTGCAGCCAATTGCATTCACATTTGTGCACACGACACGACAAGGAGACGAGAAAATGTGTGGGGTTCTGAGTGTTGATAAAAAGCAGAGAGGAGATGGAAATGGAACTCACCGGCTTGTTTAGGGAGAGCCCGCCAGTTGGTGTGTCCGTGCTTCTGAATGAAGGTAATAAGCTTCAAGTCCTCTTCGGGACTCCAGGGTCCGGACCTCACCTTGCTCTTGTCACACCATGGGGCTCGCCCCATTTTAATTCTGGAACAATTTAGTGTTGGGAGTACGTACTGTGATGACAAAATTATACAGACACCAATATTAAGGTACAACCACCATTTGAGTGTTGTCTGCTTCCTTGCATGCTGGTCTTACTCTTTTATAACATTAATACCTTCTCTCTGATCCCCCCCCCCCTCTCTGTCTCTCTCTCTCTCTATATATATATATATAGAGAGAGAGAGAGAGACATAGAGGAATATTATATAGTAAGTCTGATAAGGATTTTCTTGATTTATTACAATTAATAAGGACAAAATTTAAGAAAGAATTTAGGGAGACAGCTCGAATTAATATAAATGCCGATGAATGAGTGCTCGTCAAATATTCTGTTACATGTCATTTTTTGTTTTGAAAATATATATAATCATCCTATCTGCGCAAATTAATACAAATCCATCCAGATAATTAAGACAAGCCGCAATTTTTTTTTTTCTTTTTTGTGCAACATAAAATAGGAATTAGCAACTAGTCTTTGTACTAATTTCCACCCACATTGGGAAATTAATATTAAAACAAACTTCCAATGTTGGAACCAGAATCAGACCTGTTACAAATTTCCAACTACATTGAATTATTATTTGAATTCAAATATCACAATGATGTAATTAAGTAAAAAATCCAATCTTATTAAAATCCTGACCTGTTGCTAATTAACTTGATACAGTTGTATAGGAGTAATATATGACCTAATCAGGCGCTCACATCCAGGGGCGAAGCTAAGGCTTAGCTTCAAGATTATGGAGCATTAGTTAATATTCATAAAATAATTGCAGTTAGTAAGTAGTTTAATTGAACGTCTCATTTTAATTTTTTTAGAAATAATATGAAAAAATAGTTTTTATAATTGCAAGAATTCTTACTATATAAACATCTTCGAACAATATTGATATAACAACAACTACTAGTATCAATAACTTTGCGGCCTTTTGATTGTCAAATAATAATTGTAAGACTTAAATGCATTTGAAATAATTTGGTTCGGCGATTGCATAAATTAATAATTAATTTTTTTATTATGATAGAATTTTAGCCCCATAAAAAAGGGGGCTTGATATTTTTATTTTTTATTTTTTGGCGAAGTTTTCAAAATAGTCTTAAGATTAAGGAAATTCGACATATTTAATCTTATAAGTTACGAAATTTTCAAAATGGTCCCAAAACTGAAAAAACTTATTATAGTTAGTTTCATAAATTCTATAAAATAGAAGACTAAAATTGGTATAAGAAAAGATATTTATACTCAAACCATAAGTCTGACTTGCTCAATCACAAAGTAAAACGAACAATTTTATATCACTATATTTTGTATTTAATTTTTAAAATAATTATGTAGTAATTTAATTTTTTTGTTGAATTTGATATTTATTTATATTATTTAAGTAAATTTTGATAGGTTAAGTCAATTTTCTGGTTTTGCCACTGCTCACATCACACCAAAGAACTGAAATTTAGAAAAGCAATCAAACTCAATTTTTGTTCCATCTATTAAAATCTGTATGTATGTCGCAATTTGTGTTCTAAGAGATTGTCACAAAACAGCTTTTGTAATACAATCAATGTACCATGCATTTATTAATCATCAGTAGAACAATTCATCCCAAAATGCATTAACTTATTACTAACTTATTGCATGTTAAATATTTTTCTCGAACTAAATTACTTTTATAACGGTGTCTTCACCTACATTTAAAGTGTGAAGACGTATGAGGGTCTATTTGATTTGCAATAAATCAGTAATAAGTCAATTAAGAGTTAATATAAAAAATTATTTTTTTTGATAATATCAATCAATTCGATGAAAGCAAACCTCAGGGGTGCTAAATGTAATAATTCTCAAATTATAAGAGATCTGCGTGTAATTACACCAAACCTTGAAAATGGGAGTGTAATTATTCCTTAATATGTATTCGACTCTGCATGAAGAAATCAAGAATGTTTTTGCAACTGATCAAGAATTGAAAATGGGGCATTGTCTTTTTCTTTTTTATTCTTCTGAAAGGACAAAAGTTTTGTTGGTAGTCAAGGTCGGGAAGTTAGAGGAAAATTGTTCAACCATGGTGTCCAATTAAAACCTGGTTTACTACGTAAAGTGTAAAAAGATTGACTATGAGCAGTTTTCTTATTACGTGTATGTATATATATAGGGAAAAATGCATCTTATCCCTGTGATATACAGAATGTGCAAGATATTTCTCTGTGAAAAAAAAAATATCAAATTACCTCCATGTGTTGTTTAAAAATAAAGCAAATTACCCCCTGATCCTGAAAGTGTATAACACACACCATAGGTGCGATTTTTATTAATTTTTAAGAATAAAATATTATTTATATTTAAATACAATATATATTTAATATTTATTATATAAAATAATATATATTATTTATAATATTTATAAAATAATATTATATATAATATTTATAATAATATATATTTTATATTTTTAAAAAAAAAACCCCTCCCTCTTCCCCATCGCCCCCCCCCCCCCAGCCCACCCCGTCAGCCGCTGTAACCCACCCCCCGACGCCGGCGCCCACGCACCTTCCCCCCCAACCCGTCGCCCGCCCCAGCCCCCCCTCCCCGTCGCCGGCACCCCCACCTCCCCCCCCTTTCTTGTCGCCCGTCTCCCCCCCTTCCTCGTCGCGGTCCCCCCCACCTTCCCCCCCCCCCCCCAACCCGTCGCCCGCCCCAGCCCCCCCCCCCCGTCGCCGGCACCCCCACCTTCTTGTCGCCCGCCTCCCCCTTCCCCGTCGCGGCCCCCCACCTTCCTCCCTTCCCCGTAGCGGCCCCCCACCTTCCCCCCTTCCCCGTCGCGGCTCCCCCCAACTTCCCCCCTTCTCGTCACCGTCCCCCCCTTCCCCGTTGCCGCCCCAGCCCGTCCCCCCTGTCGCAGCCCACCCTTCTCCACCTTCCCCGTCGTCCGCCCCCACCTTCCACCATCGCCGGCGCCGCTGTTAGAGCTCTCTCTCTCTATATATACATATATATACATATATAACTTTAATTAATATTTAATATAATATATCATACATATATTTTTAATTAAATTTTATGTAATATAATATTATAAATATATTCATTTAATTTTGATCGTTGATCAAATTTAATAAAATTTGGATCATTGATCTTATTAATTAAATTTGAGCCTTAGATTCAATCAAATATAACGGCTATTAATAAGGATATAAATGTAATTTTATAATTAAAAATTAAAAAAAATAAAATATATAAAAATCGCGTGTGAAAAGCACGAAATCGCGTGATGGACTTCTTGCTTTTATTATTGAAAAACACAGGGGGTAATTTGCTATTTTTTATTTCACAGGGGGGTAATTTGCACATTTCGTATAACACAGGGGGTAATTTGCATTTAACCCTATATATATATAGGGTAAACATCATTTTTGGTCCCTCAATTGTGTCACTTATTTAAATTTAATTCCTCATTTTTCTCCTCACTAGATTTAGTCCCCAAATTTATATATTTTATCACTTTCTATTTCCTTTCCTTCCGTTAAAACTAACGGAGTTTAAAAATTAATAATAATAAATATTTTTGGTGTCTAAAAGTCTCAAACCCATGACATTGAAAAAAAATTTCTTCAATGTCATGGGTTTCGAAAATCCTAAGACACCGAAAGTGATTTTATTTTTTTTAATTCGGTAAGTTTTAACGAAAACTTAACGAAAAGGGATAAAAAATGATGAAATATATAAATTTGAGGGACTAAGTTCTAACGAGGGGAAACATGAGGAATCAAATTTGAATAAGTGGCATAATTGAGGGACCAAAAGTGATGTATGTATTATATAGTATGAATATCCTCGTAAAAAATACTAATGGAAATAAATTATCCATACCAAACCAATCACAATTAAATTAAGTGAGATATGCTTGTTGATTGATAATTTTTCTTAAACTATACAACAATCATATTGCAAATATATTGCACTTATCATACAATTTGTTCAGATTTGACCAAACCCAATTTAAGTTGAAAATTCCTTTGAATATATGCATAGTTCCGTATTCTATAACGATAGATATGTGTTTTTAGTACGTAAAGGGCAAAAGGACAGTGATATTCCATATATTGTGAAAATTAAATTTAGGAAGAATATATATATATATATTATACACACACACCAAAATTTCTTCAAAATAAAATTTTATGTTCAAAAAGTCCATAAAAATATTTTACAGACCAAAAATCGAATTGGATCTATTATTTCAAATTGTGTTGTAATTATTGGTCCCCCATTGCTTAGTTCGATGACCTTCACGCCTGCTCTCTTTAATCATGGTCAGCCTATAACTAACACATTTTTGTCCAAACAACAGCTCGCTCGAACTCGGTCTCATAAGTTGTGTAGCACATTCTGCCATGGGTTATACAAATAGTTACATACACAGAAGATACGTCATTTATTTTATATAGGTTTTTTTTTTTGTATATAATAATTAAAATGAAAAAAATATAATAAAAATAAAAAAAATTCAATCAATTAATCTTTTTGCTGAAAAAAGAAAAAATCCGTAGAAAGCAAAATGATAAAGAAAGTAGAATGATTTGATTTGATTTGTTCATGCATGCACACGGACACAGACACATACACAGACAGGGTCTTGCCCATATACACATCAACAAATGCAAATTGCAAGTCTAGTCATTTAGGTCACGTTAGTCCCTCCAGATATATTTAACACTTTATGAAAATAAAAAATTTATAATCTAGTTAGTATGTTAGACCAATTCGACCTGATTCGATTCATTTGACCATAATTTTCGATTGCTAGTGCATCGCACGACTTATACCAATCTACATGCATTCATATACCTTAAACACATAATTTTGGATTAGAGTGAGCCGACTAGAATCCAACCGACTCGATGATGACATCTCCTTTTTCAACTATACGATGTACTCTCAATTAATAGCGTACAGTCGATCGCATCATTTTGATGTGATTGATTCAAGCAGATCGAAATTATAAATACCATCGGACTATTGATTGTTGTGCGTGTAAATATTGTTCACTTATTTATTGCACTAATTTTTATTCTCAAACGGACCTTACAGGCTATTCCTGACCTTGGTTATGTATACAAGACCTGAAAATAGAGCTAAATAATTACTAGGGGTGATGAAGGATGATCGGTCGATCTCGCATTTTTGAAAGAAAGTCGTGTTGTTAACATACGAATACGTTGAATTTTAAAAAAAGTGCTAGTCCTGATGTGCAATTTTCTCCTGAACCCAATAATCTCTTCACAACTAATTAATGGGCCGAGTTAATCTTCGGTTTTGGGTTGGGTTCAGTCATCTTGGGCCCTAACGCTGCCTTCTACGGCCCACGTTTGTAGGACAGAATTGGACCGTGAGAGCACAAAATAAGCCTCATTATCATACAAAACTAAATTTTAAATTTTATGAATGATAATTATTATTTAAACGTTTATTCTAAGTAAAAGAACATAGAAAAAAATAATTGGAATTAAAACACAAAAATTCTATTAATTTTATTTTTATTATTATTATTATTTTTAGAAGTTAGGCGGGATTGGGATAAAATATGAAACAGTGCATTTAAAGATGTTGTTTGGATGGGCCTAAAATATTTTGGAGGTATTGAAAATTCTGGTTCTAAATAATTAATGAATATGAATTCAAGTTTGTCAATTATTCATTCAAATTGCACCGCATACAAACAAGCCCTTAAATTGTGCCATTTTGGTTCTTTGAGAATAATTCCATATTCAGCATTAAATGGTAACCAGAAACTTAGTATTTTTCTTCTTTTTATCAAAACTAATCGTCCCTCTCTATTACTTCAACACCTCTCTGCATAATCCTTTCCCCTTTTTTGTGTATATCTGACAGATCATTGATGCAGACAAGCATTTCATATTAATTAAATACGAGAAGTTGAACGACTTATGGATCATAAGGTCTTTTCTTGTCAGTATGCATCTTTTTTTTTATAAGATATGATATTCATTAAAATTAAATTAGAATACATCGAACAATGAGACATCACTCAAGTTGTAAAACACAATAATTTATGACACTCTATTTGGCTACATACGTTTCGATTGATGGATTTGGTTCATTTGGAATCAAGGATTTTGAATTTTTTACTAATAATTCCTTAAATTTATTTAAATAATTTTAATGCAAAATATTTCAAAATTCTCAATTCTGATTTAAACAATGTTGTGTGAAAATACTAAAGAATTTTAAATTCTTTTTTGTACGAAGTTGTTTTGAAGCGTTCATCCGAAACACTTCCCACTCAAATTCAAATGCTTTCATTCATACATAACATTACATAAATTCAACTAAAATAATGTTCATGAAAACCAAATTTAGATCATATAAAAATCTTGACACATTAAATTTTAGATTTATTTTAGAAAACAGATCATATCAATTCAAATAAATCATAAACCCATTGCGTCAACTAGCTGAGAAACTCGGAGATTGGTGGTGTTCGGCTGCCATTCTTACAAGCGTGTTTGTCCAAGTGGGCTTTTAGTTTCGGGCCACCTCTCTCACTCTGACTTTCCTAAATTTTTCTATATTTAAGGATATTCATCAAAAAATTTATGGGAAAAATATAATTTAGCTCCAGACGATACGCAAAATGAAAAAAAAAAAATTCATTTAAAAAAAATGATAAATTATTCCACGTATTTTAAAAAATAAAGTAAATTATATTCTATTTAAATCATTGATAGCGGAATAATTTGCTTCATTTTTCAAAACATACGGAATAAATTTTTTTTTTCACATGATTCTTTTTTCTCGTTTCACATATCAAATGGGAGTAAATTAAATTTAACACAAACTTTTACTATCAATAATGTCTTAATTCAATAATTAGATTTAATATTTCATGTGTGAAAAATTATGAATTCGAGCCACAAACAAAATTGTAATAAATTATTTGTGTCTCACATATTCGATGGGACTCATTATTTCTTATCTATATTCGCTGTCGGTCGTAATTTATTTGAATTGTAATAAACCTCTGTGTAATATATGTGTCATTAATTGTATATTGGTTTGCATTGAGCATACATAAGGTATTACTATAAATAATTTATTTGAGAAATAAAATCATCAAATATATTGGTGAAATTATATCTAAAGATAACTATCATGTTAATTTCTAAGTGAGTTACATGGTATATTTCAAAAAATTACATGCTACAATATAGGTATTAGTCTCTCTCTCACGAAAAGTATAATGAAGCAATGAGGCGCTCGGTTATGTCCGGTGTCCCCACTGTACTCCTCTTAATATAGAGAACATTATACATTTAATAGTGAAAGTAGTGTCAATAAGTCATCTCTATATATATTATGATTGTTTTCGAACAGACCATTAATTTGAGAAAGGATGATTCATGTACTTATTATAAACTATTGAAAGGAGATGCAAGAAAAGAAAGTTTATTTTTATATAAAATAGATGATATAACTCTTGACTTGGAATTATGTCCTCGTTTCTTATTAAAATTTAATTTATCTTACATATTAAATTTATTACATAATATTAATACGATGGGTTAAATAGAGTGAACTAACACTCAGCCAATAGACTGAAAAATAAAAAATAATAACTCAAATCTCAGCAGAATTCAACAGTATTATAAAATACTCCTCTTCATTTCACTGCTAATATCGTCTGCCTTTCAACAATTACTAACAATGATCTGCCCTTATCCGCTGCTCATACTTCGACACTACTATATTAGCCATTCGTATGACACATAAAGTATTATATAGGAGTGCAAAAAAATAATACTTAAGTATAGTCCCAGTGCCACAATCCATTTTCCAATTATCAAATTCTAAGGGTCTAATTTTTCTTTTTTCTTCCTTTTTTTCATTCCTACTGATATATAATTAAATCAGATAAAACATCGCAATATCTAAATAATAAGTATACTTAAAATAATTGAAAAAATGTGATCCGGAGATTTCCATAAGAAACTAAATGCACATAAAATATAAAATTTAAAGAAGAAAGCAATTCTCATATATGATTATAAATGTGCGACATATGATAACTCAGTAATATCAACATTTTCTTTATAATGCTCTCTTAAATATAATTCTCGAGGTATTAGTCGCGAATGACTTGACGTCTATAATATGGAATCCTGTTGCGAGCCTGGCAATGTCAACGAGTTTGAGGTCCACCTACTCTAGTTAATATGTATGAAAATATGATTTTATTAGTGGAGTATTAGGGGCATTTAGCCTCCTTTTATTTTTTATAAATGCATTTCATATTTTTGTCTAGTAATTAATATTATGCTAATTATGAATATTTGCTAATCTTTGTATGACTAGTATATAATATCTAATAATAAATTACACTTTACAATTCATTCTACTTAGTTTCGCTTACGATATAATATTTTTATATTATTTCAAATTTCATTCTTTTCTAAATTAAAGTACAAGCTCGAGTAATAGCAAGAATTTAATCAGCTTTAATAAATAATCTCTAAAATGTGTGGTATCAGGATTACAAGAGAAAATTGCACTCTCGTATAGACAGAACCACAGATCATATATTTTATGTTTTCTATTATCTATTTTATCTCTCGTGTTATGGTAAAATTCAAGTGATCATTCAACTAAATAAGAACTTTGATAAATTCACAAAAAAATTTGTTAGTAGCATTAAAAATTTTATTACTAAAACATTATTATCATAATATAGTTTTTCAGAAAAATATTACTAATATATCACAATATTAGAAATCAAAAAGAAATAAATACTATTCACAACTACTGAATCAAAATATAATACAACAGAAAAATATGTTTGTAACCGTATAGATTTATCGTACCGTTGGTATATATAATCAGTCGTTAATACATTATTCATACCTTTCTATGTGTGTGTTGAACACTCACTTTAGAATTCATTACTCTTACACTATAAGTTACAAAAACACTGCAGTATTTTGAGGATAAATTTCAAAGAAGAGGCTCATATAATACATTCATAAAAAAATTATATGTAGTGGATCTAATCATTACATGCAATATATAGGCTATTCCTCAATGAATAAATTTGTATAATTCCTCTCCTCTTTAAGATAACTATTTAATAATATTAGAGCAACAACCTATTCTATCCCCCACACTGCTCAAAACGGACCTCCTTTCTTGAATTCGCCCCTATTCCCATTACATACACTCACTACATTCATCTATATAATACGTTTAATGGTCTTAAAGAGGCTTAAAAATTCAATAATCTCTATCCGTTCAAAAAAAGAAGAATTAATAACTTCAGCAGTGTGTTACAATCATTGTGACGCTTAGAAATTACAAACTCCGCGACAACCCAACTCCTTGATACTTTAAATCACACATATTATAGATTTGGTCCTTTAGTCATGTCCTCGTTACATATTTACAAATACTATTATTCAATTTTGATAGAAAATCAAAAATATATAGTTATACTTAGATTAATCTTTCATAAAAACATTTAATTCGAAAAATTATTAGAGGAAAATTTTAAAATTTTTTATACTTAATAAAGTACCAGGCTTAAACGGCGCATTTAAATTAAATAAAAAGTTTCTTGAGCTCATACATTGTTCGACGACGTGTGTATTTTTTGCTATCCTCACTAGTGGCACTTTGATATATAAGATCGAAAATGATATTTTGGATTCCCGCCAAAGTCGATAAAACCAACTACATTTGAACTTAAAATATAGCTCACATTAGGATTGGACGAAGAAACCGGAATCTCGTTATTTCACGCTAGTTTGAAAACTTAGACCAAAAAACTGACATAGAAACAAGAATTATTTAGCCATCCTCGTCAGCTTGTTTTCTTTTCATAGCTCTCGGTGTGCGTTTTAAGGTAACTAGCTGAAACATACATAGTAAAAAATTCGCCATTTTGAATTTCAGATTTCCAAATTATAAAATTTATAGTATAAATTCAAAATTAAAAGATAGAAACTACAATTTACACAAGATAGCAAACAATAATGGACACTCAGTAAATTTTTAACAAGCTTGAATGCTTGCTTTATACTCGCAGAGATATTACTCACATTGTTCTCATTCTTCCAACACTATCTCGTACATCAATACACTGGTATGCAATGCAATATTTAGGGAAGAAGCAAATGCAAGATGTTAGAAATGTGAGAGGAAAAACGAGGTGGTAGCATGCAGTCCCTGGAGATCACACTGCTAGGCCATGATCAATATACCATCTTGATATCTATCTTCTTCCAGGCAAAAGCAGGAACCCGAACCGGAGTTGTTTCTGCAAGACTACTTCGTTTGTGCGGCTCATGAGTCAATTTGAACATTACAAAACTCGGGATGTCGTTAGAGTGGGCTCAACGGAATATAGAGTTTGATGGAGTAAGTTGATCCGTTGGGTCTCGGGTCGCGTCGAGTCTGCGCTCTCAATGTGTTATCAGGCTTCCTGACAAAGAGTAATCATCATGAACTAGCTAGTTTCAAAAAACTCTCAGTACAACAATCGTCGATGAGTATGAGGTCTTTGTTTAGATAAGTAGTTTACGATTATGGACAGGGGCAGACAAGCACGCCTTCAACGTCTAATAAAGGCATTCATTCTGATAGCCGAAATAGAAACACGTCTTCGTCGTAGGCACATATCGTGCTACGCGTTTAATGCAATAGAACGTATTCAATTCAAATTAATAAATTACTCCTCCATTCAAGTATTTTCGTAAACTGTTAATTTGCCACTAGTTCCCTCTCGCTAACTGGCATCTTTTCCCCATACAATCTGCATCAACAATACATACACTATTTATATAGAAGAGAAGGACATATAACGGTCTCTTTGTGTACAGTTTATATCGTTATTTCGTGATTAAGTATGCATCATCCGTTCACTATAAATTAGATATTCTATGGCCGCAACGTTTTACTTGGGTGGTCTTACTTTACTCGTCATCTCTAGGTGCTGACTACCCCCCAACATATCTTCGCAAATTAATCTCGACTGAGGCCGGGACACGTCGCCTTGAAATTATTTGTCTCGCACCATTTTCACCTCCCTCGATACTATATTGTATAGCAACCTAGATTTTTACAATTGATTAGTTTTTACTAGTCGCGATGCGTAGTCTAAATCATAATTTAATTGCACCAAATTCATAATAAGCAACCAAAAAACCATTATTACATTAATGTCTTTTATTAATTTAATTATTTGCCAAGTGAAGGTTAACGCCATAAACTACCTCTGCGCATTAGTCGTCACTTTCTTAAACCTCTCTCCACTCTGGGACCCATAAACATTTAGTTATGGGAGGAACCCCAAACATTATCTTCAATATAGACTGATCGATCTAACTCTCTATGACGATTTAGTATTCACTGAAGAACTCTGGCTACATGTTAGTAGACTAAGAGTGAAAGTCATGCTACTGCCTATATTTATATTAAGCTTATAAATTGTTCCAAATATATAGAGGAAAAGCTGATGTACTTAGGCTCCACCTTCCATTACTCTTCTGTTCCAATGCAATTTTAATACACCTCGGCACTAATTAGCAACCTTAGGAAAAAAAAAAAAAAAGGAGTTGGCAAGTTTGAGAATTAAAAGAATAGAGTAAATAGAGAGGCTTAGGTTAGTTCTTAGCTTAAGTGCTAGTTTATATCATATCATCTGTGACATCTCAACCCGTGCTTCTGCACTTGAGCGACATCCTCCACTCCATATCTCCGCGCTACCTACACCTACAACTGCGTTTTAATTATGCAGAAAAGCTTGCAATGCTAAACAACCAATCAGCCACTACCGATACCGTACATTGCCCTAGCAACTCTTTCCACAAATAACCACATATGAAACACTTGCATTAACCATAGATATAGATACTATGTCTTCCACATATTGCCCTCAAGAGTCTCCATATTTTCTCACAATCCACTGCAGATAAATCATTTACCTCATCTGGTTATTCAACGTACACCCGAACTTATACGAATACAAAATCCACTCGACACATCACAATCTATCTGAACTCTATACACGGCCTCCTCACAAATCACTCCATCTCCTCTCAGATCTGTCTTCAAGATGACGCTTATGAGGCTATGCACACGAATAGGCATTGAAACTCACTCAGAGCTGATTTGCTTCATAAGGTCGGATTTGTTTGGTCAAGTCCGAAGAGTACCTTTAGGGAGCCACGAGTGGTTGTTGGATTTTGGTACCATCACAACGCTAAGATATCTTAGCGAAACTCTCCTAACTGATTAAGTTGAATAAAACCAAATTAAGCTACATGCAGTATATAATCACAAGAATGCACGTCAAGGGATGGTAGGGCATATAACGTGGGAAAATCCCTTGAAGCTGGCTATAGCAGAAGTCCGACCCAAGAGATGTCACAAAGCTGAAATCCGGTGAGAAGGCAAAGTTTCTAAGGGAGTGAATCGCGCCAATAAAGCTATAAGTATAATGTGCTGCTTATTCAGGTAACTCTTGAGCTTCCCAACTCTTTAAACGAAGCATCTGGTATCAATTAATACATGAGAAAACAAAGGGCGATTAATGCGAGCAATTGAAATAATGAGAACACAAATGGACAGAAATTTGAAATAATATGAAAAGCAGTCATTACCAGCATTAATGAGCTATCTAAGGAAGCCAAAAGGTCTTTGTATTGTGCGTGGCATTAATTCACAGCTGTCCTTTAGTGTTCTCTTTGCATTTATTGCCACCATTACTGACGACCCCCCCCGCCCCCCACCCCACCTTAGAATCTCAACTCAGTTCTTCCAAATGATGATGACTTTAAATTAAATAATATTTTTTTATTAAATACTAGAAAATATGCACAAGAAATTCTCCATATAATATCCATATAATAGAATCAAGATTACATTAAATTCTTCATTATGGTGATTTAAACAATTATAGTATTGGTCATCCATTTCTTCTTTCTATATAACACACTTTAATTTTCTCCTTCATACTACTTGCAACCCTTTAGTCTGCCCCCCCCACCCCCCCCTTCTCCACCACCAAAACCCCCTATTGCTTCCGTTTTCTTACTATAATTACTCATACTACCTTACCCACGGCTGGAGTGTTGTTTCTCTTCTGTTGTGTTTGAAGCAAAACTGGCGGTCTCTTTCTCTGTTTGTTATACACATCCACATGCTATGCTAATGGGTTCTGCACAATTCAGTCCATAAGACAGCATAAGACTTAGCCATAGCATGCATAGCCCATTGTCTGTCATTCTGGTGCGTGGATATTTGCGCCGCTGTGCACTCGTCACCAGCTCTTCCTGGTCAGGATTTGCACATACGAACGGCGGCAGCGCTAGATACAAACAGAATCCAGCTTCGCTCTGGGAAACATCGATCGCACCGGCCCCCCCCATTCACTATGACTGCGCCGGCGAACCTTCCTAGTCGTCGGTTCCTGACTGCCTCGTTAACCTCGGACTCCATAGGGAGTTGGACCTCGCACTTGGCAAGTCCTTGTAGGCTATGTGTGTGATAATTAGGAGAACTTGCACGGGTCCATTACGGTACTCTTATAAGATCGGGTAACTCAATCACCTTTTCTTCTCCGACATTTGCTATATTCTCTTTTCAACCTTGCTAGTGCTATTGTAATATCCTCAGGCAACCGTGCAACGTCGTGTGCGGTTCATACGGCCTTCCTTAAACATATCTTTCTAGGGAAGGAATCTCATTTGATCTACATTGTGACTAGTACATCAAACTCCGGTAGCGTGTTCTCGTTTGCTTGCCATTTTATATTGAAATTCAAGTGGGAACCAATAACATCATCATTGTGCATGCAGTCTTATCCAACCTGATGAATCGAATAATCGGATAGCTCAAGTTTATATAAGTTTACAACAAAGTGATAGTGAAGCGAAAGTACTCCTTTCGCTAAATATTTTGCGTTCAGGTTTACATACATATCCCTTTGAGTTTTCACTTCTCGTTCAATACTATTTTTTACCTAAAACCTCAGTAGCATATCTGTAATTTCCTTCCTCTCTTCTGAAGAATAATTATCTTTTCGAGGCTAAAATACATTTGTCTTGCTTGTACGATATGTCTTGGCATGGTTTGTCTCGCATTGCAAATTATTGAATAATGATTAATGTACTTTGTCCGATGTCTTTATCGCTTTTTTGCAAAATTCCTTGAAAAGATACCAGAGAGTATTACGCTGCTAAAAATCTCGTCAAAGTATGTCACGTGTTCGTGCCTTGGTTCATCTCCAACTCTCCTTCCCCTCAACTTACTATTTGATTTCCATCGTTGGAAAATGGATTAGAAACTTGCGCCATCTCACTATCCTTATTTAGCTTATCAACACTTATCAACTTCATCCTTTATGGTGGAACAACACTCGCGGCAAAAGGAAGATAGACAAACGCTATTCATCGAGCAGGAAACTGTTATTATCCCAATATTTCGCCATATAACTTGCACATAACAATGTTTAAAGATAGGGGGAAAGATCTTTTCTCTTTTCACTTCTCTCAACTCCTATACATTCTTACTCGTCTCTCCAAAATTTCTTTTGCCACTACTTGGAGGACTAGTTTATTAAATACGCAAAATTAATTACCACCCTATAGTCTTATGCAGCCCTGCAGTGGTAAGCACACATTTGCATTTATTCTTAGGTCTATCTCCAAGACCCAGTTTCTTTATTCAGCCTCTTGATTGTGTCTACCAGTTTCATTCCTTCTCGTTACCCTAGCAGATATAGCCTATTCTCATCTTCAACTAAAAACTGAGCCAAACAATACAGAGTCCGGACTAATGGCTCTCAAGTGTCTAATTATTTTGCATGTTAAGTCCGGTGCCTCCATAGATTTTCTAGGCAAAACCCTTTGTTTCTTCCTGGCTGGTCACCTCAAAGATTTCTACTTCCAAGGTCATCACCACTCATCTGAGACACTCTTTCTCAAAGATTCCCTGAAGTCATCCCTCCTCCCAAACATCGTCGAGCCAGAAACAAGAAGAACTCTATTTGTCCTGAAATTCAGTATTCTTCATACTGTGCTCTTCAGCAGTTGTTTAGGCGTTCACTGAGACTTGAGAGTAAGCGCCTAAATTCCGTGTCTTTCTTAAAATTTGCATTTGGCTCTTAGATCTCGTCTAAAAATAGAGAGAATTCCTGAGTAACACATCTCACGGGCGAGTATTATTTCCTCAATTAATTAATTGGTATATCTTTCTTACTTGCGTCATCCGTTAAAACGTAAACAAGACTTGCTGCTCAGAGCAGTGTCTGTGCCATCACATACCCGAGTCCTTACCCCCTACTCAATCTGAAATAATTGGGACACCTAATCATACCTCTATGCCGCATCATCTCCTAGACTCCACTAATACTACTCATTAGTAAATCCCCAAATTTTTTTTTTAATGAACAACCAAAGAATAAACCCTTGGGGGGTGGGCCAGCAGAGTCTTTTTGTCATCATCATCTGACTGTGATTATGCGTTAAGACACAGACAGACAATAAGGCGACTTGGGATGAGATTGGTGATTTGACATTCTTTTAGGATCAATCAGCAGCACTCGCCTTCAGATTGAGAAATGAAGTGTTGAATCATTCTCTATTTGCATTGGGCAATTCTGATCTAAGCCCTCCTCTGATTCATGTATATCTTTAACTCTAGGAGCGCAATAGGTGGCGACGATATGATTATTGCATATCCTCATCCATTCTCCGCCTTCTGTTGTCGTGTAACATAGTTTGGTTATGAAGTCATAGGCATAGAGACAGATTGAGACAGAGAAAGGAGATAAGCATGACCTATACTTCCCAGAATCAGTATTGTGATCTAGACTAAGAATACTTAATTGTGCTCCATTGGTCATATCCTGCAAGACTCTTGTGTGCTGATATATACCTGTTAGTATCCCATTCATCGAGAGGCATTTCAATCTCGTATGATCGTAGGATAAAATCGCTTGGGTTTCGTGCTTTGTCCAGCCAACTTTCATGACGCTAGGATCTCCTTCCATCTCCTTTGCGCTCCGGTCATCCGCATTAGCACAAAATAGATATTTTACTTCCAACTTTTGTAGAGGCAGAGATGATTTTTGAGAAGCCTGTTTTGTGAAAAGATCTCGGCTGGTCTTTGACGAGCGCAATACTCAGTGGTTATCCTCTATTTTTGCGCTTGGGATACCATCCTTTCGATGGAAGGAGTGCCACACTGACCGCCTCTCTCAACCACCACTCGGAAACACAGACGTCTGTCCATTAATAATTCTCTAGCTGTCTTGCGTGCTTTTTTTCCTTTATTTTATGTAGTGGTTTCGAACTATAAGATTTGTCTGTAGGTATCAAGGGTTGTGAACATCTCTTGAGCCAGGCGCATTTGTGAACATGTCATGAGTATATATAGTATACATGTTTTGTAGATGAAGCTTCTCAGTACCTATGGCGTGGTAAAAATTATATAAATAAAAAATCTATAAAACAAATAATAGAGCAAAGTATCGAAGAAACTCTAACTTCAAACTTATTAGAGCGTATTGTGATTTGGTACGTATATTTACTATGCTAACTTTTTGACTTAATTTAAATAATATTTAGTGCCGATCTCATTACCTCAATTAATCTAGCCATATAGCCCTTCAACATAACTAGTATAATATGTAAGTTCGAAATTCCTTTGCACTTAATTAATGATATACTTCAGAGTTCATTACTATTTAAGTCATATTTATATATAGTAGGATGTCAACAAACTGAAAACTCCTGAATGCGGAATAGAGAGTTAGCTACAGTGTCTGTTCTTTGACTCGTATTCGGTGCAGTTCGACAGCCCCATTAATTTAGTATACGAAGATTATTTGGAAACCTCTACCTACCTTCAATAATGTGTGTTATTATATATCACTTCTATTTTGCAAGATATGTCTGCTCGCTACGCTATTCTCCATAAACTCTTCTGTTCTTTTCGATTCCGGGTAAAATTAATATTCAAAGAACAAATTAGCACTGCAATACAGCAGCAAGCTAATATACTACCAACCTCATTAGTAATTGTATTATATGGAAGCATTAACACCCAGCCCCAATGCGCGCTAAATTCTTGCATCATTTGTTTATCTCAACCTAGAATATTTGCATATAGATCATGGCTCCGGTTAATAAGCTTAATTACTAAATTCGATATAATAAAATATCAACATCACACAAAAGATCTACGGTCGAAGCTGGAGAACACCTGAGACCTCTTTGATGAGGCGGCTATAGACTTAAAGGTTCGGTTTCGGTTGNNCATCGCCATCCCCGTCGTCGTCCGTCTACCAGAGCGTGTGCACTCTGGACAAAGTGAAGTCGGCACTAGAGAGGGCCGAGAAAGAAACCGTGAGGAAGCGCTCGATATCCATGTCTAAGTCGTCGTCCCCGCTTTCTAATTCTTCTTCCTCGATCAAGGACAGCTGCGATCACGATCAGGAAGAGAAGTCGTCGTCGGCCTCATTTGCTGCCGGGTGCCCTAGCTGCCTGCTTTATGTGCTGATCACAAAGAGTAACCCCAAGTGCCCCCGATGCAACAGCGACGTCCCGTTGCCCGTGGCTGCCAAGAAACCTCGAATCGACCTGAATATATCTATTTGAAAGATTGGAGAGAGCCATCTTGAAATGGTTCGGATTTTTTCTTTTTTTGTAAAGATAGGGAATAGGTTTATAAGCTAAAGAATTGGTACATAAACGTTTTAAAGGTTTGTGGTTTTCTTACTTTGCAGCAGTAGCATAGCTATGATGAAGTTCAATATGCATCATCTTTTGCCACTTTCTGTCATTAGATTTGCTCTTTCCATGTTAAGAATTCATCAAACTAGATTCCTAAAATATGCCTTTTTTCTCCGTTAAACTTAGAATAATCAGAATCTGTTAGGAATGATCAATCACAACACAAGTAAAATATTACACTTACAACTGAATCGGCCCGTGGAGTTTAATTATTGGTCCGTTTAAATTCGCGGGAACTCTATTTTTTTAAAATTAAAAAAAAAAAAGGCATGATAAACACAAAAAGTTGAAGATTTGGCATCATATAGATTAAATTGAAGGAGTTGGAAAAAATGCAGGAAGAGGAAGTGTGTGTAAATGGTGTATGGTGTGTTGAAAAGGCAAATTACGGCATCCCTCAACTAGATTGCATTTCATTTATGCACCTAACAGATAATAAATGGGAATTATTTCCTGCTACCATCTTTCAATATACACACCTACTTTCTTACAAGAGTGATCAATGTACAACCTTGTCAGCACAACTTTTAATTGGGCAGTTAATGCCTCTTTGCTTGAATGTGCTTGCTTTCTTTCTTGTTGGATTTGTGCAAAGATTTTGAGATGGATCCCCCACCCCCTCCCCTCTCATCACAACCTATTTATTGTTCTAATACAACAACAGACCCTCTGTTGTGTAAATTAAATCCTATCTACACAATATTCGTAAGACTCAAACTGATAACCTGTTCATTATTCTCGGGTGATATCAACATGGTGTCATTACTAACATTGAAATCTAGTACATTAAGCATGTCCTGATTCTTATCAACGCATTTAATTCGATCGAATTCTGGTCAAATAAATGAAGTGAAAGGAGAGAGAGAGAGAGATATGTATATAAAATGAAATTATTAAGTGAATTAAAAAAAAAAAAGGGAGAGTTGAAGAGAAAATTAAAAGCATTCAGATATGAAAGAAGAGTCAGAACATTTGGTCTGAGATATTAATGTTGGATATTAAAAGCAGCAAACTGGGAGGGGAGGAGGGAGGAGGGAGAAGGGAGGGTCTCCTCTATTTTCCATGGTCCAAATTGTACCTGAATTCAGTCTATATATAACTTGTTAATTTATATCCTAAAGTTTGGTCACCTAATGCAGTTGAATTATACATACTACTATTCTCCCTTCATTTATTAACTCATATTTCATTTCACCTACTAAAATTAAAAATATCTTAGAATTTTATTTTCAAATACTTCCGACTTTTATTATAATACAGGTTTTACAGGCACGCCCCTTAATTGTATTACGTTGAATTTTACAATGGGATAAGTACACTTGGATTATAATTTCAAAAGACGCTCACCTAATAATTTCCTCTTGCCTTCATAAAAACACGACTGATTTTGACTTTGAACAAAAGGCGTAATTGACAAAACTCTTCCTATATATGCAATTTCATTCAACACCTAATCACCTAATTAAAATTGTCACACTCTAATAAAACAGTGGAATTGAAGTTAATTAGCATAAGTTAAAAGAAAGGGGAGATAATTAACGAAAGAAAGAACCTTAATAATAATATAGTGAGACAAAGAAGAATGCATGGTGATGGTACTATCCAATAATCGGAGTGTCAGAAAGGTGTAGTCCTTTCCCTGCCCAACTCGTAAATGCAACTGTGGAGTTGAATTTATTTTATTTTTTATTTATTTATTTTTTTTTGGGGGGGGGGGGGGGGGGGTTGAGAGTGAGAATAAATGATTGAAAACAGTATCCACCTAAACTTCTTAAATAGGTTAATTAAAATGAAGAAAGCTAATTATGGCATTTACTAGACCCCATTCATTATATACCTAACTTACATTAAATTCCGTATTAAATGATTATAGCTGTTTTTTTTCTCTCGCTTTTAAAATACCACCACCTACCCTTTTCACTTCTTATATACTTTCATTTATGTTCCTTTCTTCTCTCCATCATTTTTTTCTCTTTTTTCTTTCTTTCTTTCTTTCTTCTCTCTTTTTTTTGGATGTGTGTATTTTTGTTATATTGTTTCATGTATTTAATTTTAATCAATCGAATAATACATCTAAAAGATATGATATAAATAATATGTTATTAATATATATAAAAATATGTTGAAATGGTGTGGGCAAGTGTGCATGTTGTTAATGAGAGAAAAATCCATGAAAGTGGCTCAGGAAGAAAATTGTTATTTCATAGAAAAATTGTATCACTCATAATTGTGAATGAACAAGAACAGAGCTTAAGTACTGTAATCCACCGACTAAGAGCCTAACCACCTTACTAACCATAGAGCTGACGTGGACCAATAGAAAGAGGAATAAAGAATTAATGAAACAGAATGAAACAGAAAAAAAATCGTAATAACAGAAACACGTTTCTTATCTAGCCATTCTCTAGTGCAGCGTCTTCTGTTCTGTGAGCTGTAACTCCATTTTTGAGCTCAAACATGGCAGCACTAGCACTACCAATTTCATCAAAATAGACGTACGTCTATATATATTAGACTTGACCTCAATTTTATTGTTTGATCAATGGGTCGTCGACAAGGAAAAAGTAAACAGTTAAGCTAGAAAGTGAATGTCATTTAAAAAAAAAAAAAATAGTGTTTCCCTATGAAAAAAATGAGAAAAATGTATACATGTATGAGGGGAAAGTACATTTTTTTTTGGGTAAAAAGATGTAGTTGCTTTCAAGGTTAAATGTTACACGTGCAACGAAGCTTAATCATGCTCTCATCTGATCCAAGGAGAAGAAAGGAAAGAATTTTCAGATTGGGTCTCTGAATTTACAGTGATAATTAACCACTACACTAAAAGTAATCATTATCAAAATAAATATATATATATATATATATATATATATATGGAATCGTATTTATGTTAAATAATTTTTATCCAAGAAGTAAAATTGCAACATCACAGAACGTGATTATATGCCTATTTTTATAATATTTTCTTAGTTATTTATTTATCGTTTCAATGTATTATTTAGTTTGAAATTATTGATATTGAAATATAATATAAAAATGGTACCCATCAAAAACTTATTTGAAAAATTATTGATACAGTGACAGACTTATCGAATTTGTTTGTATAATTTATGCTGCAATTAAAGGATTTCAAAGTTATTGAATTTTAATTTCGAATTATATTTTATAATATTATAGGGAATCTTAAGTTCATTTAACATATAAGCAAAATAAAATGTAATTCTTGAAATTCATTTTTTAAATATAAATGATTTCATTCAAATATTAGAAAGAGGGAAAAAAGAGTGTTGTATTATTTGTGTAATTGAGGAAGCAGTATAGAGTGTGGTGGGAGAAGACATGCGGAATAGGTAAATTGGGACAGGAAACAAACCCAACCATATATTAAAATCCCATGACTTAAGTTATTTTTATAGAATGGTCCCCCTACACCTATCTATCTCTCTCTAGGTTCTACACCATTTAATTTGCCTTCTCTTTTACGTGCGCCCAATTCATATTAAAATATTTCATCCAAATATAAATCATTTATATTCTGATTATTCCATTTAAAATGTTGTAGTGCAACTATTTCAAATACAAAATTCCAGGGTACGCGAAAATACATATTTTTTATTTTATGTACTTATCGTTTCTTTCACATGGGAATAGGAATAGAATTCCGATACTATTCTAAAAATTATAACTGGTCACATAGAGTCATACTCTTGATTTTGAAAACTATCGAAATGTTTATAGTCTTTAAATCAATTTAAATAACGCGTTAAGATGTGCTTTTATTGATGCGGAAAAAGATGGAAGAAAAAGAAATGTTCAAGGGAAGACAAAAGCAAAATTCGTGGGTAGAAATGAAATAATTGTCAATGAGGTCTTGTTGAAACTATGACATTATAATTAAAAGATTGTGAATTCGAGTTTGACGAATGTAAATGTTTATTTTTAGTAGTAGCGTCTTGTTTCGTAATAATTTTTTTAATATATTGGTTAATTTAATTTTTTGTTTATGTATTTGAAATAGCATTTGAGTTTCAAATGTACTGGAAATATAATAATGAATCGAATCTTATAAAAATATTAAAGAAAAAATTTAATGCAAAAAAAAAAAAGGGGGGAAATAAAATAGTTGTGCAATAAAGCTGGTGGTGTGTTAGCAACAGTCAACCAAATGGGTTTATGAGAAGAGAGAAAAATAAATAAATGCAGGGTTGGTTGCCGGTTGCCGGTTGCCGGTTGCCGGTCAGGGATTGGCGATTGGGCATATTTACAATAAAATCTGAGAGACTCGTCGTCATAGTAACAAAACATTCTTAATTGAAAGTGTGAGTGTGTGTGTTGGGGGGTGGGGTGGGGGTGGGGGTGGGGGTGTTGCAAAGGCGAAGGCGAAGGCATCCATCAGCCATCAATCAACCATAAAAGGAGCATCCATTAATAGGCTATTAATTGATAGGTCCCTCTCAATTTAGCAATCTGCAAACACCATGATTAACGCACCTCTCTTACACTTCCCAGGTTTTCCCATCATTTTTCCGGACCCACACCCTCTCCCTCCCCCTCCTACTTTCACCCTTCCCTTTTTTCTTTTTAAAAATCATTTTATATTATATTATATATTTATTTTATATAATTCCGACAATACGGCCTCAAATGTTGTATCTAAAATTTGAGACAAGATGTTTAAAAATAAATGTGTGTGATTGTTTGTCTTAAAAAATGAAATACCATTTGATTCTATTATTTATAAATAAACCTATAAAATAAATCACTATTGGAATTACACAGAAATAGTCTCGATGATAGTAGTGCGATACTTAAATCAAATTGATCATTAAAATAATATGATAAAAAATTATAAGAACTATTGTATAGCAAAAGTTGTATCTATTGTATTTGTGTATTTCCTTCAAATATATAATTGTACGTGAACCACAAACACCAAAATGATCGTATGAGACCATACATATGAAGATTTTGGATGCATCAAGGCCGACATAATGGATTTAGAGTTTGTTTGAAGATCGTAATATTATATGGGAGGTTTGGATACTACCTTCATAAGATATACACCCACGTTAGAGTGAGTTTTAGTGCATGAAAATTTGTAGTAACATATAAATATACTGTAACGAGTGAGCATTGATTATCGTCATTTGATGGTTAAACTAGTAAAGTTGGAACGAGCTGAAATTCGAGAGTATTTCAAATAAATCAAGTATATCCTTGGGACATAATGATCGGATTATATGATTCGTTATTGAATGTTGATCCAAATTCGATGAAACAATCGTGGGAATCAACTATATTATTAAGTCATATTTTCTGATCAAGTACCGGTCAAATCGACCAAAATAAAAAGTGAGTGGATTTTAGAGTTATTGAAACCATTATAATAATACCTACGGACCGTTTCGTTATTTCAGAATATTTACATGAGGTCCCCACATCGGCACTTATACCAAACATAATATTTAAAAACTCAATTTTACGAGTGACAGTCATTGTTCCACTATTTAAATTCGATACGTAATCCGAATAAACTTTAAGTTACCCTCTATAAAAATAGAAAAATGTGCGGCAAAAGAAACTCCCAACATAAAATGAACTTTATGTCAAGAAAAATAATACAAATTTCTCACATACGTCCAACACAAAACCACACCACCTTAATTTTCATACTTGGTTGTAAAGTCACATTCATTAGTTTAAAGTTGTTATCACATCATAACGAAATAACACAAGTTGTTACGTGCCCGACGACCACTCTAATCAATTAATACACCTCTAAGTGCGTTTTGGCAAATCCACCCCAAACCTTAATTAATTGCTGATGGAGACAAATTTTGTTTTAGGAGAAAAATTAAAGTTTGTTGGTTCAGTAGTTGTAATAACTTGTCGGGTCTCTCATCCGTCCATCAGCTCTCCCATACGCAATAGTTTTAGTTGTGTTTAATTCAGTGGTGCTCTGCTCTGCTCTCATCAAATATCCACTTCTCCTCCAAATGTTTCCTTTTTCTTGTAATGGAAAATGCTGAAAAGAGGGGGAAAAGTCTCCGCGCAATAATATTTATTGTTGCAACCTATAAATGATAGAAAAGAGAGTTTACCTAAGTCTCGTTGAAAGAGATGTGCTGCTCTTTATTACCGCATTTAATACCATCATTAATTTGTGTACCTAACACAAACCAACGCCCCATTAATCAAACTAACACATATTCTTCTTCTTCTTCTTCTTCTTGTTAACACTCTTATTAAATCCTTAAGCTAACTGCACCTTCACCTCTCGTCTATCTATGTATAAATGGTAACTCCCAACTTCAATTATGAACTATTGGGCCTTCTAAATTCTCTGTTCAAAGTTAGGTGAGGGTCCAACTGCTCTTGATTTGACTTCTTTTATGCTGCATTTGGACTCCATCCAAGGATTGGATTGGATTTGATTTTTTTTTATTTTATTGAGAAAGCGATTATTTTATTGGCATGATAAAATTGTGATCAGAGCTGTTTATCATAAGTGCATATATATATATATATATATATATATATATATATATATATATGTATCAGAATGTGCGACCTATTATGTGTTCAATTCTCCTAACTTATCGATGCTTCTTTTTTGCTGCTTAGCTTCGAGACCTGGAAAAAACGATCTTGAATGACTCCATATTGAAAGAATTTGAAATTCATTATTTATTTTTTCAAAGAAAATAGTTTAAATTTGGAGACGAGTATTGATTTGAAAATTTGAAATCCATTAATTCATATGTAGCATTAGCAAATTTGGTAAGACGAGCAACTTGACGCAATTGCGTTATTAGTGGCAATTAGAGCCATCAATCAAACTATCAATAATCTTTTAGGGAACAATTTAATGGTTTGAAACTTAATATTTTATTGTGGAGATATTAGATTGAAAACTCATTGAGAGAGTATGTGAGTAGACACGCATGTGGGTAAAAGAAAATTCAAACTATCAATTATCTTTTTGCCCCACAATTTTTTTTTTATTTGCATAGTTAAAAGACCAAATGAAGTGGATTTTTTCGATTGGTCCAGATGGTTTTGGGGCGAACAAAAAAAAATAAATAAATAAATATATGATTGTGATCAGAAACGCATAACCTTTTACACATCATATTTTTTGAAGCTGTTATTGGCATTTTTATATGATAGTGGGATTTAATTATAATCAAGTTGAAAAAATTAAAATTCCAGCACTAAAAGATTTTAAATTCGGATACTGTTTCAATCAACAAGTGTGGGCATTGCTGTCGCCTATTTTGTCGATTGATTTATTTTTAATTATTTATTAATTAATAAATTAATTAGATGTTGGGATAATTACACTATCCTCCTTTGATATTTGGTGTAATTACACGTAGACATCATTTGATTTGGGAAATTACAACTAGCACTCATGAGGTTTATTTTCGTCTAATAAATTAGTCCATCTATTAATCAAAATTTACTAAATTTGCTATATTAATAAAAAATTTGAATGAAAATTAATAATTTAATATATACCATCGATTAATTTAATACTGATTTATTATAGAACAAATGGTTTTTTCGGATTAAACTACTCTGATAAATGTGGGGATATACCTCATCATATGCATTAATGCGTGAAGACTTATGAGCGTAATTTAGTTATAAAAAGATTTATTTGACATGCAATGAGTTAGTAAATAAGTCAATTGAGGTAAATATAGATTCTTTTTTTTAATTTTTTTGTTAATATTAGTAAAATCGTGAATTTTGTCTAACGAATGGACTAATTTATTAGATGAAATCAAATCTCAGAGGTGCTATATGTGATTTCTCAAATCACAAAAGATTTAAATGTAATTACACCAAACCTCAGGGAGGGGAGTGTAATTATCTCTTATATATTTTATCTTTGAAACAATTATCTCTTATATATTATCTCTTTGAAACATTTTCTTAATTAAGAAAAGAAAAGAAAAGAGAACGTAGTAGTGCTGGGCTGAAATCATATCCAAAATCCAAGTCACCTAGACTTGGGCCAAGTCCAATTTTACAGTCCAACAAAGTAGCCCAATTCTTCTGGACTTTACTCATTGGCCCATTTGTATTTAAAAAGCCCAACTTTGTATTATCCGGGTAATACGAACCAAACAAGGCTGGGACCCCCATCTCTTGTTTCCTTGTCCCTAAAATCAAACAGCATTATCTTAGGGTTTAGGGTTTTTCCATTTCTCTAAATTATTAACCGGCCGTAAATGGGGAAGAAGAAGCAGAAGTTGGTGCTGCCGCCGGAGCTTCCGCCGGAAGTTCCCGACGAAGAGGTTGAAGTGTCAGATGAGGACGTACAGTTCGTCAAAGAGAATTTGGAATACGCTGGTTTCGTTTCCAAGTTGGACACTCATTCCATCACCAAGTACGCATTTTTTTTTCTCTCTCTTTATTGCTTCATGAAATCGTTCCTTGGTGATATATAGTAGACAGTTCTACTTGTTCAAGTTCTGTGTTGCTTTAATAAAATTTTAAAATAGGCATGTTACGCGTGTGGCTGATGCGAACGAGGAGGCGTTGGAATCATTATACGAGAAGAGGTTGAGGAAAAAGCTGGAAAACAAAGAGAAAGAGCAGATTGCACTGGAGGTCGATCCCGTTGATGCACTTCCGGTGAAAACTTTGGATGGACAGCTTTACTATAGAAGGGGTATATATTCATTCATTTGGATGGAAATTGTTGTTTTTGCCTTTTGAAACGGCGATATGAAAGTTGGTTTTTGATAGTGACGAAGGAGCCTAAAGCTGAAGAGGACTCAAAAGAAGGCAAATCTATTGGTAAGGATCCTGGTTTGGTCAAGTTGACAAAAGCAGAGAAGCGTGCGAAGCACAAAAAATTGAGGAAAGAGGCAAAGAAACAAGCCAAGGACGAAGTGCAGCAAACACCTCAGGCTGAAGTGTTGGTGTGTGTTTCTGTTGCTCGGTTCTTTTTCGGGCTTTGTTGACATTTAGTGGATCCCTTATTTTCTTATGTTGCAATGTGCACCAAATCAGGATATAGAACATATGGTATCACAATTGAAATCTAGGATTTCAGAAATTGAAAACGAAAAGTAAAATAAGTTGTCAAATGTCTTTCCATAATCTTTCCTAGTCTGTTTGCCATATACATGATTATCAGGATATAATGATGGAATTTAATATTAATACATATGCCATTTGCATTCATGTGTGCTAAAGTACTTTAGTACTTAAGCCAAACAAATAAAAATGTTTTCTTCACCAAAATCCAAGTCCTATAGATTGGTGAATGTTGAGTTGGGGATTCTGTTTGGAAATATTGAAATGGTGTGGAGTTGGCCTTTGGCATTATGTAGTCTTGGTAATAACTAAGAGATTTCTATAGAATCATTTTTACCGAAGCAGTCGGATAACATCTCAGTGCTGTATTTTCGTGTTCTTGAATGCAATTGTTAGATGTTTGCAGATGAGATAGTACCCTATTTCCTGTGTCCCTTCACATTCTCTCTCGTGGCATCCATTTTCTGAATTGCTTTCATTAATTAATCTATGTATTTACACTTTTTAACAATCCCATCTTATGATTCGATTTGTTCTGGTAAGTATTAAGATTTAGCTTGTTTATTATAGAATATTTTAACTGATTGGATAAGCAGATTTCGTGTTGGTTTACTTCTTAGACCTCACTTATTTGCTTCTAACTTCTAAGGCCAAGTGAAGCCTTTGGTCAGTGTACACAAGCTTATATTAACCAGTAATAGTTATTGATTAAGGAGTTGTATCCAATCCTTGCATTTTGGTATGTGGTCTTATATGTATGTAACGTAGTTTTTAAATGTTTAGGATGAGGTGAAGAAGGATCTCACAGCTGAAGAAGCCATTGAGAGTAAGAAATATAAGCTTGCTGAGTTGGGAACTGCATTACTTGCTGATCCAGAATCCAACATTAAGCATATAAAGGAGATGCTGGAGATTTCAAAAGATCGAGATAGTGCCATTGTCATTCTTGGACTAAAATCCTTATTGGCTGTTTTTAAGGATATCATTCCTGGGTGAGAATGATGCACTAACTCACAATTCTTTTTCAGTGATGCTTGGTGAAATACTTCCCTAATTTCTGTTTCTAACGTAGGTGTTAATCTCATTTTCCAATTGCCATGGCAGCTACCGGATCAGACTACCTACTGAAAAGGAGCAAGAGATGAAGGTCTCAAAGGCTGTGAAGAAAATGCGATTTTATGAGTCCACTCTTCTGTCTGCATATAAGGTATGAGAATGGCACCGTCTATTCTGTTTCTAAGTTGTGACAGCACACTAATAATGCATTTCACTGCATATGTAAAGGAAATAAAAATTCCACAGCTACCCAAAAAATAAAGCGATATTGTTGCTGACAGGAGATCTTTGTTCCTGTTGGCAGGCGTATGTTCAGAAGTTGGTAGCACTGCAACAACAGCCTGTTTATAAGCGAGTAGCTATTCGTTGCTTATGTACTTTGCTTGCAGCGGTACCTCACTTTAATTTTCGTGAGAGCTTGCTGGCCACAGTTGTTCAAAACATAAGCTCCCATGATGATGTTGTAAGGTAATTGGGGTTTTTCTGCTTTTCTTTAGTGTGAGGTGATCAAATGCATAGACATGCTCATACTGGTCTAAAACCTCAGGTAAGTTGATTGAGGGTTCTGCTTGTTCACCTTGTTAGTATTCCCCTTTTCCTTTTAGGTGATTTCTAGTAGAGTGCCGCATCATTTTTTTTTTTTGGGAATTGAAACGAGTCAAACGACTGCGGGGTGGTTGGTTCCATTTCACCAACTGAAGTGTTTGCTGAAAAAGAATCCCATAAAATAGGAAAAAGATTAATGTAGTTCTTTGCTTTCTTAATGATGTATTCTTAAGCCTCGCCTAATGTATATCTCAGCATTGCTCTCTGAAGATAATGGGAAATGCTGAACCTGTGCCTTTCCGCTATATTCTATTCATCTTTATTATAGCTTCTTAGTTGTTACTTTGTCTGATGATTACATTACTTGGTCCTTGATTTGGCAGAAAGCTGTGCTGCGGAACTGTTATGGCACTCTTTTCTAATGAGGGGAAACATGGTGGTGAGGCCACTGTGGAGGCTGTTACATTGATTGCAGAACTTGTTAAAGCTCACAACTGCCAACTGCATCCTGATTCTGTCGAAGTAAGGGATCTTTTGCTGTTCTTGGAATTTATCTTTTGTGCTGTGATATATGTTTTTTGAACTGTGACTTAATTGGCCACTATACCAACTACCCAGTTACATTGCGCTTATAGATTCCCAGTTACAATTGCGCTTAAAAGAATTGATAATTTGTTTTAACATATAATGAATATCGGTGGGCCTCAAAAACAATGAACTAACCCCATATAGATGTTTCTGTATGGTTTGTTTTTTATGAGATTTTCTTAGTAACCTTTAGTCATTAGCTATTTCAGGAATTAATTTTATGGAAGGAAATTCTCAGGACAAACGCATAAGAAAATGTTTGCGTAGGGGAAATATGATGGTTAGATGTGTATGTGTCCTGTATTTAGACTGCAGAGAATGGTTCTATGTTTAGTTTGTTTCGTATAAATATCTTCTGTATCTAATGATAACTAATTCCTTTTTTCCTGTATGATAGAATCTTTTGTTATGCTTCTATACCAACCTTTGCCATGGTTGCACTGCCCTGTTAGGTCCTTTTGTCTCTGTCATTTGATGAGGATCTTGGAAAACCAGAAAATCCAGATGCAGGTAGCAGAACCAAAAACCAGAAATCCAAGAAGAGAAAGGGTTTGGATGAGCCGAATCACATACCAGATAATGAGAGGAAGAAGATTCGGAAAGAGATGATTTCAAAGACTCGAGAGGAGGTATACTTGTCACCTTCAAGTACTTGATCTGGCTTGTTTGTTGTCATTACTTGTACATAAGGAGACTCTTGCAGGTAAGCGCAGATTTCAAAGCTGCTTCATATGCTCAAGATCCCCAAGAGCGAAGAAGGATGCAGTCAGAGACTCTTTCAGCTGTATTTCAGACATTCTTCCGGATCTTAAAGCATGCTATGCAGCCAGGGTAAGTAGAGCTCTGTGAATAAGTTCGACAAATTTCACTTAAAAAGAAACACATCTTATACTTAAGAGACCTGAAAAGTGCTGTGGCTATTTCTGGTCAGCTAGTTCTAATGATTGTTAATTCAGGAATAGTTAATCTGTCTTGCTTCTTTGTGAAGTTGAAAGCTTAAAGTGCATGCAGATGTTCAAGTCTTGAAGATTCTCTTATGATAAAAGTTTATTGAAGTAGTTCATTTTCTCTTAGGAGCCATGTTTTGTCTCTGTGTGTTGGCTATCCTGGATTACTGTGCCATAATGAGTTTTTCACTGCAACACGACCAAATGGGAACTTGCCTCAAGTGTAGTTTATACAATAAACGACAATAGTCAAAAATTGGCACGAAAAAAGATTTTTTCCTTTCAATATTCTCTGTAAATAATGGGTCAAACTAGTATCAAAGGGAAATGCCATTTCTCTTATATGCATTCATCTTTTGTTTCTCAGGTTAGGAGCCAATACTGTGCCTGTTGCATCTGGAAGCCATCCCCTGCTTGCTCCATGTTTGAATGGAATAGGAAAATTTTCTCATCTAATTGACTTGGATTTCATGGCTGATCTCATGCGATGTCTGAGAAAACTTGCTGGAAGCGGCATACAGTCGGGAGATTTATCTGACAATTCGTCTTGCCAATTAACAGTGTCTGAACGGTTGCGCTGCTGTATTGTTGCTTTTAAAGTGATGAAAAACAATCTAGATGCTCTGAATATTGATTTACAAGAGTTCCTTGTCCAGTTTTACAATCTGATACTAGAGTACCACCCAGGAAGGTAAGTGCGTTGCCTGAAAAATGCATTTCTTGTTTAATTGTTATCGAAGTTTCATCCATAGAATGTCAATTTGTCTGATTGCTGTGTCAACCTGCTCTTGCTTTGTTGGTTCTTTATTTGTTCTTATGGTATGAGTTGAACTAACCATACAAAAAGCGATGATCTTAGATAGAGTATTCTATTCTGCTTTGACTGTCTTAACTTTGGGTTATTGACTAATTATTTGTGTATCGAAGAAATCTGAAAAGCCATAACAAGGTGCAATGCCTTTGAAATGTGAAGCGACTTTCTAATATGTGCTCCTATTGCTTGTTAGTTCATATTTTATTTTTGTTATTGCAATGTCTACGAATAAGAAGTTCTTGGCTACTCTACTTGGAAGCTGATGTAGCCTGCAGGATACTATGTGGATTTTACTGAGTATGTTAACCTCAGTTTCTTTCTTGTTTTTGTGGATCAACGTCTTTTCACTTTCTTGTTTCTTATTATTTTCAATTTAGTTCTGGAAATAGCAAGGAGCAAGGGGCCCTAGGATGTTGGAGGGGATACATTCTTTTCTATGAATCTCTGTATGAATTATTTACTTATTTTGCAACTTGTTGGTGAGTTAGACATTCCTCATTTATTTGTGAAGCAGGGATCAGGGAGAGGTGTTAGCCGAAGCTTTCAAGATAATGCTGTGTGATGATAGACAGCATGATATGCAACGTGCTGCTGCCTTCATAAAGCGCTTGGCCACATTTTCACTATGCTTTGGATCAGCAGAGTCCATGGCTGGTAAGTCTCGACTTTGAACACATATACACCCCTAGAAGTATTGATTCCCTGTTCTGATGGTCCCTATTTTGAAACAAATTTCAGCATTGGTTTCTGTAAAGCATCTTCTTCAGAAGAATGTCAAATGCCGTAATCTGTTAGAAAATGATGCTGGAGGTGGATCCGTTGCCGGTGCTATTGCTGTAAGCCTTTGTTTTCTCCTTATCTGGGAATTGATTATAATGTGAAAAGAAAGGGGGGAGTTTTTGCGTATTAAGTACTGATGCATGCATGTTTCTTTATTTGGATGAAATATACTGCTTTTGATCTCCTTACTAGCTTTAGTAATGCATGTTGCCTTCTGTAACTCACTTGACGCGAAATATTATTGCAGAAATACCAACCTTATGCCACGGACCCTAACCGGAGTGGAGCACTAGCTTCAGTTCTTTGGGAGCTTAACCTTCTAATGAAGCATTATCATCCAGCTGTTTGTTCAATCGCGTCTAGCATATCAACCATGAACACTTCCAATAACCAGGTTTACCTCTCCCATGTCTCCCCTCAACAAGCTATATGGAATTATCACAAGAAAACAAGTCCTTTACTGCACCTGGTGACATAAAAAGAGCAAGCAATAAGAAAAGGAGGGGAAACGACACTTTGCCCGTAAAAGTTGGATCAGACCTCAATCAGATGGATCAGGTTGACGAGACTGAGGTTAGAAAGAAATTCGCTGAGCACTTCTTGTTGCTACGTGATATTCAAGAGAATGAGAAATTAAGGTCTGAGTTAGACCGTACAACAACGGCGTTGAACCTCTATGAACATTACAAAAAGCAAAAGAAGAGAAAGACAAGATAGCTGAAAGCTATAGCAGATGTGTGGTAAAAAAACGTTTCACTAATATATTATGGCCCTGGGCAGTTTTGTTGTTTAATGCCTACTAGCTTGTGTCATGCGAGGCTTAATATTGAATGTTTTCTCACTGTTCCGCTGCGGATAAAATTTGATTATTTTGAAAAAGAATGTTTTTTCACATTTGAAGTTTTCGACTGATGATTCTCGTCGAGAACAATTGTAGAATCTTGTGATCACATGAAGTGTAATTGTTCCTAAGATTGCTAGAACCCTCAAATTTTTGCTTGCCATATAATGATTTCTAGCCTTCGGTGTAATATAGCAATGTGCTTAATGCGATTTATCACGTGATATCGTAAAAGAGCAAATTACCCTTCATTATAATAAAAAATATAGCGATTTGCTCTTTATATCTTTTAAAATGAAAGTAAATTGCTTTATTTAAAAAATAAAGAGTGTAGATTGCTGCATTTTAAAAAATAGAAATAAATTCTAAAAAATATAACAAAGTAAATTATCTTTTGTTTTTATAGAGGGATAATTTGTTTATTTATAACATCGCAGGAAATTAGTTTATAATTTTATTTTATTTTTCTATATAACAACTTGGACTTGGCATATCAAAACCTGACTAGGGTTTGGTTTGAGATGAACAGTGTTGCTAACTGGTGCAGCTAGCATCCATATCTCCACAACCCAACGTGACACAGGTTAAGGAGCAAGCACAGTACCAAACATGCAGCCACATTACATAGACCAACACATGATCACAATTCACAACACCTAACTACCTACTTCACCTCATTACCATGCATGGATTGGCTGCCCTAATTAAACTTGCAGGCCAAGAATTGGGAGCAGAGCACAACAATTTATTACATATAAAAGAAGCCAAATTATGCGAAGAAGAGAAGATTCGGACAGATGATGAGTTTCTAATTATTGAGATGTGAAAACGAAGGATCGAGGGTAGGTAGCCCCATGCATGTGCGTCGTATCACCCACTCACATGCCTTAACTATCCCCTCTTTTCCCGGAACACAATCCCTCTATGTTTAACAGCAATCTTGTACCTTATTGCCTTCTTCAAAAACGTTATTTCCACTGTTGTATACATGCCATGGGAATGGGATCACGTTTCTTAATTAATATCCCATAAAGATATATAGGTAGCATCAACCCTGTCCATGCAGCATGTGCTGTTATGGACAGTGCAGAAGTTGGAGATGGAGGGTCCCCAAATCTTGTCACCTAATCACAAACAAACGCGTCGACGTCCCAATTCGTATTTTAATTTCTTGTTCGGTTTTTGGTTCATCGTCTCATGTGATTGTTGACAGTTGAGGGTGTTATTATTGTTAATGTCAGAAGAGCAACTAAGGAAGGCTTATTAATGAAATCGCGTTTCTGTGATGTTAATATGTTTTCCAACATACTGGGGCCTCAGATGCTCCGCCTCCAGGAATATGAGGCAAACACGTTTTTTCATGAGATGACTTCACGCGGAACTGTAGAAGATAATTCTGCATCCACAATCAAACTATCACTTCTCCAGCAATGACCAGTTACTTCAGATGATCGGTGGGGTATTCTTCCTTCTCCAACAAGTTTTTTTAAATCGTTCTTACTGTCTACTAATCTAAACTATAAACGGTTTTTCTTTTTCTTTATATGAATCGATCGTAAGAAATTAAATTAATATTAAAATCTGCAATATTGTACTGACGAAAACAGTAATTTACTTTAATTCGTTTAATATTTTTCAGAATGGATGAAAATCCATACACAACGTATGACAAATATTCTTACCAAATTTAGGATGTAATTATAACGATGAGTTAAGCAAAACTCGTAATTTGCAATGATTAAGGAAGAAGGTAGCTACTCCCCGTCTCCCGGCCCTCTAATTACAATCTTAATTTTATAAGCCGGCATTTGCGCGCAGATGATGATGTCAAATGTGGGTTGTATCATTTTCAGTTAAAGTTGAAATAATTAATGATCATGATTTGATTTGCTCTTAATTAATTACCAACCAAATTATTGATGTGGGGTCGTGCCCAAAAAAGCAGGCTGCATATGCAGACGATTCCCTCTACAACTGGGGCATGTTCTGCTACACACTTCCTTCTTATTTTCTCACTCTCACCCTTGCCCTACTAATATACTATAATATTTAATATTATTTATTTTAAATTCTAAACCTAGAAAAATAAAATAACTTATAGCTTACAGTTTAGTTTTTTTGTATATTAATGAAATATTAAATGATTCTAGATCAACGGTATCCTGAAAACGAGGGCCAATCATGAATTTTGCTTTGTTTATGGGTGAATTTCACTTGCCCCACTCAACTATGTGAATATTACACTTTGATCCCTCCTACTTATTTTAAAATTTGAACCCACTTTTTAAAAATATTTGGAAACTGTTTTAGTTAATATACTGAAAAAATCATAAGATTATATATGAGGAATTAGTCGTTGAGACTTTCGAGGGTCGAATAATTAGCTCGTAACCTACATTGTATTCTCAGTTCAGAAGTCAAGTAAGCTAGTAACCTTCATTTGTATTCTCAATCTTAGTATTATGAGTGATTATATCAATATCTCTATATGAACTAATTAATACATCAACAAGAGCTACCGAACAATGAAATACGTAAATAAATTCACATAAAGTGAGACAATTATCCACACATTTGATGAAATTCGAACCCATGAGTTCAGACTTATTAATGAAATCCCAACACTAACCACTCGACTGGAACTCGTCAATTCGACTTCAATATTAATTAAGACTATTCTTTTTACATTATATATGTCTTTGTTGTTCCAAATAAAGATTTCACTTACATTTGCCTAATGACTAATACTTGAAAACTATAGATAATATAAAAAAAATTGAAAACTATTTATGATAAATAAAACCAAAATCATCTTTTACAATAGCGGTCTAAGTATAAAATTCAACTACAATAATATATACTTAGCATAATTTAAATTAAATTCTTTACATTATTATAAGTTGAAACCCTATTCCAATGTTTCAATATTAAATCCCCAAATATTTGGTTTGGGGTACGCATATCACTTGAAAAATAACATTTTGCTTTCTAGTTGGAGGAGAAAAAAATAAATATTTTTATAGTTTGAGGTGCAAGTATATATATATATATATATATATATACATATAATTGAGGGTTTATATATATATATATATATATATATATATAATAATAATAATAATATAAGAAATGTACTTCTGTCATAGCTAGTTATAAGGTTGTAGTATTCTAGGAAAAAAATAAATAAAGAAATAAGAGGAACTTGTTGGGCAAATTCATTGCATTGACTTCAATTCCTTATGTCTGAAACCAAGCAAGCAATCCACATATTATTTCTTTAATGGGAAAAATAAAAGAGTTATATTTTTATTATAATAATTAAGCAATCATTATAGTCGGAAAATATATATACAATCATTCTCCAGAAGTTAGAATCTCCCCATTACAAACCCTCGTACCTTATCTCCACTTGGTTCTGTATTAATATGGATAAGAAATCTGACACATCGAAAATGTCCCATCCTGTTCATACTAAATCATGATTCTTGCACCAAAAATAAATCATAGTATTTGGATTTTTTTTTGGTGTTTTGTTGTAATTTAGGGAGATACAGAAAAAATAAAGATAAATAAGTATATGTTAGAAATAATTATGTACGTTTGAATTTATTTTTTAAGATAATTTAAAATAAGTATTGAATGTTTGATGTTTTGAAAAACAAAAGTAAATTTTCATTATCAAATCATGTCTGTTTTTTTATATTTATTATATATGTATATATATAAAGGTTGTATGTGTAATATTATGTTTTATGAGACAAAAATCACTGTTCATTGTCAATTCATACTTTTATATATATATATATATATATATGTGTGTGTGTGTGTATATATGTAAGTATTTTGACTAAAACAGTTAAAAATACCCAAATAAGGTTTTTTTTGTATGATGACAAAAAAATGAAAACGAACATAGTGATATTTTTCTCCTCTTTCTTAGAAATTCGATAAATAACTTGAGTAATTTTTTTATTGGACTTTATGTTAGTAATTTTTATTTGATTACTCAAGCCCCCCCCCCAAACAAAAAAAAAAAACTAAAATTAGGTTTCATAAATATGAGAACAAGGAGCTGATGAAATTCAAGAAGGAATAAGATATAAATAATAATAATAATAACACATAATTAAATATCATTAGATGTTAATTAGTTTTAATATACATAAGGAGAATAATTAAAATCCCACTAATAGAGTATTCAAAGTGCATTAGAGTACATAATTTAACATAAGTATAGGTTGAAGCTCAGAGTCACAACAAATGCAACCACCTCCTTTTAATTTAAAGTGATCCAAAATAATATTTGTGCCGTACTTTATACCTTAATTACTTTACCTAACCACAATAATTATGAGTTTGTAAAATGTAAATGAAAGAAATGTCAACATTATTTTAGGTGGTGAAAGCAAGAGCCCAACCTACGCTATTCCTCTAATTATATATCATTATAACCAGTTTATTATCAAAATGAGACTCACAAATCATAAAAATATCATGCAAATTTCCTTTGCTTCTCCACAAAATCAGCACTCAATGGGTGAGAAGGTAACACATCTTTCAAATTATCATATCATTCGATACATTCAAATTCAAGAACCGACTCAATTTATCGATATTTTCAATCAGCAAAAATAGTCGAAAGAAATAAAAAATTAAAGAAACTACTAAATACCCATGTTTGTGAGATTTAAACCCATAACTTTTTTTATTATGAGACTTTAATCTTACCACATTCGAGCAAAACTTCATTAACTCATGATTTGAGTTTTTAGAATAGAAATTTTGATTCAAATCAAATTTGACGAGATTTAAATTAAATATATAATAAATACATTATACTTATCATGTGATTGATGCACCGTTTAAAAAAAATTGAAAAATCTTATATACAATCAAGAACTCTAAATATTAATTTATAGTCTATGGAAAGGGAGCTTGACTAATTAAAATTTCTAGAACAACATAAATGAAGAAGCATCACCAACCTACATAAACAGTCAACACTAAAGCCCCCAATAAGTCTGGAAAATTACGTAGCAGCTACGAAAAAATTAATTAAGAGCAGCCCAAAAATTCTAAAATGGAATTAAAGGGGTAATTAAGTAAATTAGATTAGAGTTCTTTAATTGCAAAGATGGGATTAGTGGGGGGTGGAGTCCCACCATCACTATATATAAATCAATTCAAGCATATCCCCAATATCCGTACAAGATATGCATACCCCAATATTCGTCTGGAACAGATCTTTTACGTGACGAAACTACCCCTGAAGTGACAACTAGACCCCTCCTCCGTTCCTCCCTCGGGAATCCAAAGCTCCCACGCCCACCCCCACCAACAACGATTTCGGAAGCCGCAAAGCGCCACCAGAAATCGCGCAAGAGAAACTGAGCCGGGCGACTTTCTCAAGGAGTCAACAAACTCCTTTTACCGGTCGTTCCGTTACTCCATGTACGTACCGTACAATCGGAATACCATTTTCGTAAATCTCACCAACTTCCTGTCCATACATTCATTTGTGTGAATATACGGACTAGTACGAAAATTTCTACGAGTGTAGTTTCTTTTTCCGGTGGCATTTATTTAGATTCGGTTTTGTCAAAATTCCAATTTTCTCATCGGACTTTGTTAGAATGCCAGAGATGGATGAGCACGAAAAGTTTTAACAAATCAGAGAGAATTCAATCGAGTTGGGAGAGAGTGAGTTGTGTGTTGAATCGAAGTAAAACACTTTAATCCTTTCTCGTTCTCTTCACATTCTACATCAAAAGGCAAAAAACAGTACCTTCATCAAAATCCTGAGCTTTTTACTTCTCCACTTTGTTCGTCACAAAGTATTTACAACGGAGAAGCCAAAAAGAAAAGAGGAAAAATTTTCCAAAAAAAGAAGGAAGATCTAAAATTATACGATAGCTAAAATCAGCTGCATCATCATCATCATCACAATCATTCCTTTTTTTTTTTTTTGTGTCCTCTAATTAATATAATTAATTAACACGTCGCATTTTCCCCTAGTACAACTCATCGGAGAGAGAGTTGAGTAGCTCCTGCATGTCACGCGCCTCACCGCCGGTGCGAAGCGCCTCGAGCACGCGCTCGAAGAGGAACACATGGCAGGGGATCCGCAACACGCCTTTCTGCTCGTACCCGTACTCCTGCGCCGATTTATTGAGCAGTTTCACGAAGATCGGGTGATTCAACAACTCGGCGCTCACCACGAACCTCTCCATCTCCTCTCCAACGTACACCGGCAGGTGACCCTCCGGCACTCCTCCCGACCTCTTCCTTATAGACTCCGCCGCCCTCGACTCTGACCTCAACAAGCAGTACTGCGAAGAATCAGCAACCTTGGATAATCTCCTCATGAGCTTCTTCATTTTGTAAGAAATCGAAATAGAGAATGAAAATGAAATGTGAGAGAGAGAGAGAGAGTTGTTTGGTTGTAGTGAGAGAAAGTGAAGTGAGTTTGGGAGGAGATGAGGGAGAGGGAGAGGGAGAGTGGGGGTATATAAATATAGGAAGGAAAGTGGGTACACAGAAAGGTTATTGAGAGGTACAGATGGGCGTACTTGGCAGGTACAATTATTGTTTGGTGTTCCGCTCTATTAATTACTTTTCTTCTTCTAATGCTCTCTCTCTCTTCTGCTTAATCTATAATCATAATTATAATATCAGGAGTGTGGACATAGCAAACACTCGAAACCATGGAGTGGATTTTACGCCAATGACAAATCATGTGAATTTGCAAGTTGATGCACCAACTCTTTCAAAACAAATCATCTGCCAATTCTTGGGGAATATACTATACCATAATATTGCTATTTGCTCCTCATTTTTCAATTTCTTCTTTCTTTTGGACTTAAATGAAATTTCGGCATGTGAACTGCCCCATCCCTTTCAAAATTATTATTATTATTATTATTATTATTATCCTTTATTTAATTCAATATTAAATTTTATATAATATCATTTCCTCTGTAGCTCAAAATTAATCAATCAACAGTTAATTAACTTGGCATAATTATTACTTAATCTAATAATAATAATAATAATTTTTCTTTAAGATTCCCAAAACCTTTTTTTAGGGGGAAAAAAAGATATCAATGACTGAAAATATTGAATTTCCTCCACATTTCCTCCAACACACAAAGTATCAAAGTTTAGTTAGTCAATGGGCACTCTTTGAATGAAGTTATGATGAAAACAAAGCATGAAAACGTAATAATACTTGAGATTTAAAATTTCCATTATAGCAAAGTTGTTTTTCTTTGAAAAAAAGTATTAAACATTTACGTAATTTGTAATCAACAATGACTAAGATATACCATTAATTATTTGGTCTAATCACACCAACAAATTTTAATCAACAGTAATTTTTCTTTCATTATGGTTAAAAGCGTACTTGTGGTTGAAACTGAGATTGATGTCCCATAAACAAGTTAAAATTCATGGATACTTGTCTCATTCTACGTGAGTTGTTATAATTTATTTACATTCATATTAATGTATTCGTCCAATTAAGAGTTATTGTAATTTGTTGTTTATTATTCTTAGTATATTAATATATTGGTTGAATATATATATGAAAAAAAAAAAAAAAAAAGACAAGAGGACATCAGTCGTTTCAACTACATCATGTCTATACTTGTATGTTTAGTCGGAAAAATATCTCAAAACAATCAATCGAAACACTAGTTTCATTAATATAGTACTATCAAAACCAAATACAGTCCACCAAAGTCAGCAGGCAGTGTCCGAAACAAAAAAATCACACAAAAATACCAAATGTTTATGACAATTACATAAATGAGTTCGATTATGATGTGATACTTGCCAAATCACTCGAAAATATATTTAAAGTCACTTAAGACTCCCACCGTCTGATCGTAAATTTCGTGGTGATTGTACCTACACTTCATTTATATTTGTAGTCGAATTATCTTTAATTTCAATTTCCATTAAGACCAAAAAAATAGAATTAAAACCAATGGGTCATTTTCATTGCCATAAAACAAGAAAGTAATGTTTGAACAAAAAAGTCCAGCTTGGACTTAAATTTTAAATATTTTTTTAAAAAAAAAGGGTAAGTTGGGTGAAATGATGACAACATATTCAAACGACAAGTAAACACATGGAGTGAGTGAGACTTATGTGCTCTAAGAGATAAGAACTCTGGCTTTTCCACTGGCCTTTTACAAATTCTGCCTGTCCAATTCTACCCATGCCAATTCGAAAAATTACAAAGGTTGTCCTTATAATTAGAGGGTAATTAATAATTAATTAATTGTGTTTATGAAGTAGTAATGAACCATTATCCAGTGGGTGAGAAAACGGTGTTCTAAGCTAACTTCCAACCTGGCTAGGGATCAGCACAAAATTTATTATTTATTAAGATAAAAAATGTGAACCGGGTTTATTTTATCTATTATTAAAATAAATAAATTAATTAATGATTCTGACAGTTAAGGTCCTCCTGTGGATTCTCTGCCTCCATAAAATTTTCTCCTACTCTGATGAGTTTAGACTTTGAGGAAGTGAATTCACATTGGAACAAGCGTAGGCGCCGACGCTGTTTGAGATAAATATTTATTTTTTAATTTCTTATTTTTAAAAAAATATTAAATCAATCATTAGCAGTAGTATAAAAAATAATTATATGGATGAACGAACATACGCGGGATACGTAGACGAGAGCTGTAATACGAAGATACATGTATGATTGCAATTTCCATTTTAAGATTCGAACTCTGATTTTATTTTATTTTTTTTAAATATATATAAGATGTTCGAATTATTACTTTGCTACTATTTAATTATAATACTGTAATCTTTATGGTTTATAAATTAAATAATTATATATTAATATTGGCCGATCATTAATTAGAAAGTTTCGCGAAAACATCATTAATCAATTAAAAATATATATATATTTTTAAAATTTAGATGTAATTTAAAATACAAAGAAATACCGTCACATTTTCCAATATTTGATATAACAATATATGACAAAAAAATATATGAGAAACTAGTATAAAAATAATTAAATATCTCTATGTAAATGAGATTCGAACAGCCTTAATTTCCTGGTAGCTATCCTATGGGTAGGTATTTCCATCTTCTTCAAGACTATGAGAAGAACATCACAAGGTAGAATGGAAATTGCAATGATAAATTGCAACGATAATTAATTGCAACCTAGCTACATTTTGAAAATTTTAAACTAGACAGTAAAACTTGAACCCTAGCATTAATTACAGTACTTATTTATGACTATATATTTTCTAAGTTGACAAGTTCCAATATGAAAATTTTAAATGCAAATCTAATTTATGTAGTTATGAAATTAATTCTTATAAACGTGAACAAAGGAATAATATAGTTATTAGGTTTAATGGGATAATTTGTCCCTGGTGATATTCCAAATGAGCAAATATCACAGATAGGTAAATCGATTCATTTTAAAAAAATACGGGGTGGAGGTAAATTGCTATATCTTAAAAAAAAATATACTTTTAAAAAATATAGGGAAATTCTTGCTAACTTTTTTTTTTTATAAAAGAGGTAATTTGTTCATTTATAATATTAAGGGGGTTACCTACGTCTTTTTCTATATATCTTTATGCTATATTTGGATTGAAAATTTTAAAAACTCAAAGTTGAAAACTTTGCTTTAACGAATTTATTGAACTTGCTTGGAATAATAATATACTTCAGATTATTTAATATTTATTTAGAAGTATTTTTGAAATTAATATAACAACTTTGGAATGGGTTTAAATATATTATTTAAAATGATGATGTAGATGGGAAGTGGTAATAAAAGCAGAGTGGGGGGGGGAGACGTGAAAACTGGTTGATAGATGAGATTGTGTGTTTTAACATTGTTTGGTCTTATTTGTTGGCTGCGGTTATTTCCGTAGTCCGTTGCAGTACAGTTTCCGTTCACTTTAATGCTTTTGCGTACGTGTCGCTGTCTTTATTTCCCCCCAAAGCTACTGCCTATTGCTATTTCCCAATTCCCCTCGTGCCATTGCGGACACCCCTTTTTCCTCTCTAAATTTGTGGTGAGGGGCTACTAATTACTTGAGGATAAATTTTGATATTCTTTCTAAACATTGACTTTAGTATTTATATATTAATGTTATATGCACACGTAATCAACTTTTCAGTATTTATATTAAATGTATGTGGAAATTAATTTCCAAATACATTTTCTATTCTCGACCACTTAATACTTACGACCATTAGAGTCATAACACAACTTAAAATAATGAAACAAAATTTTGCCATAATATGAATGTTAGTAAATTTTGAATTATTTTTCTAATGGTTTAAATGATCAGACACTTGAAAAATTTAACAGTAACAGTACAATTTTATGAATACAGCTGCACGACTGAAAGTCGAGTAGAGGTTGATGAAAGGTGTTTGTTGATGGTGAGTGATTCAAGATAATGGGATTTGGGATCACTTTTTAAAGGCATTAGATTAAAAGGAGAAAAGTGTAGGTGTAGATATCCTTTTGTTTCTCTTTTTCCATGGGGCTTCGGAATTCTTGATATGCTGGGAAATATGGGAATCCAATCAACTTGCATTTCACATTTATTTCTTTAGCTCCATCTTTTTGCAAGATCATGCCTTTCAATTCACCCTCTCAAAAGGTGTGAGTGTGACAATGGCAATTAATTGCACGAAAGAAATAAACAAAAATGTGTATGGGTACGTAAGATGTATTTTGGTACTTCACTTATTTTCGATTATGTTATATGTTTATTTATTCGTTAATTTTTTGTAAATTTTAGTCCGTCGTCCATTGGGATCTTGTTATGGTATTAATTTATAGGTATAAAATGTGCATTAGATGTCCACTGTTACTAATTTGGATGGAGTATGAATATATATATAATGGGAATAAAGCATGCACCATAATATTAGGTAGTATTGATTTAAAAGAGAGGAGTGATGCAGGGGCTGCGAAGCTAGAGCTTCACTTTGAATTTGCACCATTTGCTTGTACCAAAATGTGGGTAATAGTTAGATTTGTGGAGCATGAGGCGTATTTATACATATGCCAAGCAACGAACCACTTAGTGTGGTGCGAACCAAATCATTGGTGGTGGACGACAAGCAAAACCCCACTATTCAAACACATTATTATTATACCTGCAATTCATTCATCTATTCACCAATTTTATCGGTGGAACTTGATTTGGTTTACGAGTCGATTAGATGTTTCATTATGTGAGGTATTGTTTGCTTCGATCGATTTTTGTATAATTTTATGATTTTGTCTTGAAAAAGAGCATTTGTAGGGAGAGAAGGCCTTGGGGGTTTTGAACTACGGTAGAGCTAATAATGTAAGTATGCATCTCACATTGGTTTCAAAAGAGAAATTTTAGCTACTTATAACTCCCAAAATCCACTCTCTCTAGCGAGAAGCTTTTTCATAACAAAATCGTTGGGTTATATGAAGTCAGATCGGACAATATCTCGAACAATGGTGCACCGATCAAGTCGTAAACCATATCAAAACTTGCATATTTAATCTTAATTAATAACTTATAGTATAAGATAAAATTATATTCATAAAACTCTTTTTTGGGTAATTCATGAAAATGTTTTTTTTTTTTTTTTCAGAACGAATAATATAATTAGTGGTGTTAATGTAGAAAAGAATTGGTAGTAGAGGTACACTTTTTCCTTTTTAAGGAAGATGTGGTATTTGGTACAATGTGGTGATGGTGTCCACGTGAAAGACAGCACTAATAGACAAGCTTTTGAGGTATTTAGGCAACACGCACACACCTCTCCCCATCTCATTGTTGTTTTGTGTTATTCAGAGAATCATCGTCATCCAAAAAGCACCACAAATACTCACCTCACCCATAATATTACACATAGTATAGTACAAAACACAATCAGACAAATCATCCTCATCCTCCTCCTCCTAGTAAAAAGTGTACCTTAAACATAGCCTTTCCCAAACCATGCAAACCTTTATTTATTACCACACCATTTTTCCTATTTTTAGGCATATATAATATGTAGTTAGGGGCAACCCCAACACAATTTTCAATTTTTCATGCATCTTTTTTCATCAACACTTTTTTTCTTTTAAAATTAAACTTCACATTAACTTATTATTTTATATATACTTTATTATTTTAATTTAAGTAGTATAATAAAATATGTCACAAATTAGATCGTTGATTTCTAGAAAAAGAGAGACGGGGCACGTTACGGAACGTGGCAGCGGTCGTTATCATTGCAAAAACATGTAGGAGTAGGAGTAGGAGGAGTTAACGAATTTTAGGCACGTTGATTTAGTGATGGAGCGTTGCTTTGGGTTATACAAACTTGTAACTAACAGACGACAGAGCAACATGACAACGTCGTACTGGCAGTAGCACCGGTTGCTTAATTTACCTTCTCTCGGGTGTTTGCACAACAGAATTGGGGGAAAGGCCTAATGTACAAGCAACTCAATAAAGGAGTATTAAATGAGGCGGCAACGATTATTACAGGTAGTCGGCTTCATGCCTTTCTTACTTCTCCCTTCCTGCCCTAATAATAATTAACCTCCCTCATTTCATTTATTTAAGCTGTTTCTGTCTGTTTTTGGAATTATTCATTTTTGCAGCTAGACTTAGAACACGTACAGACATCATCGCAAAAATATCAGGGGAATTTTTTTTTTCTTTTTTGGTTTTGTTTCCATTATTTTTTGGACCATCGATTGACCTGACCTAACGATGGTACGTGTAATTATTTCGCTGAGTGTTTGATTTTAATAAAGGATTTCTGACTTGAAATATGCGTATAATTCAAGAAAAATAAACCACAAGAATATTTATTTTAATTGTTTTATCATTTTTAGCTTATAATTACTAAATTTTGGATATATAAAGAAGTTGACTGCGAATGTTTTTAATATAACCTGATATCCCTCTAAGATGGCTGGGTATTTGCAGTAGCTTTTATTGTTGTGGTGAGTAGTGAAAGTTTGGAGTACTTGAAATTAAAGGTTAAAAGCAAAAGAAAGTTGAAATTGAACTATTTGAAAAAATAACTTAATAATTATAATTTTATTAATAAACTACAAAAATTTATAAGAAGGTAAGTGCTATTGCTTTTTGGTTTAAATTAGTCTAATTTAAGTAGTTCAAAAATAAAAACAAAAGATAAAATATACTATTTTCAGCAATAAGTTGATTAAAACGCTTATTATAAACTTTTACAAATACTTTCGAAATCATGTTGTAAAAAAATTAATAAGGCATTACAAATACGGCATTAAATAGTATTTTTAACCATACTCAATTTCTTTTCTTTATAAATACGTAGACGGTGGGGGTCACACAACACAAAATACATAATGTACGGAAATACGGAATAGTATAGGGAGTTAGGTTAGGAAAGCGGGGCCCCCGCCCATGAGGATGGGCATGGTAGTTGAGGCATGATGTCTCCATAGAATTTAATAACCGTCAGTGCCATTTCCGTGGCATTTCCGTATATACCGTACGGGGTCATGCCGTACACGCTCCCCACCCACCCCTCTTTATTATTATTATTATTTTTTTTTTTTTTATAAAAAAAAATTTCCTTTTTCCAGATACAAAAATTGAGGCGGGCAATGGGCATGACAGGGATTTCCACCCAAGTAGTGGGCCTGTCACGGCCCATCTCCTTCTATTATTTACTGCCTATTGACAGGGCATGGATGAAAAGGCACCAAACCTAAAGTAAACCACCCCCACTTTTTTCGACACCTATTATTAACTATTAATTGAAGTTATATATATATATAAATGTGCTTTCTTGGTCCTTTTCTACAATGATTCTTTCAAACTTTTGTTAGTATCAAATTGTTTGTTTTATTATGGTCAGGTTAGTTTTTATTTAATTAAGGTTGAGGACGATTTTGATGTCCACATAAGTTGCTAACAAGATTTTGGAATTGCTTAGATATGTCCTAATAACTTTTGATCAACCCCAATTGAGGTCGGGTTTGATAGAATCTTGTAAAAGAACGTAGATTATTACTCTTCGAGTATTGTTCGCTCTAACTTCATATGAGTCTTACAAGTTTGTCTTGAAAATGCACCTCGCTAAGAAGATGAGGTTTTGGGGCTTATAAGCTACTCAAGCTTCTCGTCTGCAACTAATGTGAAACGCTTGCTTACATCATCAATAAACATAAGTCAAATCAATGACAACAAAAAAAAAAAAAAAAAAAAAAAAAAACATCATGGTTTCACAGTCCTCTATTAAAGTGTGGACACACGGTGAACGCATTCGTGTATGTATTTGTTTCTCCGTTTTGTGGCTATCTCCTGTCTAGCACTTAGTTTCGAAGCTAAACAAGTTGCAGCTCCACCCACAGCAATAATTATTAAACGAAGAAAAGAAGAGAGCTGGTCCTAAATATGTGGACGTGGCCGGGTCATGAATTGGATTGACCAATCTTGTCATAAATTGCGGGTGACCCTGCAAAACTAAACGGGTCCCAGACTGTCATAAAACGTATTCAATTGGATGGAGAAAAAAGTTGGTACCCGTTCGTACATTTGGGCCCCGAATGGGGGGGTCCGACTTTGATTTGAAGGTGGTTTTAGTATCTATTTATTTGCTTGCTGGAAAGTCTAGTCAAGCCCCAATTTGTCCCTGCACTGCAATTACCATCCCCATCGCCATCCCTTTTTGCCTGTTTGACTGCAATCGGATTCGGGGCTCCTTTTATTTCTATTGCTTATTAAGATATCAAATTATTTAAATTAGACAATATTTATACTGATCTATATGATTTCGTACGTATTTTTTTAATATTTTATAACATAAAAAAGAGCAATTGCTCGAATTAATTATCAATTTTAGTCCAGCACTTTATTGTATTTGATATGCACGCACAAACGCAATATTGCTTTTCACCACTGATCTCAAGCAGTGCTTATCGCATACAGATAGATCATCATATATCATAGTTTATTACAGCAAAGGTAAAGTTAGCAACACACTAATGTTTTGGCCTCAAATATATCCTATTTTATTTGTCTCTCGTTTTCGGAATTTCCGTGACCAATATGATATCAATTGAAACTTAAGGGACTAAAGAATAAAAAAAAAATCAATCAAATTCTGGCCAAATTTTCTTTGAAAAATGGTTAGAAAAACTGATACCTGTACTATTATAAAAGAAAACCCTTTTATCATACCAAATTTTAATATTTTTTACATAATTATATATTTTTTTTTCTCTCAGCCTATTACTCCATGTTTCTCTTTCACATTCTCCATTTTTTTTCCCTTACAAACTTTCATATTTTTAAGAAATCTATAATTAAAATTTATTTTTTCTCTCTCACCTTCTCCATAGTTATTTACACAAACTTCTATATTTTTAATATATCCTCACAATTTTTACTTTCTTTCTCAACGTACCTTTTAATCTCACACAATTTTAATAATTTCTCTTCATCTCACACAATAATTTATTTTATATACTCGCGGGGACCGTGCAACAATAACTAGTGAAACAAAATTTAAAGATGACGAAATGAAAATGAATAACTTAAAGTGATTCTAAACACAAATTTTAATAGACCAATTATTTACTCCATTTGTTTTCTTCTTTTTCTTGAGGTAAACGTGAAATTAACAGTGTCCTAAATCCATGTAACTTTTTCTTCTTGGTAGAGAGTTATAGGATAGGTGTGCGACCTTTAACGTCCCACGAGGTAAAATACTGATAGCATATGGAAAAACAAACGTGTATTGCATCGAATTCACTCACGACAAATTCGGTCAGCAAGTTCCATCAACATAAGACGTGTCTAGATCATTCCGTTTGAAATTTTTGCATATGCAGACATTAGGGAAGTGAAGAAGTTGTCTGGATGAGATGTCTAGGGTTAGGTTAGACAATGACTAGCCATATATATATATATATATATATATATATATATATATATATATATATATATATATATATATATATATATATATCCAATTAGCAAGTCCTTGCTATTTGCCAGCCCCACGACTATCTAATATTTTTCACGTAGACGAAAACTAATCACATGAATCGAAAAAAAAATAAAGAAAAAAAAAAGGGCAAATTGCGGGTTGTTCAATACTTTGGAAGCTTGTAAACTAGTTGTGATTATTAGATTATTATTGTTAAGACCAATGTACTTGATCTTGGTTATATAGAGAGATTGAGTTAGAGAAATTGGAAAGGTGACCAAGCCGACAACGTAGGGAGTTGGAAATTTTGACGAAGGAAATTGCCTGCTGCTTGTCCTTTAGGTACATACATATATATACATAAAGTCAGGAGAGCCAGTTTTTGGTGTATGAGTGGAAAGGTGACTGGGGAACACAGTGGGGTTTGTCTTTGAAAACAGCTTCGCAACGCCAAGGGTCAAGTTGCTTAATTGATTTGGGTCCATGGGGTCCGACTTCCAGTTTTTGCTACTAAAAATTTCTTACTCAACATAGACATCGGTAAGAAATTGGACCATACGTGATATATACCTTTGTTTTGTTTTAAAAAATTATTATATTTAATTGTAAAATTAAAATTAAAATTAAAAATGTGGTACGAAAAATTACCGGACGAAATGTATTTTTCTCAATTATGAAATGATGATGAAGTATTGAGTAAAGGTGTATATCTATTGCTTGCATCATTAAATCTGAAGTCCAATGATTTTGAGGGTTGAAGAGGTTGGAATGGAAGACCCTGCAAACTGTCCTAGCAGACGCGCAAGGGCCGTTTAACTGTTTCAAATTAATCAATTTCATATCTGAGAGTGACTTCTTAAAAGTTGCATGAGTGAAATCGTATGTTACACATAATATAACAACGGATAAATATTAATGAAATTTTGCTCAATTTGTAAGGTTGAGATCTCATAATTAAAAAATTATGGTGGCAAGGCCATTAATGTGGGTATATGTTTACTTATGTAATAGTTTCTTATATATTTATCTTATTTGAATATATTTGTTGATTCGAAATATTGATATATTAGATTAATTTTTAATTTTTTTAAATAATATAATTATGAATAGCATACTATAAAAAAGAATAACGCTAAATAAATATAAAAAACTTGGATCCACATTGGCTGGGAGCAAGATATTGGTTGGGCTTCCTAGTAGGTATGAACAGGCCTGCCCAGCCTATCCTTATAGTTGGATAGAGCGGACAACCTTGTCAAGTACATTTCAGTATGTCGGGAGATTTCTTGCTTTTTAACCCATAAAAAGGAAAAGATGATAGATGGTGGAGTTTGGGGTACCTGATCTGATCTGCATTATGCGCAACTGGATAGGATTGATTGACACATATTCCATAATTTTTTAAAAATAGAATAAATGTTTCCTAATAAAATAAAATAAAATAAAAAATATATGTATGTCGATATAATTTTTTTTGAAATAAATTATTGATTAAAAGCTCAAATAAATATGTAAATAAGTGAGTTTCAAATTAAAATTTTGTAACAATTTTGAGTTTATACATTTTTAAGATAATAAATTAGCAATAAACCTAAATCGAAGTTGGGCTTTATGCATTTTGAAAGATATATTTTATGCAGTGCGCGATGTATTGCTGATAAAAGATATTTTTATTCATCTTATATGATATCTTGAGATTGGGAGTGAGCACAAGGAAATGCAAAGTATAGTGTGAATTCGATTTTTCCGTTTCAATTTCAGTACCGTATGCATCATTATTATTTTGAGGCACTTTGAAATTTCTGAGTAATTACTACAAATTTTGTCATGCAACTCGTTACGATGATTGATAATTCGAAACCTTAACCTTGAGACCATGTTTCATGTGAAGTATGACTGAAGTACTTGGACATACTGGATGACCTTCTGCTACCTCAATCTTGAAACGGCTAATGATGGCTGCTGCAACGATTTTCATTTGGGTGAAGACATCTCCTTTCCCAAACAACTCCTCGGACCCGCATTAAACGCTGTGAACTTGTAAGATGGTTCAATTCTGATAAGTCCCGTTTTAGAAATCCATCTCCCTGGCTTAAACTGGAGACAATCTTCACCCCAAATTGATTTCATCCTACCCATTGAATAGAATGACAAGAGCGTAATTGTATTTGGTTTTATGCGATGCCCGGTTGGAAGGATATCGTGCTCGACCGGAGCTTTGTGTTGAACTGCTACCGGAGGGAAGAGGCGTAGCGCTTCACACATAGCGGCGTGCAAATAAATCAGATTCCTTAGCTCCTCCATGTTGGTATATTTCCATTTTCCGACTTGAAAATTTGTGCAGATTTCTAGTCGGATCTTTTCTTCTTCTGCAGGGTGTGTTGCTATGAGCCAAAAGAACCAAGACAGAGTTGCGCTTATTGTATCTTTACCTGCCACGACTAAATTCAACAGATCGTCTCTCCAAAACTCTTGAGAAATATTAGGTGCATCATCACCATTTGCTTCAGCTGCTCTCATGTAACTACTCAATATGTCAAAATCCTGTCTTCCAGGTTCCGTTGCGGCTGTGTAGCTTTGCTGCTTGAGTGAGATACAGTGAGATAAAAATCGATCAAAATACTCCACACCTTCTTTCAACTTTCTCTCTTTGCCAACTTGAAGCCACCTTTGCAGCTTCCAAATAACTTGAGGGAGTATATGCCTGTATAACGCTGCTTCCTCAGCATCTGTAAATGCTTTCTCGTGTGGTAAATGAGGCAACTCCTTGCACAAGGAAGTGGGATCATGGCCTAAAACCACAGCGCAAGAACAATCAAAGGCCAAACGCTGAAATATTTCTTGCACGTCCACTTCCGTCCCGGTTTCTGAAACGAGCTCCATCAGGGGGATTAGGCCTGTTTCGACCTTGTTCCAGCTGGTTGTCGCGACCAATTCCTGGAACCCCGACTGCGTCATCAGTGCTTTAATAGCTTTCCTCTGAATTTCCCATGATTCGTTTTCTGCAGCGAAAATCCCATCTCCCAGAAAATCAAATTTCTTCTTAAATTCAGGACCTTTGGAGAAGTTGGGGAAGCTCTTGGTCAATATGTAATGGATATTAGCTGGATCACTAGTCAGCAACATGTCCATATTAGTGAACCAAGGTCCTTTAAACAAAAATGTGCCCCCACTCCGCTTTGCTAACTCCGTCACGAACTGGTGGAATCGGCTGCCATTTTTTAGCAGCGCCGGAAGCATGCCAAGAACTGGCCAGTTGGTGGGTAATGAACTTTTCTCCTTTCTTCCGACAACGTACCTGTAACACAGAAGCATTAAGTAGAGAGCAATAGAAAGGAGTACTATTCCTGTATTGTACACAACTCCATACTTAATCTGTAACTATGACCTAAAATGAGCATTGGATGATCTTTTCTTGGGTCATTCTCTGTAATTTAAATAGTTGATGAAACTATTCTGGGCCAATAAATGCTACACATTTTTTACGTACGTGGCTTCGTTTGGTTCGGTGAGAGGAAAGGCGGTACAATGAAATAAATATTAGTAACACAATACTAAGTATTAATTTTACAATTAAAACTAAAAATATATATAAATGATAATAATTATTTGTCCCAACTGAATTATTAATGATCAAACTTGTTTATCATTATAGAAAATTAGTGATATATTATAGTGACAATTGAGTTACAAGAACAATACTATAATTTTCAAAATTAATTATTACTTTCAAAATTATAAAATTCATTACTGTGACAAAATATATATATTTTTTTTGCTGCTAAGTATATATAGTTATTGATAATATTAAAATTGTGAATTAATAAGTTTTTTGATAATTTTAACACTTGTAGCGAGTGAAGGTAAAAAGGAAAGGAGACAAAAATAAATAAAACTTTTTCTTTAAATTGTTTGCTATGAAAGAAAATAACGTAAATCTCAAATACTTCGAATAAATTGCATGCAAAAAAATATATTTAATTGTTATGAAAATCAAAATAAAATGAGTTTATTTTTATCATTCTTTAGTAATAAAGTTAAGTTTAATTTGACCTTCGAATTTAACCGGACGAAAGAATATTATATTCAAGCTTTATTTGTTTGTATTTAATCTTTTTAAAACAAACATTAAATGTGGAATAATACTGAATAGTTAGTCCATTTTATAGTACTCTTTAGGAGGCATTATTTCTCAGAGCTACACCGACAAAACATAAAATCAAACTAGTATACCAAATTCAGTAATTATATATAGGGTTTCTTTTGACCAATTAGGTAGCACTAGGTGGAATCAACCTCCGGACGCAGCCTCTTAATTTTTTGAAATCCAATGTTGATATGGTTAAAATGGATAAAGCCCAAGATTCTTATTGGCCCAATACAATTTTATTGACGATACAAATCCAAATAAAATAAGATCCATTTAGACAGAATATGTAATAGGTCAGCGAAGATGCTGGACGAGCGATACTTGCCTATATCGTCAAAGAAGGCAGATGTTATTTCTACGAGTGGTCATCGGTATATATACCCCAACATTTATGAAAGTAAAGATAATTATTCATCGACAAACCTATATTTAACTTAATATTGACTTACGATCTATCCGCTATAAGATATTACTTGAGCATTGAAGTGCTCATGCTGAGTCTAATTCGACACTTTTTTGTTGTGCAGATCCCAAGCTTGTTCCCAACTCTCTGAGCCCAAGAGTAGACGGCCTACGACTTATTAGGCGGAATCAACCTCCGTACAAAGCCTCTTTTTTTTTTTTAGTATCAATGTATTTACTTTACTCTATTATTAAGAGAGAGGATTCTTTTAGTGTCTCTCCTTTTTGATATGTCTTCTAATTTTTTAATATTTAATTTATTTATTCATCTAACATTCATTCCTCTATTATTTTTTTATACATCTTTTTTTCTTATCACCTTCTTATAAATTTAATATTAATGTATCATTTATATTTTTTATTAAATAGTACATATTTTATTTCAAATAATATTCAAGAATTATGCACACATTTAAAGCGGGCCACGAATTACTAGTAAAAAATTAATAATCACAAGGTTGGTTGAAATGAATCACTGTCTGAAAAGAAGAAGAAAAAAAAGAAACAATATGAAAAAAAAAAAAAAAAAAACAATTTGGAGTGTAGCACCATCTACCGAAACTATAACTATATCTCCTATAAATATTACACTTAAAGTAAATCTGATTAATTATACATATAAATGCACATAATCCAATCCGATCTCTGCAGAGTATATTTATACACATAATCTTATCATCACCGCTAGCAATTTATCATCTCAACTATAAGATTGTACATGTGTCCATTAAATACCACAAAATAAAATTGTTATCGTTAGTTCACATGTCAACCTCTTTTAAATTCATACTTATACAACTCGAAAGACGATTTCTATTTTATTTTTAGTCTTTCTTTAAGAGGTTTTTTAAATCTTTCTTAAATATTCATTACGTCCCTCTTTTTTTTTTAAATATAATTTGCTCCCAAATGTTTTATAAAGATCCAATTTACTCCATTCAAGTTTCATATAATCAAAATTGAAATTTATAACTTTTTATTTATTAAATATTTTTTTAAATATCTACCAATAAATCCCATAATTATATCTTAAAATTTTATGAATGTTATACAGAGAACATGTGAAATTGTCTTAGCTTCACCCAATTCTTTTGAGCACTCAGGAGTAATTAATCATTTTATTTATTATTAAATATGGAACTAACTAATATATTAACTCCATTTTTTTAAAAACTCGTCTATACAGTGTTGTGCTATTTTGCTCTTTATTTTTCTCCAACCATATGTAATAGCTAAAATGTCCCCCTGAACCAAAAAAGGGCTATAACCTGCTTATTGAATTTATTAAGAGTTTAAATGTCAAGTCCCCAAAATACCCTTTTCTATTTTAAAAATTTAGACCAATTATATTTTTTTTTATTCAAAAAAGTTATGCAACAGTATTTAGTCTCGCCCAATATATAATTCAATAAAAGAAAAAAGATTAGGCTTTCCATTCATAAACTATTACTTATATTCAATAAATATAATTCAAAATTAATATTTTATTGATATTTACTTACTCATCACAAGTATGATATTATTACTAAGATAGTTTTATCAATAATTTAAATGGAATACAGAATGAGGATAAAATTGAAAGTTTATGTAAATTTTTTTGGATAAATTGCATAAAACCCCCCTTAGTTTTTATTTTTTAGCTAAAAATTTCCTGTGTTAATTTCATAGGCTAAAAACCCCCTGTGTTTTTTAAAAATATGCATACTCTTCCCTACCGTTAGTTAGAGTTGATGGTGTTAAATTTTTAGAAAAATGGACTATTATACCCTTGTTATAATAGCTATTGATCTTCAATTATTTAAAATGAACGGTCCAAGATCTAAAATTATTTCAAAATATATTTATATTAAAATATATTAATTTATACATTTATATGTATGTATAGTTATATATCTACAATATACAGCTATATATATATATATATATATATATATATATACAGGCGGCGATCGGCCGCCGCCAAAGCACCGAGCGACAGCGAGGCCGCCCAGATCTGGGCGACCTCGCCGTCGCCTTCGCAAGAGAGTCCCCCGCAGAAAGGGGCGACCTCGCCGTCGCCTGCGCAGGCAAAAGGGGCGACGACCGAGTCGCCCACGCAGAAAGGGAAGACCTCGTCGTCGCCCCTCGACCTGGGCGACGAAGGTCGCCGATCTCTTCTATGGGGGCTGCCATCGTTAGATCTGTAGGCGATGGGAAGGTGGAAGCGGTGGCCGGAAAGCGGAGAGGCGAACTGGGGAAGACGATCACTCCATTTTTTATTTTTTTATTTTTTTTATACTTATATTATATATACATATAAAATAAATCTAAATTTGAATAAAGTATATTTTAAAAATGAAGTAAAAATATTTAATCTTTCAAAATTTAAAAGTAATAAAAAAAGATTAATATTTTTTAAAAAAGTACAGTAATTTTAATTTATATGTTATTGATAAATAATACAACTTAAAATATTTGATATACTTTTTAAAATATTTTAATAATTAATTAATACATTTTATAAATAAATATAATCTACTGAACATATGCAAACTAAATAATAATTTAATTAGTTGGTAATATATAATTGTCATAATTATTTTTTGTTATATTCATATAAAATTTTAAATTTGAATAGCGAATTGGTAATTAATTTTTGTATTGTGATATGTTAATTTAAATTTTAAAACTTATATATACATACATTTTAGGTATTTTAATATTTACTTAATATATTTCATAAATAAAATAATTTATTAAAATATATAATAATAAATTAAATTAATGAATAATATATTATTTATTAAAATGATGCTTTTTACCAAATAAGAGTAGAAAAATACTTGCACACTTAAATGTCTAATAAAATAGGGTAAAATCGACATTTACTTACTAAAAATAACAGTAAAAAGGCCAAAAATGATGCAAAATCGCATCAACAACGCGTGTTCATCACTCTCCGTTAAAATGTAACGGAGAGGGGGTATTTTGCTGCATTTTAAATAACACAGGGGTTTTTGCCTATAAACATAACACAGGGGGTTTCGTGCTATTTCCTTAAAACACAGGGAGGTGTTATGCAATTTACCAAAAAAAATTTATTGATATCAGTATTTTTTGTTCAAACTTTAATAGAAAGGATACAACTATAAACTTCACTAGAAGAATTATAATTTTAATTACGATTAATTGTCATGATTAATAACAAATAATAATAGCAAATAGTTACTGACCATAGCCACGTAAAGGTTGTTGGCCATTGTTTTTGAAATGGTGGCTAAAACATTTGTTATGGCTAAAAGTCATGACAAATATTTTGACTATGACTTTTGACCATAGTAAATAAAGTTTTCATAATGGAAAATTTATTTTTTGCGTCGCTTTTATTTAATCATAGTCATAGTTTTTTCTAGTACGTGAAATGTCATCAAATAAAGACAGGACAAGGTGTCAACAATGATCCAGTTAACCTACTTACACAGAGGAAGTGAAACCAATTAAGATAGGGTCCTGAACTGACAACAACAGATGAGTAAGTAATGAGAGTGTCACCATTCGTGATGATTATCCATATTTCACATGGCAAAGTATGAGAAAAAATTAAAGGGATAATTTATCTTCATGTATGTTTTAAAATAGAGTAATTTTACCTTTCTGTTTTGGAGATAAATTATTTTAATTTAAAAAATATAAAGACGTAAATTGTTATTTTTTTATATATAAAATAATAATTTGCTCATTTATAATATTACAAAAGGATAAATGCATTAAAACTCACATTTGATATAATTGAACTCCAGAAAATCACTACAAACACACAGTCATTCTTGATACATCGCTCCTTTTTATTACACCCGAATTACCGCCAAGAAATATACAGAACACTTTGAATTTCTCAAATTGCAATGGCCGTTCCTCGGAAGATTAGACATCTCTTTTGATTAACCTGACCTTCAATCCAGGTTTGGCTTGAAGTATGATTGAGACACGAGGAGACACCCGATTCCCCTCCACAAGCTCAATGCGGTAATGATATATGATTGCAGCCGCCACCATTTTCATCTGAATGAAAGCCATTTCTTTACCCAGACAGGTTCTTGGTCCGACGTTGAAAGCTGGAAACTTGTAAGATGGTTCGTGTTTGATTCTTCCTCCGGCCGCAATCCACCTCTCAGGCCTGAATTCTAAGCAATCTTTCCCCCACACTGTCTCCATTCTTCCCACTGAATAGAAAGAAAATATCAGCTTCGCATTCGCGGGGAGGTAATGACCACTCGGGAGAATATCAGGTTTAGTTGGAGCCTTGTGCTCCAGAGCTACTGGAGGAAATAGCCTGAGAGACTCGCACAACGCTCCGTGCAGGTAAGTTAGCTTGTGGGACTCTTCGATGTTGAAGCGCCGCCATCTCTTATCCTCCTTTAAGCGCAATACGGTCTCGATCTCCTCCAGAATCTTGGTTTCCGTCAAAGGGTTTGTAGCAATTAGCCAGAAAAGCCATGTAAGACAAGTACTCGTCGTGTCTCTGCCTGCAAATATCAAACTTAGCGACGTGTCCTTCAAGAAGTCTCTTAAACCGCCGGAAGGACCAATATGTTTTTCTTCATACACCTTCCTGAAAACTGTCAATAGATTAGCATCATTCTCTTGCTCTCCGCCCTTCAAGCTGACGAGCGGATAGATGAAATCGTCGAAATTCTGAGATGCTTCCATTAGCTGCTTCTCACCGCCGATTTTCAGCCGTTTTTGCAGCTTCCAAATGCTTTCAGGGATTATGTGTCGAAGCAGCAGGGGTTCCACCGAATCATTGAACGCCTTTTCACAAGGGATGTGAGGCAATTCGACGCACATGCTGCTGGGGTCATAGTCCAGCACAACCTTGCAAATATTATCGAAAGTAAACCTTTGGAAAATATCTTGCAAATCAACTTCAGCTCCCTGTTTACAGAAGGAGGCAGAACAGGGAGGAGCCCGGTTTCACCTTCCCCCAAACAGTACCTTCCAGGGAACTGTGGAATTTGGAATGAGTCAACAGAGAAAGAGTCGTTCTCCTGTGAATTTCCCAGAGTTCAAAATCAGCATTGAAAATCCCATCTCCCAAGACTTCGAAAATCTTCCTGAATTCAGGACCCTTTGGATAGTTGGAGAAATTTTTGCTGAAAACGTGGTGGATGTTGGCAGGATCACAGGTGAAGAGCATGTCTGTGTTGCTAAACCAGGGGCCTTTGAACATGTACGTGCCCCCGCATTCAGTCAAAACCTCTGTCGCATAATCATGTGCCCGATTGAGATTCTGAAGAACCGCCGGCAGCATCCCCAAGACAGGCCAATTCGTGGGCTCGTGGCTCTTTTTCCCCCTTCTGTTTATTAAGTAGGAAAGGTATATTATAAGGGGAATGATCAAGAAACAATCGAGATACTCGAAGATGGCCATCTTTTTATAATGTTATTTTGCTTATTTCCTTTCTGAATTTTTCTGTTCTTGTGTTATGCAATTGATCTTGCTCTTGCTCGTTTCTTGGTCTGGTACTAATATATACATAGGACTAATGCCAATAGTGGGACTAGCCTTTATTACAACAATAGCCGTCATTAGGTTTATTCATCATTTTTCTTAAATTATACATAAATCACATAACATGTTTAATACAATTAAATTAAATTTAGTCAATCTCGGGTCTAAATTTTTCAGATAAATATTTGATCATGTGTCGATATTTAAAGAAAAGATCTTGAGAGGAGGAGTTTGTAGTGTTTTTAGAAACTAAAATACATTTTAGATGCAGATTAGATGAACTCAACATGAATTTTATAAATTAAATAAAATAGCTCGAAGAAAATCCATTAATTTTTTGTGAATGACTTGGACTAACAATATACACAAATGTCTATTGATACTATCATATTCAATTAATTAATTAACACTCACCAAACTTTGGCTGCAAGATGTCGAACCTTTTAAAGCTCAGTGTCCTATAGTTGACGTAATTGTGGACGCTGACATCAACATTTCATGGAAAAGGGATAAATTGCGAGAAACAAAAAATCGTATAAAATAAAAATACAAAGGAACTTTTCATATTCTTAAAAATTATGCCAAAAAATATTTTCATGCAGGCAATTTATTACAAGCACGACTAACTTTTTTGTAGCTCTTTGAATTATAGAAAGTTATTTACACCCTTATCTAACGACCGTAAATAATTTGATTTATACCTGAAAAACATAGAGACCATAAATTTATGGCAATTAAAATTTAATGATTCATAGATTAAGATACAAAAATTATTTTATAGTAAAAAATTATATAAAAGGTGTGTGTGACGTACCTTTCGCTTGAGACAATTGTTGCAAAATTTTAGAAAATGGGTTAAATGCAATTTAATCCCCTGTAATATATGAAATGGACAAATACCCTTTGTAAAGAAAAAAATCTATTAAATTACCCCATGTGTTTCAGAAAATGAAACAAATCACCTATAAATTGTTTAGATAGGAGGATAATTTGCTTTATTTTTCAAAATACATGAGAGTAATTTGCTATTTTATTGTTTACAAATATTTTTTATTCATTTCTCATATTACGAGAGGGTAAATTGCATTTTTCTCTTTAAAAAATATATGGAGTTAATTAATTCTTATATTTTTATTTTCTCGCAGAATTTTTTGAATAATTCAAATATCATGGGAAGGGGATTGTAATTTACCAGTGAAAAAATGAAAAGTATTGCTAGAGAGAAAATTCTACCACACACAAAACCCTACATACAATTAATCAAGTAATAAATATTTCCTACTTAGGTACGCCGCATTTTAAAATTTCCCTTAGTTTGTTTGTATTAAGATTCCTTTTTTTCGTTTTATCATTTAATACTATACTATACTCTCGCGTCTCGCTTTTTTATTACCTTTTAGCCGATTAACCATTAATTAATCAAGGTTTCATTAATAAGTGTGGTCGTATTTTGCCTAATCCTCGTACTAGGTGTGTACCCTTGATTCAAGTCACATTTGTAATTTTTAGGGATCATACTCCGCGATCCAATATGATAATTAGATCATTTGGATCAAATGTGCGATCTCTTAAGGGATCGTACTCCGTGATCCAGTATGATTATCCCAAATGTTTGGTGTCCTTGAAAAAAGAAAAACACGTTCAATTAGTCGGGATGGTCCCACTGTAAAGACCCTCCGATACCTAAATCAGCTCAAGCTCGAGTGATAAATGACGATCTCAAGTAGTAAATAAGGTAGAAAGTAGTTTATTTATCTCTTAAAATAAATGCCACAGAAAATATATTTATAAATCTAAATGTGCCTTCTTGCTATTCCATGCGACGTTATCTCAAATTATGAGTTGTTAAATAATCTATAGTCTAAACCTTGAATCATCAGAGCTCGACCCAACCCGAAATAAAAATACGCGGATCCTATAACTCTAGTGATATTTTAGTGTTATTAAAGTATTGTTTATATATTTTTTTCCAAGTGGGTATGATATATCCTGTCAATCCTTAATTAGCTAGAGTAATTAGACAATAGATTGCAGTTCAACCACTCTTGACGTAGATGGATGCCACCTAAATACCCAGTACTTGAAAAAGATGTAAGAAGTAAATGTAATTCATGACTAATCAAATACAGGCCGAATGTGTACATACTCTAAAATTCATTACGTAGTGGTCCAACCTATGAAAGCACACCACTGACATTTGGTTTAATTTAGGTTAAGTGAAAAATTAGAGAAGATCATGTTCACGACTGAATGTGTTTTTGAAACCTTTGTAGCCAAAGTTTGTACGTTCCATCAAATTTAAATCTTTGAATTCAGAGTTAACGTAAGAGAAAGAACTCAAATAAGACAATGATCGATCAAGCACATCATTTGGTTGGCAGGTATTAGTTATTAAAATGAAAATGTAATAATTATAATCGATATATCTAAGAGAAAAAATTTCCTTCTTGTCCAACTTCTTCCTTGTCAATCTGCATCAACAGTCAGTTGCTTGTTAATGTGCTAATTAATTAAATGAAGGATGTGATAATGCTAAACTGGAAAACCATACAGAAAGTAACTGATCATCAATGGATGGAGGGCCCAACTTAATTTAAAGAGGGTGTCTTTTCATGTGATGCAGCCTCATTCATCCTCTTTTTCATTAATTTTACTAGGAAATTAAACATTTTTGCCTAGAGATAATTACGTTCCTCTCTCTCGAAATTTGGTGTAATTACACGTAAATTTTCTGTGATTTGAGAAATTACATTTAATATCATGTAATTTGAGAATTTAATGAATTTAATGAATTTAATGAGTTTGTCACCACTCAGCAGCACATGTGTGAGAAGTTGTGTGTGGTTTTGTGAGGTGATCTTGAAAGTTTGTATGTAGGACAAGCATGTTAGTGGGTTTTTCCTTCTAAAAATTTTCAGTGTTGTAATTTCAACAGAGTGCCATACTCTGGACTTCCCTAGCTAATGAGATGATACACCAGAACTAGCAGTTTCTGGAATCCCTATCGGCTTTGGTCGGGAAAGGACCATAATTGTGGCTGGGCCTAAGTGAGCTTGGTTGCTTAGTCGGAGACGGCCATACTTGTTGGAAAGTCTTTGTTACGTTAAGAAATATTAGGTAGATCCAAATCAATTATAAAATAAATGTGATACATTTATGATATAACTGATAAATTTTTTAAATTCTTCAATCCAAATTTTGAACTATGTTTCGATGAATATGAATATATTTTAAATTCTTTTCAAATGAGTAATTTAAAACCCTTTTTCCAAATTCATCAATCCAATTTATCCAAATACACCCTCGTACAGAAAATTCAAAGGGCAGTTGTGTATCATATATATGTTGGGCAAAATGTCCATTTGAAAAACACACTGAATTTTTGGGTGAAGTTGTCACTTGACTTTACAACTCAACTAGCCCTCCTCAAAATCAACTTTCCCCTCGTTACCAACCAAGCCATTTTTGCAGCTTCCGAATGCTCTCTGGCAGTGCAACGAGGCTGCAACGGCATCATCGAACGAACACCTTCTAGCATGGCTGAACGCTAGGCAAATTGATGGACGGGCTTCTCGGGTCATCAGTTTACAGATATTATCAATGTACAGTGTACGTAATTTCATTTTTTGATAGAAGAATACCTAGCGATAAAGTTTTGAGTTTATCTCGATGATCAAGTCACCAGGCAATACGAACATCATGCTTCTCTAAGAAAATAGGAAGTGTGATCAATATGCAACGGCTGTTGGAAGAGTACTGACCATGAGTGATGAAATAGATTTTGGGTTTATCTAAATGCAGTTACGAATTTTTTGATAGAAGAATACCGATGAAATAGCGGTTTTGAGTTTATCTCGATGATCACAAGTTCATCAAGTTAAATAAAAGGTGATGCTTCTCTAAGAAAATAGTGTATCATGCATGCACGTATTTCAGTGACATATCATATGAGAAGAATACCGATGAAATAGAAAATATCCACTACGATAAAGTTTTGAATCTCGATGCATAACTTAAAATCACAAGTCACCAGGCAATACGAAAACAACATCAAGTTAAATAAAAGGTGATGCTTCTCTAAGAAAATAGGAAGTGTGATCAATATGCAGTGCACGTAAATTTATTTTCTGTTGGAAGAGTACTGACCATGAGTGATGAAATAGAAAATATCCACTATAATAAAATTTTGGGTTTATCTAAATGCAGTGTACGTAATTTCATTTTTTGATAGAAGAATACCGATGAAATAGAAAATATCCACTACGATAAAGTTTTGAGTTTATCTCGATGCATAACTTAAAATCACAAGTCACCAGGCAATACGAAAACAACATCAAGTTAAATAAAAGGTGATGCTTCTCTAAGAAAATAGGAAGTGTGATCAATATGCAGTGCACGTAAATTTATTTTCTGTTGGAAGAGTACTGACCATGAGTGATGAAATAGAAAATATCCACTATAATAAAATTTTGGGTTTATCTAAATGCAGTGTACGTAATTTCATTTTTTGATAGAAGAATACCGATGAAATAGAAAATATCCACTACGATAAAGTTTTGAGTTTATCTCGATGCATAACTTAAAATCACAAGTCACCAGGCAATACGAAAACAACATCAAGTTAAATAAAAGGTGATGCTTCTCTAAGAAAATAGGAAGTGTGATCAATATGCAGTGCACGTAAATTTATTTTCTGTTGGAAGAATACTGACCATGAGTGATGAAATACAAAATATCCACTATAATAAAATTTTGAGTTTATCTAAATGCTTAACTGAAACTCAAAGTCACTAGATAATATCGAAACTACGCCAAATTCGCCAATAATCAAATTAAATAAAAAGCGGCATGCCCCTTTTAAAAAATAGGATGTAAAATATTGTGGCTCAAAACTACCTAGGCCCACTAATCGCAACTGGATGGTTGAATACTCAGGCCCACTTTGAAATAAGGTTAAGCCATCACCTACCCTACCCATTAGTGCATACTCGATTATGGTTTTACCCTATTTACCTCTCACCGCCTTATTTCTCCCTCAATCAAAACCCTAGCCTCTTTTCACTCAAAGTCTCTTAGTCTCCTGCCCCCCTCCCCCCATCTCGATTCTCTCTTCACCGTCTTCTCACTTCAAGTCCTTCTATCCGCCATTAATGGCTGCTCTCCATATAATCTCCTTCTCTCTCAGTCACTGCAACGTACGACGAATACTACTCTACTCGCCTTCTCTCTCTCTCTCTCTGACATATTCACTTGTTCTCACTGAAACTGGCTTAAAGCCCTAGGTTAATGGATAGCCTTTGTGACTCTAATTACAGCCTTAGTGGCTCGCCTTTGTGGCTTTATTCCTTAACAACCTTAGTGGCTTGCCTTCGTGATTCTGTTGTGATCTTGCAACCTTGTGACTGGTTGTTGGCCTTTGTGGCTTTGGGTATCCGATAATCGGATCTGGCTTTCTAAGCCTTCACTGTGATCCTACTTTGATCTCATGTTTATATTTATATTAAGGTATGATCTGCATTCTTTGATTTACATAATTACGTCTATGTAGTACTAATTTTGTTATTAATTTGATATATCTGTATTAAAGTCAACATATTATTTGTGATTTTATTTGTTAAGGGTTTTTGATAAATGAACCCAACCGAAATCAATCATCAATGTTATTAATCTTTTAAAATATTGATTTTATACCCAGAAACTAGTAAAGGTGAAAAAATATCTGAAAAATAAATATTTTGCCTTGTGGGAAAAAATTAGTCTACTACCATTAATTTCCCATTACGGAAGCCCGAAAATGATAATAGGCAGAAATATTTCATATCTGTGTATTAGAACAATATTAACTTCAATAGTTTTATTTATTTTTTCCTTATTCTTTATTGAAAGAAAAAATACAGAAATCAAAAAATAAAAAATGTATTAAATATTAGATCGCGACTGGCAACAAAGATTGATCAATTAAAATTACTGATCATTGGTTGGATTATGATTATATTCCATGACTATATCGATGATAAACTTGATAAAAAAATCTTCCGTGATTTGCGTCGTACTTATTATTTATATTACAGAATACCCAAAAAAATAGATGCAAATGTACACTTCTTATGCGTATAAGGTGACTCTCCCACAGCCTCATATTATCAAATTTCGTACCGCGGATGGGATGAGAATTCTCTCCCGTACAAAACTTCTTTGTTTGAGACTTTTGGTATGTGAGTGAGTATTTTTGCGAAAGTTCTACTCCAACCCTATGAATGAATTTAGGTTGGATATTTATTAAGACTTAATAATGTTGTGTGAGTCTTCTCCCTTAGCGTTAAATTAATGTGGATTTATTGAGTTTTGAAAATATATTTCAATTAAGATATTTAACACTTACTTTTCTCTACACCTTGGGTTTAAGTTTTGGTTGGACAGTTAATCATCTATAGTTAGATAGTACCTTTATAATTACGAGTCATAACACATATCTTAGTAATCTGATATCACATCATTTTGATAAAATTAGTTATCTTTTCATCTTAACAATAACTCATATATTTTTTCGATACTCTTCTCTCTTTGTGCCAAATTATTATGCATAGGAAGTTTAACATGAATTGTGTTATAACAAAATACTTATATGAAATAATAAAGACCTTTGACTTATGTTGTTTTTCGTCTCATGTTCGGTATTGATGAGTATTAAAATTATCATTTATTTGCTTGGCTTAAGTTTTGCATTTGTCAAATAATTTCTTTAGAATTTTATAAATGTCTACCATCTTTTATAAGTTTTAGAGAGCAAATATAAATCTTCTTTCTCTACGGTAATTTTGCGGGGTCCCAGTTAAAATAGAGCAATAAAGTTTATTCATCTAAGAATTATTCTTTATCAGAAATTACAAGTCCCAGAAGTATAAGATTATTCTGGCCTGGTACAATTAGAATACTTGCTATATTCTACAGTTTGTGTTTATGCATATATGCCATACAAACATTACCCGGAGTGCTGCGAAGATTTGATTTAATGAGCATTAGTACGTATGAGATAGTATTAATCGGAAGTTCATGCTAATAATATGCGATGTGTCATGATAGGCCTATCCATGTGTTAAATAATATATGTTTAACTTCCACCCTCATGAGGTTTGTGTTATAATTGTGAATCCGCTACATCCCAAATATTGGGCACAATAGGATTAGGAGGGTAGGGTAATTAGTTCGCATACTATCTAAAATTTTATTAAATTAAAATACTCATTAATGATTCGACACACATAATCGACTGATAATCAAATGATTTTATATATATTTAGTTTAAACCCTCCTATAATTTTGTTTTCGCCTATAAATACTAGTTAAAAGGAAAGAATATAAACAAGATGTATATCCAATTTCCTCTACCTTCCAGATGAATATATATGTGAAGAGCAATTCAATATGTAAGCTCCCAAAACAAAGAGTGACGATCGTATAGTACTTGTCTCCCTTTCTTTTTAATATATATTTAATTCTTATATAGTATCCCTCGTAAGTTATATGAAGTATAATTAATGAGACAATTTTCAATAAAAAACTATTTAGATATTATGTTCAATATAGTCTATTATGAAAGATACAAATTAATAAATTCCTACGTTTACAGTCTTGATTAATGATATTAGACAATCCAATTAATTAAAAAGTAATAATAACATTATTTTTAACATATTTAACATTTAAAAATGATATATATCACTAATTCTTATATTATTCTTTCTATATATTATAATATTATTATTTAAGTAGTTAGTATAAGTTGAGTTTCAGTTCCTATTATTATCTATTCAATCTATCAGAAAGTACTTATATGTGTGTTATAAGGTGTTTATTTGTAATAGTATAATTTAATTGGCTACTTGAAAAGATTTCTCGAAGATTTGTCATAATTTTAGTGGTCTTTTAAACTTATCTTAGAGAATTTATTATACGTAACCACTACAGATATTATTATTTAATTTAATAGAAATTAAAATTTAGAGTGAATTTTAAAAATTAAAAAAAGAAGAATTGTCTGTTAAAGGGTCCCCAGTTTAAGTTCGCGACGGCTAAAATATTACCCTTATTCATTACTAATTAATAGAGAAGTTGAGTACCAATAATGATCATGGGAAAACTAAGGAGAAAGATATCATTGAATTATGAAAATCAATCAGTTCACACAAAATTTCATTTTATTCGTAATGTTTTTCTTTACTATGTAATAACAACCTAAAAAATTCCAATATGATATATACATTTAAATAAAGTCTCTTACTTACGAAACACAATCCCTCTGCATTTAGAAAGATACATGTCATATATGTACATACTACTATTTTATTTTAAATTTACATAGACCCAAATATTAGAACAAATTATCCTAATCCAAAGGTTTTAAGTTAATATTGTTTTCGTATTTTATGCTTAACATTCATTGTTCGATATAGGTTTACAAATTTTCAGAGAACAATGGTAATATTATTTGTGTTCTGCACTCTTCTCTGTGCTTCGAACGCTTCTAAATAAATAAAATCTATACATACGGCTTAATCTGGTAGACTATTCAATGTAATATCCAGTGTACATTTAAATCTAAACAATATTTATCATCCATTGTCAGCTACATGCTCCAGAAGCCTAAATATACTAACCCCCATCAATCCTTATTAGTACGTAACCTGTTTTGTAGGCTATCGACAGACATCTAGATAGCTATAAGATACTAAAATGGTTCCGTCAAAAAAATCCATTATTATTATTAATGAGTAATGCCCTAAAGACTCTGTATCTCAGCCATGATCCCAACCCTTAAAAATATGATAATTTTTGCTAAATTTCTCAATTATAATAATTTCACTATCCCACAAATCAGCGAATGCTTACCAAATCACATGTAAGAGCTAATTTAAAATTTGTCTACAGCAGATTGTTGACCCTTCATTGTATTAGTGCATGAGAATTTTCGTGACTTATGCAACAAGATCATGTATTTGTAAGAAATCTTGTAAATGAAATAAATGAAATAGAATTACATCAAACTTGATAGTTTCACAACCTAATATAAAATCCATTCAACCTGGTGGATGTATTCAGATTGCTGATACCGTTTTATATAAATGATACAGGCAACCAAGCTTTATATTATTTACGTTATTCACACAAATATATGTTCTGATTTGAGAATAAATGTTACAATATGGCTCATTGCTCCCACTTTGTGAAATGACAAATCCTTCATCCCACAATTTTAATATAAAATAAATTTATCATTAAATCAAAATTACTACGTACCCGTACCACTATTCGCATTAGGTTTCAATATATATCACATTCATTGCGGGATTTCGTATCGGGGTGAGGCAGAATCTCATTACCTTTAGGACAAAAAGATCCACAAGGAATGTTTGGCTTGATAGGGCACAGTATCATACTTTTTGCAAGTGTGAGACTCTGAGGCTGTTGGCCTGCAGTCACTCTCGTGAATAGCAATCCTTCCTGAGCCACAATTGTGAACTTGATATAGTCTACACTTACTTAGTTTTACCTATAATTGAAAATTATGTGATTAGAGCAAATAGGACCTACACCTTTCATATTTTCGATTCAGCATATCGCATTTATCAAATCACTCTCTAGACATTCTAACAATAGCTCTCTGTGTTATCTCTCACCTAGACAGGTATTCTCTTTTGCGTTCCATGGCGACACTACTTTTCCACTTCACAACTGGAAACCAATACTTTTTAGTTTACTGACTGCGTCTGCGTGTCGGTGCATTTATCTTTTAAATTTACTATATCCCTGTGATATATCCATCTCTCATATACATGCTTTGAAAAATTTCTAAACAATCTTTCCCCCAGACTGACTCCATTTTCCTATGTGATTTAGCTTTTATATTCGTTAGTCAAAACTGTATTACTTATTGTCAAAGTAATACGATTACGTAATTAAATTCAAAAAAGCCGAAGGTCGGTAGGTGTGTATAGGCCGACTGATTGCCCGAGAAAGTCGAGTATGACAGGTTTTTAGAGTGTTGGTACCCCGGGCTCCGTTGTGAATGCTCCAAGCCACCGGAGCAAGGTTACCCAAAAAACGAAGGCAACTCCGAGATACTTCTTCGTTATCAACAAAATCGAATCTTACACGACGGAGGTCTAATAAAACACTATGCACGACAAACGAAGAGAATCTACTCTACATCTGAAGATACATTCACTTCTTGTTCTTCATCTTATTAATAGCTGCTAAATTGGAATATACTCCCATCTCCTACCCGAATCTTATTGATAGTTTCGTATTTAAAAAGAGGTTACGTAGTCAATATATATTACATAGTAGGGCCGAGAGAGGAGGCCATGTAAGACAAGTTACTGTGTGGTATCCTGCCTGCGAACGAGTCTTAAAGTTTAGGCGGCGGGATTAAGTTTTTTTTTGTAGTAAAACCATGTAAATGCGAGCTCAGGAAAGAAAAGGTACTGCATATAAATACCATCGGCCCGAGAGCAGCTCTCATTAGTTACTTTACGTTCTTTCCGGTTGAATTTATTTTTGAGCCTCTCTTCGAATGCTGTTAACAATTTGGAAATCGTCTTTTGCTCTCCTTCCCCGAAATCTAATTGATATTTTCCGAAGAGTAATTATTATTCAGCGGAATTTAAAAAAGCTTCTTTATATTGGAATTTTATCAGTGTCTTCTACAAATTGCACTCTATTGCCTTTAGGGAAACTTTGATCCCTCAAATAAAAGCCTTTGCCTCTTTCGCGGATCACATTTTCCCCGATATTTTCTCAAATCACTATAGCACAAATAATATATTAGACAGCTTCCAAAATAGACTCTTCACCCACTGGCCACATAGTGGTGTTTCTCTGTGCAACAGCGGGTCCGAAGCAGCATAATTTCATTATCACGTATGAAACGCCCTGGCTTTGTCTAGGCGAGCGAACTGAATAGAGTGACAAACTTTTGTGCTAAGTGGCAAAATCTTAATAGACAGGGCCTACCTCCAGTGGGTTGAAAGTTCGTATTCGTCTACTAGGCACTCCCCGAAGTCATCTCACCAGATATTATCGAGCAAGAGCGAACCTCTAGTCGAGAGAACTATAAAAATATAAATGTATTTCCTATACGTCAATTATTCGAAACCAAGGCCAAAAATTTTCTCCTCTTCTAATGAGGATATTACCCAAGAAACTTTATGCTCATTAAATCCAGTATTACTCCTATAAGGGCAGGAGTCCACTTAGTTCATTTTAATTACCAAGTCTTTGTGTTCCACATGCCCATGAACATTAGCTCACATATGCCCCTATGCAGAGAAAGTACTACTGGAAACGTGGTCACAAAGACTTGATCTGTTAAGTTAATATGACTGGAAAGTTACCCGATTGCAGTAGAATGTTACAGTTGTACTTCGCTTGTGAAGCTCCCACAAAAGATCTAAGATTATGATATCTTAAGCAGAATCTGCTTGATAGACAACTTTATCCAGAACCTTCTTCTCAAGGAAGAGAGGATTCAAGAAAAAAATTATGCTCCTTTCACCAACCGTATAATTCAAGGTACCGTTCTTTTAGTTGAGGGATTGGGTTAGTTATGGCTCCTAGAGATCATTAAAATTATCTATGATCATAAAAATAAATAAATGATAGCTTAATCGGAGTTTTCGCTCTTTACCTGGTTCACATACACTGGTTAGAGATCATATATTCTAATTGTATCTCTCCCTCCTCTCCCCCAAAAAATAACCAGACGGAACCATTTGAAGTCTCTAATTTTTAACCGTGCCTAATCTCGCATTTATACAATTCTCTATAGAAGTATTGCGTATACAGAAATGGAGATGCCGAACTCCTTGATCTATTAAGACATATATTCGTAATGTCAAAAGAAAGCCCATCCGCTGCAGCAACTTCTTTCCCAAACCAGCAGAATGTTTCAACACCTTATATATATTCTCTCTTGGCGTAACCGATGTCTTTTCCCTCCTACCTCGCCGTTTCTGATCGTTTGTTTTCAGTAGAGGATACTATATTTAAAATTAGGACCAGAAATGTCAGTAACAGTATTTCAACATAATAAAGTCAAAAAAGAGTCGTCAAATTCTTTACGTGGAAAGTGTAATTAAGGATAATGAAAATAATCTCAAGGAAATTTTAATTCTCCTGAGGAGAGGGAAATAAAATGGCACATTTGTATGATACGTGAATTGTGAGAATTATGCGGCATTAACGGATACTCTAGACATGTCACAAATTTCTATTTATACTATAGTTATAGCTCCTGTTAACGTATAATGAATATATAGACAGAAGAGCATTCTCCAAGAATGATCCTACCATCTCAGGCAAAAAATTACAGAGCTTGGTCAGAAGGCATGATTTTTGGCTTATCTTGGAAACATCATGTTTCCATAAGTTAACAAACGACATTGCTTATTTCACAATACTGTTAAATCGCCTCAAAAGAATTCTGTGCTTGCTCTCCCCCAAGGAGAATATATTTTACTCGAATAATGTCTTTAAAAAAATCTGTAGATGTTTTTTACAATTTAAATCGCTAGGCCAAACTCCTAATAATACATTGGTGCCGTAGAGGAGCATCTAAGTATTGCAGATATGTATAATATATCATTGTCGATAATCTAAGAAATGAGTTTCTTGGTCTCCAGAAGCTGTCTTGTGTTATTTCTACACAATAATTGTGAGTCCTGTATGAGGTCCATTAGCTCACAAATTTACAAAAAGATTAGAATACCCAGTATATTAAATCTGAAGAAAATAGGAGGCATTTTCAATGGAAGCCCAAAAGATATCACTCTCCTACGGAAATGATTTCAAATTCGTTTAAGAATGGCCAAATTCTGGTCCCGTAGGACAACCCAAACACCAGTGGCCGAAATTTTTTATGATTCGGTCGGAAGACTGTTTTGTGAAATTTATGGACAAAGAAATATAGCATGACCTGACAGAGTCCCATGCAATATTGATTTGCTAGTAGCGTTCAAACAGTTTGACCCAATCAAAGTGTGTACAGACGTCAGAATAGTTTAGGCACCATATTGTAAAGCCAAGTTTACTGATTAGACAACACCTATATCCTGTTTGCTAAATCCATTTTAGTACAATTTGGGCGAGGAGGAGTTAAGATGAAGAGAAAACCGAGCAATGTGATTCCCCATAAACTATAAGAAAATAGGGAGGTGCGATCAAACGTGCAGTGTCACGTAATTATAATTTTTGTTAGAAGAATACTGACTAAATATAAAATATCCACTACGATCAAATTTCTAGTTTATTTCAATGCATGACTTAAAATTACAAGTCATTAGGCAATTTGGAAACAACATCAAATTCTTTGTCAGAAGAATACTGGTGAGTCACTACGGGAAAAAAAAATTGAAATTATCTCAATGCATAACTTACACTCGAAATCACTAGGTAATACGGAAACATTAACGCCAAATTTGCCAATCATCAAATTAAATGAAATGTGACATTTCCCTTAGAATATAAGAGGTGTGATCAATGTGTAGTGTGCGCCAATTTGTTTTTTCTAGAAGATCGCTAATGAAATAGAAAATTTTCCACCGATAAAATCCTGGTTTTATCACAATATGCATAACATAAACTCAAGAAAAGAACAAAGAGAAGGAATAACATTATGTAAGAATTGCTTTAACTTCAATGATTCACAACACTTTTGCTCGGGTTCTATCTTTCGGACCCAACCACCCCAACCTGACAACGTCATCATTAATAAACAATATTCGATCTACCTATACAATTTGCAAAATGCAATTGTCTGTATGTAATGATTTAAGTGGATCTCAACTGTAAATACATCACCCTTGGAGGTGTCAAATATGTACTGTTGATCTCATTTCTTGCATTATCTATTATTCTTGCAGCGACCTGCCTAATTTTAGTATTCGTAGATGGAGGGACTGATTATGCTTTTCCGTTCAGGGCAAAGTATTCTTAGAGCTGTTTTGTTGCCGCAGGTCACCTTGTCTAAGTAGGTGGAACGCGGTACAAATACTCGACTGCAGAAGAACTTGTCGGGGTTGAATAAAACTTAATTGAATTTGAATATAAATCTATAAAAAAAATTGAAATTTCTTTCAAAATTCAACTTAACGAAACCCAAAATACCATTTCAACGTAAAATTATGATGAATAAAAAATTTGAAGCAAGGATTTGTTTTCTTCTAATCAGCATATTCCAAGTTTTTAAATTTTAAGGTTAACGAACCATATTCAGTATTTAGAAGACATATCATATATGCACCAAATAAATTTCTCCCTTTGGATTCACCGTTAGAGGGTTCTTCGCAATCAGCCAGAAAAGCCATGTAGTGGTATCTCTGCCTGCAAATATCAAACTTAGCGCAGTGTCCCTCAGAAAGACGCTTAAACCACGGGAGAACCCATGTTTTTCTCTTCATATGCCTTTGAAATGTTGTCAACTACTTGGCATCGACCTTTTGCTCTCCGTCCTCTGCGGGTATATGAGTTCGTCAAGCTTTGCAATTTATTTCAGTTCCCTTTGCCAAAATCGCATCACTATATACAGCAAACTGGAAATTTATTTCCCAATTCAGAAGAAAGTCTAACTGTCCACTTCAGTACGATTTCGGGTTTTGTCAAGTAATGGAATGAACATACGTTTAGAATCTTAGATAGTCTGGTGTATTTATTTCTGGTTACTGAAATTTTATTTTCCTATTTTTTTTGTGCAGTGATAAGAAATTAATTATGCCTTTTCAATTCAAGGAATATATGAATATGATCATGGCTTTTTAAATAAGATTTTATTTAAATATTCAACTAAGCAGATAAAGAAATATTTAATTCCACTGGTAGTAATTTAGAGTTCAGTTAGTTCAATGAAGGAAGAGAAAATGAAAAGGCCAGAGATGAGGACAAATAATATTCTCAAATACTTTTTCTTATTTGATATGATAAAAATAAATTGAAAATAGATGATTAATTTTAAAATTTTACTGATTAATTATTTCTCTTTATTTTGTACTAAAATAAATTAATTAATAGTATACTAAAATAGTTTAAAATATTTTAGAAATTAATTTACAAAGTTATTAATAAAAATTAAAGATTATGTTCAAATCTCTTTCAGTACGTATCCATTCACTAATGAGGGATAGACATAGTAGGCTCTTTTTCCTATTACACAAGGACAATGAAAAAAATTCCTCCATGTAACATAGACTACTTCAACAAATGGGTAGTAGTTGAGCCTCGTGCTAAGATAACAGAAAACGAAGTGCTAAAATTTCTTTGAAAAAATATAATCTGAAGGTATAGTTTACCTCGTAAAAATTGTTTTTGACAATGATCATCAGTTTTAGGGATGAAAGATTCAAGATTGGTGTACCGACCTAGGCATATGGCAACGATTTACTTCAGTGGCCTACCCCCAAGCTAACGAACAAGTGAAGGTTACGAATAGTATATTGGTGCAAGACATAAATACCAAACTTGAGCAAGCAGGGAGAATCGTGGGTCAATGCCCTACCTAGTGTGGTGTGGTCTTACAGGATTACCCCTAGATCCACCATCAGAGCAACTCCTTCCAACTTGGTGTACGGCTCAGGGATCCTCATCCATGCTGAAACAGAGGTGGAAATCTTTAGAATCTAACACTATGAGTAGGAAGGTAATAATATCATGTTGTGTAGTAACTTGGATTTGATAGATGAAGGTTCGAGGATGCTCGAACCTCAAGGTGCACAGTGGGTCGGGCTGACTCAGGACCGGCACGGACCAGCCCGAAAAAGCCCGGCCCAGGACCAGACCACTACTTTTCATGACCGGTCTTGGGGTGGTCCTGGGCCTTTAAATGGTCCCTAATTGGGTCCATATATAAACCCAGGCCCAGCCCATGAACCAGCCCGGTTGAGGCCCGGATCAGGACCAGACCAAGCCCAGATTAAGCCCAAATATGCTTTTTTTTTTTATAAAATAAATATTTTCTTTTGAACAATTATATATAAATTTATAGTAGTATTGTAAAATAAAATAAATAGTAAATTAAGTCACACAAAAAATCATAACTATAAGAAATAATAGTTAAGATTACATAATGAACTTAGAGATAATAAATTCAAAAATAATTTATAATAAACTTTGAAGAAAATAAATAAAAGATATTAATCAATTAAGGTACTAAAAATTTAGAAATAGAACAATAATGATAATAATTCTTAGAGTTTCAAAAGTACAAAAAAGTTATTGGAATAGTTAGTTTAAAAAAATAAAATAAAATTTATATGTCATTCATTATTATTATATAAAAAATTGGCCCAGTAGGCCCAGCCAAGGCCCGGCTTAGACCGGTGGTCCTGGGCTGCTGGGCTAAACTGTCCTATGTTTCAGTACTTGGACCGGCCCATGGACAAACAACCCAGTAGGCCTCATCAACCAAACCATTATTTTTAGTGAGTTTAAATCTGGTCCTGTAATATAGCCCAGCTCGGTATCCCACTGCAGCAACCTTGACTCCCAGACTTTATGGAATAATAATAACCCATAGAAGGTTTTATTTCCTTTAGGACCAGGAATAAAGTGGAAATTGCTACCTTTGGGCTGTCCTTACGGAGCAATAAACTTTTACTATTTTTCTTAGCCTATCCCTCTTCTTTAGCGTCTAAGTAGAAAGCGCTATTTTAGAACTTTACTGCAACTCTCCAAACGTATTTTTTTGAAGGTTTTTAAATGACTAGATGTAAATAAATAGAATTTTATTTTTTTCTCTTGAAGTAGGACTTAATGTTTTATAGTTTTTTGTAAGAACTTGAGATTAATTGTGATAAAAAATTCACTTTATTTCTTACTAATAAATTATATATATTAAGATATGAATTTCCTGTATTTAAAATTTATTGATAACAATTTTCACTTTAACATATTTTGATCTATTCAAGTTATGCACGCGCATTAATCTAATTCCATATTATTTTTCCATTCACATTTTATATTCTACAAGCACAGGTTAACGTAATGTAAGTTTATTATTATGTTGAGAGATCGTCTGACAAACAAGCGCTTTTTTTATATTATATGAAAATCTAAAGTTCGAAAATTTTATTTGAGAACTTTTTATGATAAAAGTAAATTATTATGAAGAAACTATCTTTTTGACCTTTTGGGTGTTTTTATTTAAATTTGTAAACCTAAAATCACAATCACTTTTTTATTCATATTTATTATGGCAAGTTAAAATTTCTACTCGAATAACCTCCAAAAAAGACTATTAATCCTATCGACATTTAAATTTTAACAGGGCAGAATTTCACTTTCATATACTCATTGATATCATTTTTAATTATCCCATAGCTTTAATATATTAATAACAATAAAAAGCAATAAACCTATTTTAGATGGATGGCTTATTTTAAACATCTAGCAGGTGCTTACATATATCAGTTATTCAATATCGAATAAAACCGACGTACGTTTTGGCAGTCCATTATCAACCTCACAACATTTCATTATTTCACACATTCTTCTGACAACCTGACCTTCAATCCATGTTTGGCCTGAAGTATTACCGAGTCACTAGGAATCACTGGATGACCCTCCACAAGTTGAATGCTGTAATGATATATGATAGCGGCAGCAACCATTTTCATCTGCGCGAAAGCCATTTCTTTACCTAGACAGGTTCTTGGCCCCGCGTTAAATGCTGGAAACTTGTACGATGGTTCGTGCTTCGTTCCTCCTCCCCGTGATATCCACCTCTCAGGTTTGAATTCTAAGCAATCTTTTCCCCATACTGACTCCATTCTTCCTGTTGAGTAGAATGAAACTATTACTTTAATATTTGGCTCGAGGTAGTTACCACTGGGAAGGGTATCAGGTGCAATTGGAGCTTTGTGCTCCAAAGCCACCGGAGGGAACAGCCGGAGTGACTCGCACAACGCTCCATGGAGGTAAATTAGCTTGCGGGACTCTTCCACACTGAAGAACCTCCAGTTCTTGTCCTCCTTCAGCTGCAATTTGGACTCCATCTCCTGCCGAATCTTGGTTTCCGTTAAGGGGTTTGTTGCAATTAGCCAGAAAAGCCATGTAAGACACGTACTTGTGGTATCTCTGCCTGCGAACATCAAACTTAGCGCGGTGTCCCTCAGAAAGATGCTTAAACCACGGGAAGAACCTATGTTTTTCTCTTCATATGCCTTTCGGAATGTTGTTAACAACTTGGAATCGTCCTTTTGCTCTCCGTCCCCTAAGGTAACATGCGGGTATATGAATTCATCAAAAGCCTTCCAAGCTTCTATAAGTTTCCTCTCTTTACCGACTCCAAGCCATTTTTGCAGCTTCACACGCCCTCAGGCAGTATGTGCCTGTACAACAGGGCTTCAACGGCACCATTGAACGCCTTCTCGCAAGGAACGTAAGGCAAATCGATGGAAAGGCTCTGCGGGTCGTAATCTAACACCAACTTACAGATATTATCAAAAGTGAACCTCTGCAAAATATCTTGCAAATCAACTGCAACCCCTTGTTTCCAGAAACTGTCAAGAACAGGCAAGAGTCCATTTCCACTTTCCCCCAAACAGCCCTTCCAAGGAAAGTGTGGAACGTGGCGTGACTGAAGAACGAGTGAGTCGTTCTCCTGTGAAGCTCCCACAATTCAAAATCAGCGTTGAAAATCCCATCCCCCAAGACGTCGAAAATCTTCCTGAATTCTGACCCTTTGGGTAGTTTGAGAAATTTCTGCTGAAAATATGGTGGATGTTAGCAGGATCACTGGTAATCAACATGTCCATATTGCAAAACCAGGGACCTTTGAGCTCAAACGTGCCACCGCATTCATTCATAAGTTGCGTTACAGAAGAATGGACCCGACGAGAAATTCGAAGAAGCCAGGGCAGCATCCCAACTAGCGGCCAATTCGTCGGCACCGAGCTTTTTCTCCAGCTTCTACTTCTCAAAACAGCGGTTAGGAGAATAGTGCTGAAGGTGAAGGTGAAGAAGAAAATCTCAGGATATCCAAAGATGGCCATTGGAGCTGATTGCGAATTCTCTGTCGTGGTGTTTTGCCATTTTATAGATAGAATTCTGATCCAAAATCGCATCACTATCAGCAAGACTGGCTTCTGGAAACAGTTCCGATCACGAACATGCATCAAAGAGAAACACTGACCGCAGAAGTTGGAGATATTTTCCCATTCAGAAGAATACAAAACTTTTGCATACAAAGTAAAAGAAAAAATGCAATTTATATTGAAAAAAATAAATTATTTTCCTATAAAAAAATAAAATAGCAATTTATCCTCTTTCTCAAAATATAATAATTTATCTCTATATTTTCAATATTGAAAGAATTTACATATAAAGATAAATTATTTTATTTTAAAAATAAAAGAGTATAAATTATTATTTATTTTTTATAAAATTAATTTAATTATTTTTAATATTAAAAGGTAAATTGCTATTCACCGCGAAGTAAAACTGTCCACTTCAGTACGATTTCGGGTTCTGTGAAGTCATTGAATGAACATAGGTTGCTCTGTTTTCTTGGTAAACTTCAACAACCATCTTGTCCAATTTAGTACTCTCTTCCTCTTTATCCGCACCACAAGAAAAGTTAATCAATAATATATACTTAGTATTCGTGGCACACTATATATAAATTTAATAATATTTATTTAAAATAAAATATTTTTAAAATCTTTGTTATTTAATAAAATATATATAAATTGATAAATTAATATTAAATTTATAATAAAATAATAGAGGAGTTAGAAATTATAGAACGAATAAATAGAAAATTAAAAAAAAGTAAAAGAAAAAGAGTAAAATGGATAGAGACACCAAAAAGGTACCATCCCTCAATAATAAGGTATATATATATATATGTATATATATACATATATTGTAAGAAAAAAAGAATTAGAGATATTGTTCTTGATCAGCTTCAGCTCTGATCTTGCCTCTTTTTCTTTTTTTTTTTTTTCTTTTATAAAAAAAATAAAAAATTGCAACTATACCCCAAAATGGGTATAGTTGCAAAATAAGGGGAGTGCTACTATTTTTTTTTTGAAAAATTTGCCCAAGTCGTTAGTAGTACTAACGACTTTGGCAATCCTATTTTTTTGTTGTTAATTTATATTTATATTATATCTAATGATAATATATGCTAATTAATTAATAGTTATTATTTTTAATTTTATAATATTTTGAAATTTTATTTAATATTTTTATAGTTACAAAATATTAATATAAAATATATTAATTAAATTTTAACAACTAATAAAATTAAAAACTATGTATATGGATTAAATCTATTCAAGTATATTTACTTATTATTTTGGCGTCTACGATCCCGTCTTGACACATTATTTTGATGCGATGGAGCTTGATTTTATTGTGATTGGATACAAATTTGTTCTTTTATCCGTGTTTTGGTCCAATTCATATATTAAAAATTTAATAATTTTTCGTATATCCGGACGAGTAGAGGTGCATAGAATAGTGTCGTGGACCAATTGATATGTCCCAAAATTTCAATTATCCACGACACTACTCTCTGCATATTTGTGTTACCTTTAATTATACAATATACTAATTATATTTATATTTATGTATTACTTATATTAAAAAATATTAATAAAAAGTATATCAATTGTTTCATTAATTTTTAACAACTAATAAATTTAAATATTATATATGCATAAGAATATAAAAACTAAAATATTATAAATTAAAAGTAATTACATATTTTAATAATGTATGTCAGTCTCACAAGTGCATCATTGCCATTGTCGTCAAGGTTTTCTTCTTTCTTATTCTACTACTCTTTGATGTGTGATAATTTGATAGATATTTTGAAACATGCCCCTCATGTGGTCTAAAGTTTGATTTAGTTATTCGTTCTTGTGTGATATATTATCACAACTTATTTAAGTATTTTTCATTTGATTAGTATGGAGTAAATCGAAAATAGTATAAGTATGTAAATTTTTAATAAAAATTCAAAAAATTATAAAATTAAAAATAATAACTACTAATTAATTAGTACATATTATCATTAGATATAATATAAATATAAATTGACAAATATATATAGGAGTGCCCAAGTCGTAAGTGCATTTTTTCAAAAAAAAAGATATTGGGGAGTCGTTGATGCTACTAACGACTTCCCTTATTTTTGCGGTATAGTTGAAATTTTTATTTTTATATAATATTATAATAAATAACTCGTAAAATTCTTACAAACCACAAACAGTCTCAAAATCTTAGATAGTCTCATAATTGGGAATTCTCTCTGTCGTGGTGTTTTGCCATTTTATAGATAGAATTCTGATCCAAAAATCGCATCACTATCAGCAAGACTGGCTTCTGGAAACAGTTCCGATCACTAACATGCATCAAAAGAGCGACACTGACCGCAGAAGTTGGAGATATTTCCCCATTCAGAAGAATACCAAACTTTTGCATACAAAGTAAAACTGTCCGCTTCAGTATGATTTCGGGTTACGTCAAGTCATTGAATGCACATAGGTTTAGTGTTGATTCTCAGTCCTCTGTTTTTATTATTTTCTTGGTATGCTAATTTAATTATGCCTTTTCAATTCAAGGAATATATGAATATGACCATGGCTTTTTAATAATTAATACTTCTCTCATTTGATACGGAAAAAAAAAAAGAAGAAAAAAATACTCATTTTTTTTAAATTTTATTGATTAGTCATTTCTTTATTTTATACTAAAAAAATTAATATTATACTAAAATAATTTAATATATTTTAAAATCAATATAAAAAATTTATTAAAAAAATATTCATCAAAGAAGAATAAAAATATGTTTTGTATGATTATGTTTTCTTAAAGATTATGCGTGGGCTTATTAGCGAAAAAAGAAATGGGAAAAAATTATATATCTAAGTAACAAAATAAATAAAAATAAATATGTATTTGCTGTCGGTTTGAATATATATTTTTACTTTTTCATTCAATTTTAAACAAATCAATATTAAAATGCACAGGGGTTTCTTATATTAAAAGTGGGTATCATAGAAGCAACTCCGTCAAGGACTGTGAACTGTGTCCACTGTCCATTATGAAAAGGGAAGAGAAGACAGAAAATTATTGTTCGAACCTAGTTTGATCGAATCTGAACCAATTAAATAACAAGTACAGTACACTTGCTTTGTGATTGATTTGATTAGTCCAAGTTTGATTTTGGGTAAGAATTTTTTAGAGAAGACAAAGAAGTACTCATAGCATGTCGTTTTACCATTTAAGGAGCAACGAATCTTGACGAGCATACCAACCTTATACCAAAGAAACCGAATCCCCTCCATTGTTGTGTTTTTATTTTCGGTTTTTGATTTTTTTAAAATATGTTTATTTACTTGTATTTTAATTAAAATATATTAATTTAATATTACCATTCAATATAAGATACAATTTTATTAATTAATTCAAACATATTCCCATTTCAAAAAATTATATTTCATTAATTTTTAGGCGGAACAATTGTCAATTAGTCTGTGGCTTTATTCATTTAATTTCTTCCTCGACATGGGAAGAACAACTTTTGTCATGTCATTATTTAGCATCTTATATATAAAGAATTAATAATATTATTTTAATTTTTATAGTCTCCAAAGTACCTAATAATTGTCTTTCAATAAAAAAGGACAATATAAATATGGTATTGGTAGAAGTCATTAATGTTAATTAATCACCTTCGGAACAGAGATAAGTACCAGAGATATCAATTCAAAATTGGGTGGTTGTTCCCAAACCTAACCTACTTATTTCTTCTTGAGAAGATAGTGATGGGGCGACAGATGAGTAATTATGTGAGTTAGGTTGCAGAAATTGTATTTGCACCAAGTCAAAATCGACAATAATAGATCAAGTCTAGGTGGCATGCTTCTTCCAAAAGTTGTAATAAGGTAGTTTCAGAGTATAATTACCATCTTTAAACAATTTTTGAAGATGTTTTGTCATTATAAGGTCTATATGATTAGCCCCAATATATCCTAAATGCAAATGTGTATGCATTCATTCTAACCATTTTTTATTATTTTGGTGTCTATAGTTCACGTGAAATTGTACAGTATGGATAATATGTAAATAGTTGTCTCCCACACCATAAAAAAAACAGACCTAAATAGTAACAGATTTTTACAACGGGTTTCATGAAAAATTCGTGGAAAAATAGATTTGACATGAATTTTTGCAACGGAATATCGTCCTTTGCTATAGGTACCACTGTTATATAGCATTGATTTATCGGCCGTTGCAAACTTTTGCAATAATTTTTCATCCGTTGTAAATTTTCATTGCAAAATCCTTTAAAAAAGTTTGACATTAAGTATAAAAAACCATGCAATGCAATCAATAATTATCATGAATAATATTCGTTGTAAAGCTTGTGGCAAAGAGGTACGTGGTTGTTGTGGCAAAATTCGTGGTAACAAAATCATTACATTCCAACGACTTGACTCTGCTACAATAGTCCTTGCAAATAAATTATTTGCAATGAATAGAACACACAAAATCGTTGCAACAATTGCAATATGTTGTAAATTTCATTGCACATTTGCAACGCGCACCCGTTGCAACATTTTTCCACTGAATTTGCAACGACTTATGACAATTGTAGGTCATTCATGAGTTGGCAATAATTTTCAATAGAAAATTACAACGATCTATCCGTTGTAAAATTTATTAAAAATTTGCAACGGTATTTACCACAAAATTAAAAAAAATGCAATTTCGTTGTAAAATTGTGACAAAAATCGTTGTAAATTTACAACGAACGTATCCGTTGCAAAAATTACGTTTCCATAAAACTTCTTTTTGTAGTGCCATGCTCCAACTACAAATTTTGCAACCCTTACAACCGTCACTTGTATTTCTTTTTTTTTTTTTTTTTTGGGAAACACTTGTATTTCTCTTACAATCTACATGAGTTAAGCATTGAATGATTACAACTGAAGTCTCTTCCTTATTTATTAAGGATTGCATTTAAAAGGATTCACTTTTAAAGACATTGATCCAATTTTATAGTAAAACACAAGTTATATTGAAATATGATTTCAATTTTTCTAACAATAAAAATATAATAGTAATCGCTCATATTGAGATTTGATTTTTTAGTATTTTTTATAATAAAAAATATAATGATCACTAACATTGAGATATGATTTTAATTTCTTATTATCAAAATGAGATAGGATTGGTTGTGTTATGATATGTAATAGAGTGGAGAACACAAATTATAACACTAGTCACTAGAGATTGTTAGACCATATTTGAATTTAAAGTAAGGGGTTGAAAAAAGATTTTTAAACTATTTTATTTGAAATTAATTAATATTTAACAAAATTTAGTAAAAAAAAGAGTTGAGGACTCCAAATCATTTGAATTTAAAATGACCCAAAATTTGAAACTCATAATTTTAAATTCATCAATTCGAAATATTTTTAATAACATAATAAATATTTATATATAAAAATTATTTAACAATGATCTCTATTGGATAATCAGAAACAAAATCAGGATTGACTTTCTTCCCACACCTTAATTTTAAAAAAATTAAAAAAAAGTAGAAGAAACAAGAAACATGTCTTTTTCCTTACTCATCCCTGCATTTATATATATACATATATATATATATATATATTTTTTTTTAAATTTTTGGTTCTAGAAGGGCTATCGTTTGTGGTCTGTCTGTTCAACGGGAAAGGCCCACATAACAATTTGGGCTGAAAATGTGGGCCAGACCCTCAATCTATTTGGACCCAAACCCGGCTATTTCCTTCACGAGGAAATTGTTATGGGCCTAAGCATTTTCCATATATCGAGCCCCATTTGCGCTTCCCAATTTCAATCACTCTGTTCGCATATATTTCTTCGCCCCAAAATCAAATACGAACGCATTTGCGACAGATCACTGGTAGATTCGTGATCGGACGTTTGCTTTGTGTGATCGCCGGCGATGAATAAGATTGAGAGAGCGCACCAGATGTACAGGGAAGGCAAATACGCCGAAGCTCTGGATTATTACACGGACTCACTTGCCATGGCGAAGACCAAGCCCCAGAAGATTGCTCTCCACAGCAATCGGGCCGCTTGTTATCTCAAACTCCACGATTTCGACAAGGTATGTACCGCTTAAGAAGATGAAGTTTCTTCTTTTGTTGGTTCCCCTTCTTATTATCTTAATTTTGTATTTATTTTTACAGTTGAACAGCATGAGTTCGGAAGCTTAAGTGGTTTAAGTTGTTCTTGTTTAATAAGTTGTTCGCATTGGGAGCCACTGTGTATAACGCTTAAAGCTGTTTATATTGTTGGTCAAGTTGAAGTAGCGGATTGATGACTGTGATTTGTGTGTGGCATGAGAAAAATGGGAAGAGAGGTTGAGGGAGGCATGTAATGTTAGTTTGCATCAGGAAGCTTGAATTTTTCTCTTATCTGAATGGTTTGTATTTCTTGTTATATGATGTGGGTACGTGCAAAGATACAGAAATGAGAAGCATAATATCCTTATAGACTGATTGACTGTTGTAGTTTAAGAGTTCTAAATGTGGTTGGGTTTCTTCATTACATAGATTATGAGGAGGATACTAGTTTGTTCCTCGTTCTAGTTGATATTATTTATCTTTTACCTTAGGATTTCTAGTTCTAAACTTCCCTTTATCTTCGCTTAGGACACCTACTAGAAATTATTATTGTCATCTAATTTCCTTATTGGTCGTGTAATAAACAGAAAATAGTTTGAGTATTTGAGGATGGTCTTTTTGAGATTTGGTTAATCTATCAATTGCCAGAGTACTAGATTTTGCTTTATTATGCTTACAGTCATTAATATAATGATAAAACACATTTCTAGGTTAAGTGCCAATCTTTTACGTTCATCCACCGTATTCTAAACTCTTTCAGGCAGCCAAAGAATGCACCTCCGTGCTGGAGCTTGACCACCAGCACACTGGAGCACTAATGCTGCGTGCTCAAACTTTGGTCACATTGAAGGAGTATCATTCAGCCCTTTTTGATGTCAACCGGCTCATTGAGTTGAATCCATCATCAGAAGTATACCAAACCTTGAAGCCCGTCTGAAGACACAACTGGTAGTTATTTCCTTTTCCTTCGCTGTACTTGGATTGTAGTTGACAATTTTACCGTTGAATGAGAAAAGTGTTGTTATCTCTTTCCCTTATGTAATCTGTCATGTTGTTTCCTCTTATGAGAATGTCTGTGCTGCAAAAGCATGGCACGGCATGAGTGCGTTATTCGTGTGGTTGATATATTGCTAACCCATGTAATATTGCCTTGAAGTAAATTCTTTCTATTTCGCTTGCATTCTCATTGTTTATTCGTAAATTGGTAGTTTTGTTGTTATTCCTACTACAGACCTCTCTTCATCTGTCTCCCTTGAGGAACAAATGGAAAGTATATATATTAAAATACCATGGTTTTCTTATATCAACTATTGAGTTGAACTGAGATGCATTGTGGTGTAATATAGTTGTGGAAAGAATAGCTAAGCATTTTTTATTCTTTCAAACCTGCTATGGCCAATCTCTGTGCTTTGTCTATAAAGATGGTGTCTTTTGTTCAAGGAAAGTCACTTGCTCCCATACCCGAAGATGAAGCAGAGCTTGAAGAAGATGATGATTACATAGATGAAATGAAATGGGAAGAAAATGAGGAAGAAGAACAAGATAGTAAAGGGATGGAAGATCACCACAGTAGAGAAGATGAAGCAACTCATGATGCTGCAGATAATAATAGAAGTGGTTTCGAAAATGTTAGTCTAACAACTGAACCATTGCCCTCCCAGGATCAGGCCATTCAAAGACCATCTGATCAACAGTCCTTGGGGTGGCAAACAATTCCAAAACCGAAGGGACACTCTCATCTTGACTACTCGAGGTGGGACAGAGTTCAAGATGACTCAAGCGAAGAAGAAAGTGATGATGATGATGACAATGATGATGAAGATTCTCAGCCTCAGTATAGATTTCGTGTTAAGACAGTTGGTGTAAGGGCAGTTAAGTAATTGCTTAAGATGCAGACACGGTTATAAATCACCGCAATAAAGCTCCACTTAGACGCATTCCGAGAGTTAAAATCTACTTCTGGATGAAGAATGCCATTGTCCCATTGTCTCATTGCATTCCCGACAGAATGTGCACTTGAAGAGCTGCTTTGGACTGCTACAATGTACTTCCATCTGCAAAAGAGAGAGCATCATTGTACATTTAGCTTTTACACTAGTGGTATTTGTTGGAATCAGCGCAGTTCAAAGTTGCACATCTTCAGTCCTTTGAGCTGCTGGTGAATTCGGCCAGACGGTAGAATGATCTGGCTTGTTGGTTGTCTTGGCAGATCAAGAATCCGGAGTGTGTTCTTTTTCTTTTTTATGTGGGCCGATCACTTTATGTGTTCATGGTATTCAGAATTTAATGTAATATACAGATATTCATGTAAGTTTTCTTTTCTGTTGTTTGGGGGGTGGTTTTTAACAGCACGACGTTGATCCAGATTAAAGAGAAGGGGAAGGAAATAGGTAGATGAAAAACAGCCAAAAGGTGCGTCAAGAAAGATGAAGCCGCAGCCAACTACCGAAATTTGTGGCATAAATCCTATCCTTTTTCGCAAGTTAAAAATAGTTGCTTAAGAAAGAAAGTGGATGCTTTTTCCGCAGTAAAATAAGAACCGCTGACACACGGGAAAATTGCATATTACCCCCATGTACTATTGGATAATTGCAAAATGCTTACATGTATTAAATAAAATAGTCAAAAAAACATCCTGCGTAATTATAAATCTTGTAAAAAGATCTTCTCCATAACAAAAATAAAAAATAGAGAGCTGTCACATGCGCTGAACGTGTGAATGTGATAATATTTTTTATGTATTTTCAACATTTGTCTCTTTTGAATAGACAAAATTGCTCCTATCAATATTGTTTTTGATTAATTCTTTATATTTTCATATTTTGTAAAAAAAAAATATGATACATACCAAAACAATAGTATTCATCAATTTTTATATGTAAAAAATATTATTGCATCAAATTAAATATTCTACATATGAAAATACTAAATTTTTTAGATTATTTAAGTTTTTAAAATCAAAATACATGATTTTAATTTTAAAATATTTTAGTTAATTTAATTTTTGTTTTGGATATGAATTAATTATAGTAAATAAATTTAAAAACTTTAATATAATATATGTAGGCATAAAATAATTAAACTAATTCATGATATTAAAATCTATAAAATAACAAATAAATAAAAATTAAAAATTAAAAAAGAAAAAGAAAAGAAATAAATAGATCGCCCCCACCCCCAATCGTTAACCGCCGCTTGTACCTCCGGTCTCCACCCCAGCCTCCGCCTGCACCTCCTAGCTTCCACCCCCAACTTTTTCCCTCTCCTCCAGTCTCTCCACGACATTAGGGTGGGGCGTCGCCGTTTGGGGTGACATAGCCCACCTAGATCTGTGGCGCCGTTACCTTGATCGAGGGGTGATGACGAGCTCATCGTTGGCCGTTGGCCACCTTCAATATACATGTACATATGTATATGATATATATTATATTAATTATTTGTATATATATTATATATATAATAAATAACCATGTATATATATAAATAAAAAATATATTTTATAAGTACTTTTAGGCAGTCATTTTTAATTAAAAAAGATCAATAACTATTAAAATAAGGACATAACAGACAATTAACATTATAAGAGTGTACGCAAAATTTAATAAAATATAAAAAAAATTTGTATATATTTGTAACACAGGAGTTTTTAATCGAATTTTTAAGATAAAAAGAGTTTTATACAATTATCCCGCTGACACACAATTCTAAAACTTTAATGCCGATTACTTGTCCTCTTGCTGCAATTTGTTGAATGTTCCACTCTTCAATTATTTAAAAAAAAAAAAAAAAAATGTTCCACTTTTCAATCTTGCCTTTCAGGCAATTACACTGACGTACACATCAAATAAAGGTTGTGGTACAGGAAAAAAAAGAGTATAAAATTTTAAAGCTTATTTATATCATTTCGAGCTTTAACTATTGGAATTAAAAGAGAATGTTTATTCATTTAACATTAAAAAATGCAAACCCATCGCACAAAAAGAGGCTCCTTCATCTCAATTTGGTCTAATTTTAATAGAATTTGAACAATAAACAACAACGTAGTAGTTGGATTTGGACAAAGACAACACGAACAAGAACAAGTATTGAATTTTATTTTTTAATATCATTATTATATCAGATATTAAAAGAAAATTAGGAAAGATAAGTATGAAAACAAGAGTAAATAAATCATTTCAATAAAATTCAAATCCATAATCTAAAATTTTGAAACTCCATAAGCCAAAATTGATCGGCTCTTCCAAGTTGGACATCCCGTCGCTGTGTCCGAAATCATAAGGCAAAAGCCCTCATCAGCCTGAGCCGAGGAGGGAAAACCCAAAATTTCAAACCCAGACAAACCCACCGCATTCCACGTATTTCTCTCACCAACCACGTTTCGGTTTTGACATTCCCTCAACTGTCCCTTACTTGTCCTCCTACTTCAACAATTTCCTAATTTCAAATTTCCCTTACCTTATTACTCTTTCCGACGTACAGCTCTCCAACTTCCTCAAAGTAGTCTTAACCCCTCCTCGTCCCTTTCTATTTTTCTCCAACTTCCTTTAATCAATTCGTCGAAATTAAGGCTTCTACTTGTTGGTAGATGGCGGACGGCGGCGGCGGTCGGATCGGCCCGGACTTCAATCTGCCCGACGAGATATTGTCGGTCATACCCACGGACCCCTACGACCAACTGGATCTGGCGCGTAAGATTACTTCCATGGCAATAGCTTCGCGTGTCTCGAAGCTGGAGACAGAGGCGGGGAGGCTCCGCCAGCAGCTTCACGAGAAGGACCGGCTTATTGAGGGGCTTGAGGACAAGGTCTCCCAGCTAGATAGCGCGTATCAAGACGCCGAGTTGCGGCTGAAACTCACGCGCGAAGATAATGTATTTTCATTTTCGAGCCAATTCTTCTTTTGGAAAAAGGAAAAACTGTTGACCTCTTTTTGTACTTGTAAAGTTGGTTGATTAAGCTTTTGCGACAAATTGGGTTGCAGATGAAGCTATTGAAGGAGAGAGATTCCTTGGCTTTGACTGCAAAGAAGCTCACTCGTGATCTGGCCAAGGTAACTCCTATGTTGTATTATTGCTGTCTGAAATAGCATTTAGTTTTAAACAGGGAACGTCCAAATGCTCACAAGTTTTTACTTCTTTTCCGGTGGACGATGGAAGACGAATATTACTTTTTGTATTGTCGTAGTTGCTGTTAGCACTTCGTAAATTCGAGTCTGGAAATTAAGGTTGCATCATATTGGTCCGTAAATTCATATATTATTGTTCAAGGAACTAGTGTTAAAATTACCAAATCTGAGTCATTTGATTTGTTGCATGTGAAAGAAGAATATAGTTCTTTTTATACAACACAAAGAATTCAGTAATAACCACAGCATGATTTTGGAGTTCATGATTATGACTTGTCCGAGGGCAAAAAGAGATTTTTGTGTTTTCTTTTCTTAATTGTGCCAACACAAGATATTAGTAACATTTTATTTCCACATAAGTAACTGTCTTAATTATATCTCTCTGATTCTTGTCGAGTTTGCTGGTTTGAACTGATGAGTTAATGTTAAGGTTTTCTGTTGAACTTGTATTAGATGCCCAAGTTTTGTGGTTCCTTTAGTTGTATTTCTATCCTTGGTTGTGTTTGGTAAATACAATTTGGTCTCTAGTACTTGAACTACTTATGGCTGTTTTCAAATTTTAATGTTCGCATACTCCAATTTGTGTTGTTATGTTTCTACTCTCTTCCGCAACTTGGATGGCATTGCTCCTTTCTTGTTGTGTCGGTTTTTGTACTTTGAGCTTTCAGTTTGCCTGTGTTACATTTGAAGGAGTACCTAATGTCCATTCTTCTGACAGCTAGAGTCTTTTAAGAGGCAATTGATGCAGTCACTGAATGAGGAAAACTCACCAGTATGTTTGCTGCACCAACTTTTTCCTTTTTCTTTTCTTATTGTTAAATTTGTTGCTTCTTTGCATAACTGATATTATTTGCTCTAATCTCAAGGCTAAACTTTAATTTTTATTGCAAGCAGCAAACAGAAACTGTAGATATTGGCACTTATGACCAAACAGTCCCAAGGCCTATTCCACAAATGGTAATTTTATGTTCTGACTATATATTTTATGTCATTGGATTCTAATAACTAGTTCTACTATGTTCGTAAAGTGCTATGTTTGTTTTACAATTCCGGGCTGTATATCCGTCTCATTTTGCTGTTATCTGAATTTGTTGAGTCTGTGTGATTCTTGGCTTTATATTTTTAGATGAGTCAAATGGCTATACAAAACATCATTCTTATGGCAGCTCTATTGACAGTGCAAGCATAAATGATGATGGTATGTGAACTTAAATATCTGTTTTTATAATGTCCAGTGGTTCTCATCTAATATAGGTAATGATCATACTGATTATTTCTTGGTCACAGTCTCTAAGCAAGCTGGGCAAAGATTTTCTATCACGCCATATATAACACCCCGTCTTACTCCTACTGGAACTCCAAAAGTAATATCTGCTAGCGTGTCCCCAAGAAGGTATTCTGCTGCTGGCTCTCCTCAGAGAACCTCCGGCGCTGCTTCTCCTACAACTCATTATGAGGGACGGGGATCTCTTTCATCATGGTACTCATCCAGCCAGCAGTCATCGGCAGCTAACTCTCCTCCTCGGGCACGCCCACCGCCAGGTTCATAATTGTTTGAGTGATTTGAGTTGATTTTTTTGCCAGATAGAAATCACCAGTAGTTTCTTCTTCCTGAGCTTCCAGATATTCTTTTTTAATTACTCTGTTCAATCTATACAGTAATTAACTGTGAATCCTTATATCCACCATAAGTCCCTAATCGGTGTATTTTCTTTTGTTATTAAACAATATAGCCCGCACTCCTCGAATTGATGGAAAGGAATTCTTCCGTCAAGCCAGGTGAGTTTGAGATTTTTTGCCTTAATAATATCGTGACTGAAAATATCCCAACGGGTTCTTCACCTTATGGTTTGGGGTTTTATATTGGCTAATGCAGGAGTCGTTTATCGCTCGAGCAATTCAGTGCATTTCTAGCTAATATAAAGGAACTAAATGCACAAAGGCAATCGCGTGAGGTATTGACAAATTCCCTTGACATTCTATATCGAAGTGCTATATGTAATTGTCCAAAATGCTCGAGTCTTCTATTCTCTCACTTTATTTTTCACAATTCCAGGAGACATTGAGAAAAGCAGAAGAGATTTTTGGGATGGAAAACAAAGATCTCTACATATCATTTCAAGGGTTGCTTAACCGCAACATGCACTAGAAATGCTATTATAAGCACTCTTTGTGCTTCCTTTGGGATTCACTGATTGTATGCTTGATTTTTCTCCTTTCCTTCTGGAGATGTGTCTCCGAGTAATGCAGGGATGCCAGAGTTATGGCTCTTCCAAGTAATTGCTGGCAATTTTTTGGTTGAAAGCTGTACAAATGCTGCTAGTGACAATCTTATTATCAAATGAGAGCATAATCTTTCCAGGACAGACCTCTGTCTTTCTATTTAATGTAATGACATGTAAGTGATGGAATTTTTAACATTGCCAGCTATATGCTGCTAGCCTGTATATATGTTTCAGAATGTCTTCCTCCAGTTATTAAGGCTGTTGTTTCGACCCAATTTGCAGAGTTAAACTAACTTACCCGAAGAAAAAAATTCAAGATCCAACATAACGGTCAACATATATCTAGAACTTGTACGGTGATTATGGGTTGTTGATGCCCGCAAGGAGAGTTCTATAATCCATTTGTCCCCTGATCCAAATAACTTGGAGAAAGAGTCTTAGTGATGTCTAGGCATTTATTTCTCAATCATTGTTTTAATAGAAATTGGCGTGAAAACACCAGATTACCGTATGAAAATGGTGACTATTACAACATTATAGTACTTAAATACGACTCCGGAATATGTTTAAGGTTTCTTCTGTTAGTATTTGCCGTATTGTTCTAACCACAGATAGGCAGACAAAATTTTGCGAAAAATAAGAGAACAAAAGGATTCATTTACGGAAGCATGTGAAGCAAACAAAAGTAGGGATCGTGTTTTGACAGACGCGATCGGGTTGCCGTCCTAATTGCAGGGCAAAGAATTATATGTGTAGATGAAAAGACGGACAAATCCATGAGCAGCAGATCTGTGTTTGGGCAAGCAAACCCCAGGTAAATGTCGTACTACCTCAGAGACTAGTTAGAGGAATCGTAGAAAAAGTGGTGAAATTCTCTAACAATTTTATGCCCCCAAAATCTGAAGTGGGCTCAACATGAATGTCCAGGCAACATGCAGGAACATGATCCTGTTCCCGCAGTGAAATGAAAAAGCTGGCATGAAGAAAAAACCGGCACTGCTGATCAGATCTAGGATTGTTTTTGTTTGGATTTTTTTGCTCTAGATTTCCTCGAATCATATTTTTTCATTCATGTTGCACTTCGAATTTTATGATTGGGATTTCATTTCAGAGTTTTAAACCATTTTATATCTACGACCCTCTAGTGAAACCAGTTCTTTAATTTTATAGGGTAGGTAATAAGTTTTTTAACAGAATTACGAATATTTTTTTGTTATTTGAAAAATTATAAATATTTTTAAAAGAAAATAATTGTGTAGTTGCTAGTACATGAAGTGGACATTACTACTTTACATTTGCTTTTCTTTTCTCTTTTTTTTTCAAATAAAACATTTGAAAAATTTGTAAAAAGGTGACTAAAGTGAATAATCCATATGGCATATTCGTTGTTAATTCACCCAAAAGTTAGATGAAAATCTAACTATGAAATAAACTCGTTGTTAGACAATCATTAAAATCAGATACGTAACTCTCCAAATGATGAGGAGATATTGTGATTATAGTAAACTTCATGAGAGGTGGTTATAATTTATCCTGAAACTAAACACAAATCAACTTGTAGTAGTAAACTCGTAACTTGATTATAAAGAGTGATTTTGCTCCACTCTGCTTCTTGGTGGAACTGTAGTGGCGGGTTCATCTTCTGAGCAATATCTATAGCTGAAATAAGATATTTTGTAAAGACGAGAAATCCCCTCCAACCCACACAGGAGCTACAAATATGGGTTTAGTAAATAAAAAGAAACAAATTTAAATATCATAAAGTGCAAAAGTGTGGATAATTCCCAATTATAATTAAATAAAGAGTGGCAGAAATAATGAAATTAAGAGAACAATGTGGTAATGAGTAGTCCCATCCCCATCCTATTTTACTACACTTTGTAATGATTAAGGTGGAGTTTGTATTGATCAGATAGGTGAGGAAGAAAGGGAGGAGTAGGTACGTATATTCCCCATTTCACCTTTTTTTTTTTTTTTTTTTTTTTTAATTTTTCCCTCAGAAAAATCATTAATAGGGTGAAATAAAATTGCAGATATACATTAAAACGAATCAACACCCAAAGGAATCCCCTTTTTTTGTGGTTTTGGTCCTTTATTCTTTCTTTGACCATGACCACAAATTATGGTAATGAGAGGGTATGATTTCGTAATAAGATTTGATAATATGGCAGAAAATTGACTTTCACTTTTTTCTTCCCCAAGAGTTTATTTTTCTAGAAGCTACATTCTTTTCACCAAATCTTATATTTGATCATTCATGAAGTTACTTTTTTTTTTAATTTTTTAAATAAGTAAATTAACTATTTTGTATTGGCAAGAATGACGAATGACGTGTTATTAATTAAGTCATCAACTTACCTAACTTTGCAACGTGCCAACCCTATACATATATAGTCATATATACAACTTTTCGAAAACTTAGCAAACAGTCATTTGAGCACATGATCAATATATATACACGAAGATATCCAAACCCTTTCTGCTATCATTATATACACCAAGAAAAGTTCAAAAGAATTTTTTTTTTTTTTTTGTTTACAAAAAGTATCATCTAAATACAAATTAATGAAGGCGGGCAAATATCAACTCAAAAACTTGCAATAATATTCGTATAAAAAACTTAGTGAAATATATGGAAGAAAGAAAGTTGATTTGAGTGGAAGGAAGTGGAGTTGTAGCTGCATATCTTAGATTCGCAGCCTATGATATGTAGCTCACATCTTCAACTTAAAGCATGCACATTGCACAGGCTTTCAAATAGTCTGCACATGACCCTCATCAACCTCCCTATATATGCCCTTTTGCTTTCAACTTTCTCAAAGGACATCATCGTTAATACGATATATTGCAATTTACTTACTTGTATTATAAAAATAAACAAACAACTACTTTTAAAAAATAAAATAACAAATCACTCTCCTATATTTTTTGAAATGTAGCAATTTATCACCCTATGTTTTTAAAATTGAAGCAATTTACCTCCTTAGGTAGGGAGGTCAATAGCTTTATTTTTAAAACACAAAGGGGTAAATTGATATTTATTTTTCATAAGGGAGTAATTTGCTCATTTTAAATATCACAAGGGGGTAAATTGCTATTTACCTTCATTAATTAATTAATTACCCTAATTCATTCTGACTTTATTAATATTCTTCAACAAAATAATTAACCATGCATACATATTATCATAGAATATATATAATTAATTAATTTCTTAATTATTACGAGGAAAACATATATAAAAATAGAAGAAAGTATGTACTAATTAAATGTAGGGATAATTACTATTTCTTATTTTGCGACAGGCATACTGCCCAAAATATATACCATTTATACATATATATATATCATCAGTTCAATCATGCACTATTCTTAAATAAACAGACAATACATTATTTTATATTCTATATATACCTGAAGCCGAAAAGGCGTAGTTGAGTAGAAGCAGATACATAGCCACTGAAAAGAACACGACTCCATTATCTATATTAATCAATATGAGAGGTTGGCGGCCCCTATTATTTTTACATTTTGATTTCAATCATTTTCATTTTTCATTAATATGCTTTTAAAGTTTCTAACGCAGGAGTGTTTGCGAGTGATTTTGAAAATTAGTTTTTAGCTTCTTTTTTTTTTCTAAAAAAAAAACTTATAAGATGTTTGGAATGTTAATTTTTGCTTTTAAAACTGCTATAAAAGTACTTTTAAACCAAATATTAGAAGCACATTGGGGTATTTGATTCTACTACAACTTTTTTTTTTTTTTTTTTTTTTTTCTATGAACACCATTTCGCAAACACTCCCTACAACCATAAATTAGGCACAATTACCATTTTAGCCATGTATGTTATGAGAGGTGGCGATTGTGGTTCTAAACTATGGTCCTGACAATTATAGTTCCGAATCTTTTAATTTTTGGTAATTTGAATCATTTCGATGAAAGTTGGCCTGAATTCTAGCGAGCAATTGGAGATTAATTTGGGAATCGGGCATTTTATTCAATTTGATCGAAAAATTGCACATAACTGCTTATAGCTACCCTCTCTAGCCAAATGGAGGGTAATACATTTTTTCCCGCTTCTTCCTCATATATGGAGTAAAATTGGTCTGTTGGTTCTCCGTCTCATCTTTCTTTTACAAATCAAAGACAAAAGTTGAAGAACAAAGACGAAAATACGTAATTTATATTGTTTTAAGAGTGCAATTATACTGTTTCTTGTTAAATAGTTACAGAGTGGAGGGGGTATATATTTTACCTGAGTGAACACTGCCATTATGCTAGAGTTATGTGTATTAAACCTAGTTTGCACTGCAGGCTCCAAGAGGAAGACAATTATAAGCCTCATGGTTCATGTTCCTCACATTTTTGGTGGGTCAAAGGCTCAAAGGAATGGCGGCGATCGAGTTCTTCCAGCCAGATCGAGTAAAATTTTCAATTGCTCTAGCAGAATTCAGGTTACTTTTTGCCGGAATGACTAAAATTGTCAAAAGTTTGTAAACTTCATAACTATAGTTACCAATTTACCAGGACCTTAGTTATAGGACTATAGGCGTCACCTCTTAACGTACAATACTAAAATTGCAATTCTTCCCGATAAATTACTCTTTTTGTATTTATATACTATTTTTAATGCAAATTGAGTTTGTTCAAAGAATTGTATATTTGTTTCTTAATTTATCTTCTATATCGTCTATCTGACAGTATTTTATGTATAGCATTTAGTAAAAAAAAATTAAAGAAAAAGCGTGGTATGTAAAGCCGTAGTACTGCTATGTGCATAAATTTTCGCCAGAGGATAAATGGAAAATGAATGTTGGCGTTTGAATATGAACACTAAATTTGAAAAGTTAACGAATAACCTTGTATATGAGTAAAGCTTTTACATCGGTCTTTTTGAGTCTCGGGCATATATCCAAAGTGGAAAGTTTTAACTTTTATGTGATAAAGGCTGTAAATCGTACAAAACTACTGTGTATTTACGCAGATATGAAGTAAAAAGTGTCTGATTAAGAAAATTCCGCATGTATTGTACATCCGATAGGAATATATATTAGTGTTATGGAAGTTAGGGTCTGAATGTGGGCAACACAAGAAAAAATTGCATTGTTTTATTCAATACATTGTTGTTATCGTGGAAAGCAAATAGAGATCGAATAGAACTTTCTATTATAATTCCGATTTCATCTTCTACTGCATTCAATATACACATGTTATATGTACAAGGATGATATCATGTATTTAATTTTGAGAAAGATTTTATACACATGATATATGTATATTAGATGGATTAGTAGAAGGTAGAATAGCATTTTGCAATAAAAATTTCGACTCGGGGTAATCACTACAAAAAAATGACTCAATAGATGCTAAAATTGAAATTGAGCTAATTAGCAAGTCAAATTTTTATTATTAGGATTTACTTGCTAATTAGCTCAATGCTAATTTTTCTTCATAGCTGTTAAGCCATTTTCTTATATTGTATCTTATGGCCAGCAACTGCTCCTAATCACTGGTTTTGTCTTATTTTGAGATAAAACTGAACAATGATCCATGTCCAAATACTGTATCCTAGTTCAAGATTCTGCATACATTAGCTAGTATTGATAACAAAACCTAAATCAAGACTAGACAGAACGACCAAACGGGGCCACCCAACTTGTTCATCAATTAACCCTCTTCATGCTATAAATAGTTCGCAGCACCAATCAGTTTCTTCACATACATTGATTGATTATCCCAATCCCACCATCTCTAACAAAAGAGACCACTCCCACACTTCTTTTGTTCTCTCCAATGGCTGCTTCGCTCCCTCACCAGTTCTGCCCCGATTACGCTTACTTGCCCGCTGAATTTTGCAGTGGGGAAGCCTCAATCATGTGCAACAGTAATAATGCAGCACCAAACATGGTGCCGCTGATGAACTACGACGTGAATTCACCTGTTTCAGTGACATCTTTCCCGGAGCAGTTTGGGGTTTCAGACTGCAACATGGCTGTTCCTCAGTTTCCTGAAATCGATGCGGGCTTTTGTGATTTTGCTGCCTTAGACTACCAGCATCAGGCGTTCGAGCCCGGAGAAGATCAGTGCAGCAGATTGGTGCCGAATTTCTGGCCGGCTTACCCTCTCCCTGCTGAAAATTGGGTACGTATGTACGATGATATCTTTCTCCTGTATATATATACTTAAATTATTTTTCTGCTAACCTAGTGATATACATAGTTGTCTGAAATTTTGACATACATTTGAATGCAGGGAATACAAGGGAGAGCAGTGACAAAAGTTGAAGAGACGGAGGTTAAGGTTGGAAGGTACTCGGTTGAAGAAAGGAAGGACAGAATTCTCAGATACCTAAAGAAAAGAAACCAGAGGAATTTTACAAAGACCATCAAGGTTTGTATATATGAGAAATTAGTGCCTGAAAATTCAATGTTTATTTACTGTATATGTACATAATTGAACTGATGATATATATACATGGTATTTTGCGCAGTATGCCTGTCGCAAAACCCTAGCCGACAAGCGTGTGAGGATTCGTGGGAGGTTTGCCAAGAACAATGAACCCTGTGAAGATGAAATAGCGATGATGAACGCAAGTCATGATCATACTAATTACGAGCAGAACAGTTTAGTTTACGACCAGGTACGTACTTAGATTTTGGATCAATCGGCTAATGTTCCTATTTTTTGTGTAAGATATAAATTGTCAATTATTTTCTGTAAGAAATAGCTCATATGCTGCGATGTATAAGCATATACGGCTACTTACTACGAACTTCTTGTTGGCATTTTGGCAGATGAAATACGATGACGATGATTGGTTGCAAGCAGCCATGGCGAATCTTCTGCACTTGCCATATTTCACTAGCTAACACATTGTAAGCTGCGGAAAAATCCGGTTTAGCAACCTTATTAGGAACCTTTAAGGCAGCATGCTCTTGTACAATTTTCAGTTCAGCCTGTTGGCAATCCAACTGTTTAACGATAATGATTGATTTTGTGGCACCCGTGCTTGCAATTGTACTTTTGTGCCTTATTTTGAACTTTGGGAAAAGTAAATTATGCCAATCTCTTTCAAGCTGAGTATCAAATACTATAAAGTCAAAATGCAAGAACTTGGAATTTTATCAATGAGATTTTGGCCTATCAATCAAGGCTGAAGTCCCATAACTCTACTATACAAATTAATACAAAAGTCATGAGTTCGAATCGCACCATCATTTTACTGAGTTTGTTTGTAATTTGACAAGTGATTAATATCCGAAGGTACTGGTAATTTGTATATATTAGAAAAACAAGTCCGAAATTGCTCTTGTGGTTGAGGAAGGTATAGTTTGAGATCCTCCAACTCAATTATGTGTATGTATCAACTATCAACTTATCTGTGTTTTTCATTTAGGTATTCTGAACGCCTTTCACAATCTTTATCTTTTATGCTATCTGCAACGACATCTTTAGACTAATGCAGCACCGAAAAAGGATTCAAAGTTAAAAACGACTACCGAAAGAACTTGACAACGGAATAAAAAGATGTGGAGCCTTAAACACTGAACTTATAAGGATATATCGAACTGATTGATACTTACGGGATCTGAAGAAACCTGTCACATATGTGCGTGTTCACGAGTGCATAAGAGATAAGAAGGCGGACAACGAATCGGACAACTGTTGCCCAATTAGCTAACTCAGCATCAAAAACCTGTAGAGAGCTCATGATGTTGGTGTCAGGAAAGAATTCTTCAAAGTTGAATTAAGATCCAAACAGGGCGTAGAAGAGCTTAGAAATCAATGTATATATGGCACTGTATCTTTCAACGGGCAAACGACTAATTTCTGCTGTTTCTAAAGTCAATGTAAAAAGACTTATAGGTGGGCACTGTCAGTAGGATGGAAAGAGCTTTTCCACATAAGTCCTCAATTTCCTTTGACATTAGCTCAAAATGGAAGAATTTAAGCATACAGAAATGGGCTGCCCCAAGTATGCATTCTTACAAGCGTAAGAAACCACTAAACTGAAGTGACTGCAACATCTTTTTCCTTGAACAAAACTGTCCCCATCTCGCAACAACATGCATGGAATACAAATCACTCATCATGTACTAATTACAAGTATTAATTAATTCGTGCAGAATTATGTCAAGTTATTGCAATAATCTGATCAGCTTAATGACATATGTTGTAATATAATATAAGGTAATTTTGATTAATTACTCGGAAAAGTATATGTTGTTAAATTTCTGGTAGATTTCGTGTGACCATCATTTCATGAGATATTGGGCGAGTTTTGAATGTGAATGGAGGAAGAGTGAAGTCGTTTTCGGAGCCACAGTGCAATCATTACAGAAATCAAGAAAAGGAAGCACCACCAAGACATGGGAATCCCATAACTGTCCTTTGAGGTGAGGGAGGGTTAAGTCTCTGGGTGGGGATATGTGTGTGTATATATATATATCATCTGTCGTTCCATCATCGATACAACTGTTGCTAATCGCAACGGAGATTCCGAATCCATCAGAGACGATCCATCACATGATCATAACCAAAAGATTTGTCGGTGATTAAGGAGCTGACTTGCAGCCATTTTCATGATCATGATGCATGTAAAATTATGACAAGGAGAAGTAACCAGCGCCACATGATCTATACATATGCATGATCAGCCAAGCATGTCTCCTGTCTGCAGGAGGACCCATGCATCATAATATTCAACTCATCAACAATATTCTAACACTATGAATTCTTGTAATTGATGATCCAGCATTGGACTGAAAGGACAAGAATTTCTGGATTTCTTGACACTGACACGACAGCTACATGATATTAATTATTATAGAAATCATCAAACAGGTTTGTTTTGTAGATCAGTTAATATTGTTTAAATCCAAATCGTCCACTGAAAGCAGGAGATTCCATGTTCCACACATATATAGTCACCAGATCTTGGCCGGGCCTAGTACAAATAAAAGCCGAGTTGACCCATGAACCCGATGGTGACTTGTGTTTTCCGTTCCACTATATATATGTAGTTGAGTAGCTAGTAGCTAGATTGGTCCCTCACTAAGTACCATGCCTCCACCTACATATCATGTGCCAATTTTACTCAAAATTCAAATCGATGCATTACCAAAAAAAATAAAAATAAAAATTTACTATGGCTTGTATTTTAATTGGTATAGATTAAAAGTCATAGTAAATGACTAATCATATTAATTATGATTAAATAAAATTAATTTAAAAAGCCATCTTATTCAATACCATGGGAAAAGTATTCGTCGAGGATCAAATCCTAGCCATGTCGGAAACATTCGCCATGGCTTTGGCTATAATAAACGTTTTAGCCACTCCTACAAAAATTAAGGCTCATAAAGGTTGTGCGATTGTGGTTAATAACTATTTACCGTAATTTTTTGTTTTAACCATGAAAATTAGTTGTGATTAAACATTACGTTTCTTCCAATGGTGTATGCCTTTAGTCTGCATCTTCACTAAGGCTATATTTGGATGGAATGATTTGAATTTAAGATTTTTTTTTAAATGGTTCCACATATAAAAAAAATAAAATACATTAATATTTTCATAAAATATAATTCCAAAAATTATTTACTATAAATTTATCCAAATAAATCCAAAAGTTTTGGTTATTGGGGATACCCGTCCTCCAATCTATATATGAAAGGCTTAAATGTATTTTTGATCCCATATTTGATATTTTCATCATTTAATTTTTTAGAGTAATATTTTGGTCATGTATCGTTCTAATTTTTGTGATTTTAGTCATTTTCTCGCCAGAATTCACCCTTCTCACATAAAAAATGCATATGCTTCTCACTTTATATTTTAAAATTAGGGCTCTTATTCCTATTAGCCAATTTCTGCCAGCATTTTTGTCCTTTATTTTTTTAAAATAGCATTTTAGTCTTACATCTTTTTAATTTTTGTAATTTCAATATTTTTTTCAATCAAAGTTCACACTTTTCGACAGTGGAGTTGACCTCCAGCGAACATAAAAATTAAAATTAAAAAAATATAGAACCAAAATACCAACTTACAAAGTTAAAAAATAAAAACATCACATAACTAAGTTACGAGACAAACAATGCATTTAATCCATGTGCGAAAGACAATGTAACATTTTCTAATTTAGATCATAGGGTAAAACTAATTGGACAAGCTGTTGCACTGATAGTACATATGGCCCAGCACGAAGCCCATACTGTAACTTCTGGCCCATGAAATGTGTCGTTGGGTTCGTAATAAATTTAGAATTTGGCACTGTATTAGCATTGTCTTAAGATGGAATCAAGTAATATAAATAAAACTTTGATTTAATTCACCTGACAGGAAATCATTAAACTTTTACATTTACGGATACTGATTTTTCGGCCATCTGATGCATACCTCGAAATTTATAATTTTTAAAAATAAAAATTGGAATAATTTTCTTTTGTTGTAGGTATAATAATATACATGTTTTAATGCATTATGGAGGAAAAGATTAAACGTATTAAAATATTCTTTTAACAATTAATACTCTTATGATTTTGAATTTTTCGGCACATATTAAATACTAAAAACATTAGAATTGGGGGAAGTGGAAAGCAAAAAGCCCATAATGAAAAAGGCCTGGGCCCATTAAACAATCTGTCTAAGCCCAATTGATTGCCAACTCATCACCGACTCAGAACTTGGTATAATTTGTGGATTGCTGAAGATTAAATAAAAGTGTAGTTTGTCTACTTCTCCAGTAAAATCATCAGTGTACTGTATTGGGTTCAGAATCTTGACATGTTTCGTGTGGAATTTTCTCTTCTGTTTTAGAACTGATAAGAATTTTTTCAAAGTATTTGGAGTTCTACCTATCTATCATGGCTGACGACCCTGAGAAAGAAAGATTCTTGATGGAGTTCGGGCAAGATTATGGGTATCCGAATGCACCCAAGAATGTTGATGAGATCAGGGCTACTGAATTCAAACGGTTGAATGGTTTGGTTTTCCCCTTTATTTCTTTTGGAATTTTAAGTTATCAAAGGAATCAAATTCAAAGATAGTCGAGAAAATCCAATTCTTGTGTCTAAAGCACGAGATTTCTTGGTTCTCTGGTTATAGCCCATTCAAGAAAACATAAAAGGATTCTTAATTTGAAAATTTAAACGGTTGGATGTTTGGATTTTTCCCGTTATCTCTTTTGCAATTTTAGTTTATGTTTTTAAATTAAAGAGTCTTCTTGTTAATGAAGAAAGTCCAGTTTACTGTCCCTAAAGGACTGCATGGCTTGGTATTTCTTTTCTGTCTCTTGTTGGTTATATTCTATCAAAGAAAATATAATCAATTCAAGAAAACGTAGAAGACTCTTGATTTTGAATAAGAAAAAGCTCTTGACAAAAGAAAAAAAAAAGAAAGACAGAAAAAGGGCTTGATCTTATCAAGGAAATCGAAATACTGTTCAAGTAGTATTTAATATTTGTTTACTGATTCTTGATTGGTATATTGTTATTGGCTTGTGCAGATTTAGTGTACTTGGACCATGCTGGAGCAACTTTGTATTCTGAGTCACAAATGGAAGATGTCTTCAAGGATTTAAATTCTACTCTATATGGAAATCCCCGTATCCTATATACATTATCTTGTTTGTTCCAAGGAAACATTGAGTATTTATTGTGGACACTTGAATTTCAGATATATGAATGCACTTCTTAAGTTCTTAACTATAAATTATATAGATAGCCAGAGCAACTGCAGCTTGACGACTGGCGACATTGTGGGTGAGGCTCGTCGACAGGTGAGGCGTGATCTTGAGCCACCTTTTGTTTACATCACGAGCAACCCTTATTCATTGTGTTATCTTGTGTCAATATCTAACCCTGTTTTTCAGACAACATGATTGATGTCAGGGTTCACAGAGCAAGTCATTTGTCAATTGTTGGAATATTTTCATAGTATCTCTGTTTGAAATAGTAATCATGGTTCTTATTTATATATGAGGGTGGTTTTTTACTTTTGTGCAGACGCTTAGCTTCTTTAATGCATCTCCGGGAGAGTATAAATGTATATTTACCTCAGGGGCAACAGCTGCACTGAAACTTGTTGGGGAGACATTTCCTTGGAGCAGTCAGAGTACTTTTATGTACACAATGGAGAACCACAACAGTGTTCTTGGGATCAGAGAGTATCCTTCTTATGGGATAGTTCCTAATATGGTCATCAGGAATGCAGAAGAGCCAAATTGTGAAATGGTTTAAACAAAGATAGTCATGTCTGCTGCAGCATTTTTATTCCTACACCATGCTTTCTGTGAATTCTGAATATTATGTTGCAGAGGGGAGTGTCTTCCTTAATCTTTTCTTCAGGTACGCTCTCAAGGAAGGAGCTGCAGCTATTGCAGTAGACATTGAGGATGGGAAATCTGCCATTCAGATTATACCACACTTTACAGAGGAGAGGTGAAGTTGGATGCAGGAAAAAGGAGCAAACAAGTTGAGTTATCTGCTACGTATTCTCCTGCAAAGCTGGCAGAATTAGTTTGTGATAAAATTATTTTCTGCACCTACTGACAACAAGGTTTTATCTACCTCCAACTGTTTGATATGGTGTCTAATGAGGACTTAATATTTTCTTTGCAACCAGTGCATATAGCAAGTACTTCACCCAGATGCCAAATTGTTTGAACAGAAACCCTTACATACTGCATTTTTGGGAATTATAGTATTATCAGGATGAGGTTTTATGCACCAAGAGATAGTTTTTTGGAAGAGTTTTACTTGGGAGGCATAAACTTATTTTCTCAGTCTCTATATCACTGGGGAGAAGGGATAGAATGGAAATAAGAATTATTTTATCTCTGGATATCATTCATAAAATCTTACATGTGTAAATGCATTATACAGGTGATACGTACAATTTATTTGCATTTCCATCAGAATGCAACTTTTCAGGTCTGAGATTCGACCTCGGTCTGGTAAATGCTATAAAGGAAGATTCATATAAAATGCCAGGGCCTACTCCGTCTCACAGGTATAAATGTGTTATGACTAGACTCTTAGTAACTTGCAAGCATTTTACTTTTAGAGTTGTGGGAGTCCTTTTTGTTTTGGTGTTTGGGTGGAGCGCAGATTCCTGGACATGGTGTATGCCTCCATTTTTAGAAATTATTGTATTTCACTCTTCAAAAGGTGTAATTGCTAGACTTTGTTTGGGAAACACAAGAGGTTTACATAATGTTCTATAGATTTTGACCTATTATAGATTTTGATGTATTGTTTCATTTCTGGTGCTGTTTGCAATGAAAAAGTTGTCACAATCCGATTGTTTGGATTTTTCTGGCTTCATCTCCGTGAACAGTGGTCGCTGGATGGTTCTGATCGATGCTGCAAAAGGAAGTGCAACATCTCCTCCTGATTTATCGAAATACAAGGCAGATTTTGTTGTCGTCTCATTCTATAAGGTATTCATGCTCGATGATTGTGGTTAATTGTAAATGGCTGCTGCTTAACCATTAATATCTTTGTTCTACCAGCTATTTGGCTACCCAACTGGCATTGGAGCTCTTATTGCCCGAAATGGTAAACTTCCGACTGCATGGTGGCTCCTCTGATGTTCTTGTTTCGGATTCTCGGAGAAAGTGAACTAATCTCTGACCCCCCCCCCCCCCCCAAAAATGGGAAAAAATAATCCAACAGGAGCTACCAAGTTATTGAAGAAGACCTATTTCAGTGGAGGTACATTCTTGGACTTTTCCTCACAGTTATTAAAATACCTGATGGCTCTACTGCCTCTTTTAACATTGAATTGCTTCAGGCACAGTGGCTGCATCAATTGCAGATGTTGACTTTTACAAAAGAAGAGATGGGATTGAGGAATATTTCGAGGATGGCACCTTACCTTTTTTGAGCGTTGCATCCCTTCGGCATGGATTCAAAATCCTCAATGCATTGACCATATCTACTATTTCCAGGTCTGACAACTTCAGCTATACTAGTACACGAGCATGAGTGCTGCTGATCATGACTTCGGAGATATTTCTTCTAATTTTGGTTATGCATTGGATGATATTATAACATAAAATTAACAAATAACAGATGTGTGGACAGAACCTTTTGATCCTCTTTATGTCATCTTTATGTTGGTCACCTAAAAAAAAGGAGTTTCCTTCTTATATGTGCTCTATTTCTTGAATTTTCACTGCTATTATCTTTTTAACTATTAGATATCTCTAATTTCAGAAACTTAGGCTTTATGGAGAGAAAGCATTGTTGTGGTTTGTCCTCAGGGAGACATCTTAATGATTAGGTCTTTAGCCCCCGACCCATCCCACGCCACCCCACCCCAACCAACTCAACCCCAAAAACCCCCCAAAAAAAAAGGGAAAGGAAGAAAGAAAATGCCACCCAGAAGAAATATGGTACATAATCACATTTAGAAAACTTTATGGTTTGGGATAACTTACTTTTAGCTTTAATATGCCTTCTTTTGTTTCAGTTGACTTTTATTTCGTGGTGGAAAACCCTTGTTCTAATTGAGCTTGGATTTTTTAAGGCACACAATGTCACTTGCCCTGTACGTGAGGAAAGCACTCTTGAATCTGAGACATGTAAACGGGAGTCGTGTTTGCACACTTTATGGTGTAAATGATCTTGAGGTTGTTCCTGCCTTCTTAAGTACGGAACATTTATTTTAACAGATGTGTTATTTGTAATATCACTATTTATTTATTTTTTCAGTTATTCTAAGGAATGGTTGATATTACTGTACACTGATATGTGGACTTTATGCTAAATGATAAATGTGGTAATAGTTGCACAACACTGTTGATATTTGTTCATTCAGTCACCTCATCCAACTCTATAAAGAAACTCTTGGCATGAATCTTTCTTAACATCTTGCTGCACTTGCTTTCATGGAATTAGTACAGTAGTTTAGTATTCTGAAATTCAAAATTTCTTTATTTTCTCATATATCTCACTTCTACTTACTTCGACATAAACATCCTTCCATCAGTTATTATGCAATGAAATGGGTCCTACGGTGTCATTCAACTTGCAAAGGCCTGATGGATCTTGGTTTGGGTATCGGGAGGTGGAAAAATTGGCATCCTTATCAAATATTCAGTTACGGGTAAGATTTCTGACCTCTGTATTGGGAAACATGTGCTGAGTTCTCTGTTAACTTTTCAGAGTTTTCAGATGTCTTATGTTTTCTGAATAGACTAAAGTTTTGTCTGGATAAACTAATACTGAAGTCTACAGTAATAATATGAAATGCAGTTTTTATTTTATCACAACCTTTGCTGAAAGCTTTCCCTTTTCTTCTCTTTCAAAATTTGCCAGTTTTATGGTGTGATTTAACATGTCAAAAGATAACAAACACATATAACCTGATTTTTCTGTCCTTGACAAGTTTTTTTCAGTTTGGGTTTGCCCACCCTTTCATGTTTCATTCTCTAAACAGGAAAAATGGTATTTTATTTCGAACAACTACAACTCGGTTCACTAGCTCATTGTGCATGAGGCCTGTAAACTGTGCCATAATTAATGTGCTTTCTTTGTTGTTTCATTTGTGTTGAGAAGAAATATATATTTGTTTTAGCAACACTCTTTTGGGAGATCTCTGATGTAGTTCTTTCCCCCTTTTTTCTTTATGATCGCGCTTAGACAGGGTGCTTCTGTAATCCTGGTGCATGTGCAAAACATCTTGGTTTGTCTCGTTCTGAACTTCTTTCTAACATTGAGGTAAATCTGGTAGCTTTTAACCAACTGTAGTAACAGCTGGATGTCAACTTCAATATAAATAAATATTGCATAAATTTCTAATGCAGGCAGGACATGTCTGCTGGGATGATCATGATATATTGAATGGAAAACCAACTGGATCAGTTAGGGTGTCATTTGGTTACATGTCAACATTTGAGGATGCCAGGGTACTCCTCTTCCAGATCTGAGAATTAAGTTGTTTATTATGCCAAAAGCAAACTCTTTAGCCTTCTTCCTTTCTTATGTATTTGGGATATTCACATGGTTCGCCATTGGTTTATTTGTACTTTTGATATTAACTGAAGAAACTACTGTATTAGTTCCATTTCATTGGACTCAATCCTTCTGTCATTCTGTTGATTTTTATTTTTTTACAAGATCCACATTATGGCCTCTTTCATGGTTTTATGATAGTGATACTACTTTTCCTATTTGAAATGATAACTACGGTACTTTTACTTGGTTGTTTCAGTTATAAAGATGAGGTCCCAAATATCCTTTGCGATAATTTGTTAATGATGAAATTCTATCACAACTGAATGGTTTTTATTTAGTATCAGATAGTGACAATCTTCATGACAGATTTAAAGACTATGGATCCACTTCTCTCATTTCTGTTCTCCCCCTTACTCTTTTCCTCTACTGTTGTGCAGAAGCTTTTGAAGTTCATCAAGAGTTCATTTGTAGCATTGCCTCCTCAGCCTATGAGTTTGGATTTACTCAGGGAAAAGCCTTTTCCTGCCTTGACTGAAGGTTATACTTTGGGGTTTTATGCAATGCATTTAGTGGCCCTGACAATTGCTTGTTGTGACTGTTGTTTTTTTCCCTTTTAATTTTGTTTAGAGGCCACCACAATTGCAAATGTGTAGGTGAAGTTAAAAGTTGACTATCTTCAGACACCACATATGAGTTAATTCTGTTGACTAATGTTCTGCTCCTTCTGTAATTGCACAGGGGAAGAAAGAGTTGCCACAAGATACTTTCTCAAATCAATTACTGTTTATCCAATAAAATCTTGTGCAGGTTTCACTGTGGAGAGCTGGCCTTTATGTAGTACTGGTAATATACGTAAAACTGGTTTTGGTTTGAAGCAATTTTGTGCTATACGTACTAGTCTTCTTATTCCTATGCGTATATGGTAACATAGGTGATGAACTTAATGCTTCTTTTACCATTTGATTAGCTTTAGTAATGCTTCTTTCAATGAATTTTAGAGTCAGTTGTCAAGCAGAATTTCACAGAGTAATTTGTTTGTGCATTGGCTACTTAAGAACTTCTGAACCTGACTTAGTATGGCATGTTCCTTATTCATGTTATACATTCTTACTCCTGTTATTTATTCATTATTGAGTAGGTAAATGGGCCCCCTTTGAAATGTTGAACGTGACTCCTTTTTCAATGGAATAAGATGATATATTTATTTAGGTGTCCTTGAGAATTATTTAACAAAGGAAAATATTTGTAATGATAAACTCATCAACAGGAGGGAGGAAACGACAAAGAACATGTGTACAATTAAAAAAAGTTCATGGGGTTCAATTAAGTTGGGACAGCTTATGTGAGAAGCTTAAAGTGCTGTATAAAACAGAAGTGGTCAGCAAACACGTGGACCTTTTGTTATTGGTGGGGACTTGTTTTACAGCCATGTCTTCTCGGTGTTGATTATTACTTAGATGCTACTTGTGATAGTGAAAACTATATTTGTAACTTGATTGGATTTTTGCTAGTTTGCAGTTTCGAGGCATGGTATTTTTAGAACAATGATTTAATTCTTCTGATTCTGATTTCTACTATGTGCTACAACCATGTGTACTTCTGCTGATATGTGGAGGTTGATCATCTTTATTTTAATAATGATTTTTTTTTTTGTTTCCAACTTGAAATAGGTCCTGAACTTTTTGCCGTTATAAAGAGCAGAATATTTGTTTTCTGAAATTCTGATTGCTGCATTGTTCTTTCCAATTTCAGGATTGCTGCATGATAGAGAATGGCTTCTCAAAAGCTTGAGTGGGGAAATTTTGACCCAAAAGAAGGTAAGTAATCATATAGGCTATGGTGCATATCGATCTGGATTCATTCAATCATATTTTATGTTAAATTAACTCTTCACCTGAGGAATAAAAAGTAGTAGTTGACATAAGGAAGATACAAGACCATACCGGTGGACCATGCTCAAAACTGGTAAAGAACCCCCAACTGTAGAAATTTATGGCAGTAAGCAATTTATGATGGATGTTCAGTTGCATAACATCTGTGTCCTCAAGTTTTACAAATTCTTTTTCGGACCCTGCACAAGGATGTTTCATAAGTTTTTGAGGTCTTCTTCCTGTTCTAGATTTCTAAATTGCGAATGCATGCGTTGCCTTCTAAAGTTCTTGCAGGGGGTCTAATATAATAATGAATGACCAGCATCATCTGATATGTAGGAGGAACAAGTTTTGCATATACTTTTGAGTCTGTTTTCACACTTATTGAAGGTTTTTGTCATGCTTAGTTATTTATTTGTGTTGCCCTTGACCGTGTTAGGGTGCTAACAGCATGTTTCCAAATGACTCTAGTGTCAAATGATGACACTAGGTCCTTCTATGTGGTTGTGCTTGCTTTGCAATAATTCAACTTATCTTGATATTGAACTACTGAATATGCGAGTGGTAGTACTTGCTGAAGAGCAAGAGTGCATCATAAGAGTCCACTCAAGATACGAGTGGTTATATCATGTAACTTTGTTGGACTTTGCCCATTGAAGTTAAAAGGGAGTGCTTGAACTGGTGGTCTTTTTCAGGGTAGGAGGAGGAGAGGAGATCATATTTCTTCCCTTCTCTATATTTTTGCTGTCCCTTGATCTACTGTGAGGTTCTAGAAAAATTAGGTGGTTCATGGTTTTGAATTTTGGGTTTGGTCAGATGAGAAAGTAGATTTTGGAGATTGCCATACTTGGTATGTGAGCATGATGTTACTCTGTTTATTATCATGTAATATTGAGTCACTTAATTATTCTGAATTTTAGGTTCCGGAAATGGGCTTTATTACTACACTGGTTGATCTCAAATTGGGACGACTTATTGTTGGGTCACTGCACTGCAAAGAGAAACTGCAGATTGAACTTACATCAGATCAATGCATTGATGAAAGACAAGTGATGGAAATATATTCTCAAAGGTATATATAAACTTCATGTTTCAGGTAAAACTATTTACAATAGTTGGATACCCGTTGTTGCAAAAATATGCTAAAGCCTGCATCACATGTTTGGATCTCTTACTACCTGCTTAAACGCTGAGTTGAATGATGAGAAATGCGTCATCTGAATGATGAGTTCTAGTGGAAGATGAAGTTTTATAAGATCTAGTGGTGTCTAACTGTGTCTATCTTAAGAAATTATGTGGAAAGTTTAATGCATGCCTCTGCTTTATGTGCATGCATTCACATTGGTCTATGCTGTCTTCTCTGTTTGGACCATTGAAGATATTCACATTTCACACTTGGATGTATGTAGTTCAAATTAGCCCCTCAGTGTCAGGGTATATAAAGAAAAATCTGCTGGGAGAATACAGCACTTATTTCCATTTTTTCGTGTTCACTGCCTTTATCTTCCCTTTCTTCCGTTCTCTGGTGAAGAAAGGTTATTATGCACAAATTTTGGTCTAATCCAAAGATGAGGACTCGAAATATTTGCTATTCAGAGGCAAAAGTATGATCTCTGTTAATATAAGTTGCCTAACATCCATGAGCTTTTAAAAGCTCATAAAAGTAAAGGGCTGGAAACTGGAAGTCACTCATGGGGGAATTTGGCCCGAAATTCCTGATTAGTTGATATAATGAAAGTAAGGTGACTTTCCTAATGGTTTTATGGCCATGTTGGGCTCTACTAAGTCTGTCAAGTTGGATTGTTTAGTCTGAGCTACAATATGTGTGATATCTTATCCCCAACATCTCATCATGGGCCATTCATCAAGCAACGGCCCTAAGTCCACTATGTAAACATGGTACTGGGTGGGACAAAATAGTTCCACTCTTCTAATTTTACGACATAAATGGGGCCTTTGTTCCAATAAAGTTGTACTGGAATGTTCTCCAGGGCAGCACAGTTTTCTGATAATTAATTTTATATCTTTCTCATTAGAATTTGTTTGTTTTCATTTTCAATTGAAATCTTAGACTTATAATACTTCTCTAGTTCTTCAGTTCCGGTCATTTACTGCCTGCATAAAGATATATGCTTGAGCATACTGTTTATCCCATCATAGAGCAGTCTTGCTCAGAGAAAAAGAAAGACGACCAAAAGGAAATTACTAAGGATTAATGTTTTCTTGTTTAGATATGAAGTCCAAGGCTATGGCAATGAGGTTGACATTTGGTTCAGCACTGCTGTTGGTCGGCCTTGCACTCTCGTCAGGAGTTATGCCTTCCAAAATCACATGTGCTCAAACAAGAATCGGAGTATGGGGATATGCAGAGATCTGGAGGCCCAATTGAACTTTGTCAATGAAGCTCAGTTTTTGCTGATATCCGAGGAAAGTGTTGCAGATTTGAACAACAGATTAAGATCAAGTATGCAACAGCAATTCATTTGCACATATTTTTGGCAGCCACACAACTCGCTACGGATTTCTAATCAAAGCATCAATTCTGACTAGAAAAGGAAGAAATATTTCCTAGTGATATAGTGATCTTATTACTGTGTATTTGTATGTTGATTAGTATGTCCGTAAGTAAATATCAACGAAGTCTGAATTCTGTAAATTTCATCTAAAAGATGACTCACATTTATTTATTTATTTTCTGAATTAGAGCTGCATAAAGGCTCCAATGAGCGGCATATTGAAGTCGACCCAAGTAGATTCCGTCCGAACTTGGTTGTCTCTGGTGGCAAACCCTATATAGAAGACGGATGGAGGAGTCTTAAGATTGGACAGACGAATTTTACGGTCAGTTCTCTCACATTATAATTCTATCAGATGGTGCACTTCCTAAGTTCACAACTGTTCTGAATGTCACCCTTTCTCTTGCTGCTCCTTTTTTCTTTTTGTTATTTGTTCTGCCTGCAAATTCAAATGAAGCATCACGTTCTACGTCATTACTAATCAATTGGAGGATTAAAGAGGGTAATTCTGTATACTTCTTTATCCCATTGCTCATGCTCCAATATTTGCCTGTGCAGTCGGTGGGCGGTTGCAACCGTTGCCAGATGATCAATATGACTTTCACAGCTGGGACAGTGCAAAGATCCAATGAACCGTTAGCTACACTAGCATCTTATAGAAGATTGAAGGTCAGCATATAGTAATTCTGAATAGCAAACTTCCGCGTTACCTCAGCACATCTTAATTTTTCAAATAGATACGATTACCTTCCGGTTTGCAATTTTGATGAAACAGGGGAAGATATATTTCGGTTTACTGTTAAAAATGTGCAATAGTATCAAACAGGAAGCATTGCTTCGCGCGGGGCAGGAAATAGTTGCAAATGCAGAATAGCTTCGCAAGATGCCTACTTTTTATCTTTGGGGCGTCTCGAGGATTACAAACACTGGATAGCAAACAGACCAGAGAGTATTATATGACGCTCAGATACTCGTTGGTGAGTTTGCAGAATAAATATTTCAGCTTCGTTTTTATATAAACTGCGAACCCGGTCGGTCTTATCTGTTTCTCTCCGACTGCATCTTCTGTTTAGTACCCAGGCGGCTAAAATTTGTGGTGTGCCGGGAACGTACATTATTACCTTCTACCTCGACCTGTACTAAATAATTATTCGTACTTGTTATTTAGGTATTATCCCACGTGGATCTATACCCAATACATACTCATATTTATTAACCTAATATACTCTATTCGGATTTTATTCATTAAAATTTGTGTTAATGTTTGTATAATATGTGTGAAAAAATAAAAATTTCTCAAAAAGATTAAGTTTTACATCAAAATTAATTATACAATCGGCGTATATCCGAGGTAGGAACCGGAATTGAAGACCTAGTAGGAGAAAATAAGTTTAGATTTTGGAATAAATATTTTTATCTGTTTAAAATATATTTAACTCTAAATTTTATTGGTTTTATATACTAGTCCAGCCACATTTAATTTAAATATTTTATGCATTTTTTATTTTCGTAACTATCCATTAGGTTCAAAATAGTTTTATCGTAGATTTAATTTGGAGTTGTCACAATGGAAATATAGATGAAAATTTTTTACTATTTTTTTCATAATACAGTCGCCATTTAAAAAAAAAATTAAGAATTTTAGATGACAAGAATTCAATAATATAAGATTAAGAAATTAATGTGACTTTTAAAATATTAATTTTATTCATATCGATATCCATATGCACAGGTATTTCGAAGTTTAAATTCCAAATACTTATTTCAATAGATATAAGTTATAATTTTGGTGTAATGAAAAAGTATTGAATCGAGTATCAACTTTCTTAATAGCTCAATAGGCCTAATAAATATATAAACATTTGTATGTATATAACACATTGTATTCAAAATACAAAATGTGGATTGTTATTTCTATATATTTGAATGATTATTGATTTTCAATTAAAATTAGATTTTGTGGCATAAAAATAAAGACATGTCAAAAAAGTTGTGAAGACATTTTGCACCGCAGATGTGACTGATTTATAGTGCGAAAAGTATTCTCTTGAATCTACACTTATTTTTCTCCATTTAAGACCAAAAACTGGTCCCTCGTGTTTCCTTTTTTTTCACAAGTAGAAAATTCGTCATATTATTACACTGTCCTTTTTTATATATTTTGAGATACATAATTGTTTTTTTTTTACTATCCCTAATTAAATTTTCGGAGTTTTAAATTTTCTGGCCAAAATTGTTATTTTTCATATGTTATAATTCTTTATTATAAATCTCGAATTGACCTGAATTGAAATTGTCACACATCTATATTAGTTTAACAAATTAAATTGTATTTTTATCAACCGGAAAAAAAAATAAAAAATGAGATATATGGGAAAGAAGAATGAAAAAAAAAAATACTGTTGGGCGATATTTTGGTCTATTCATTTTTCTTTTCAAATTTTATTGATTTTTCTTTAAATCTATAAGTGAGGATTAATACATTTATCGAGTTTGATATATGTAATTCTGAAAATAAAATGACGAAATTATTGTTATATTTTTACAGTACTGTGGAAAGGTGCCGTAATTAATCCAACTCTTTTGAGACTTCTTATACCATAGATTTCAATTTCTTGAGATAATATAGTTTATGAAAGAACACAAATTATTATTATTAGGGATAGTTACATATATTTTGTCATTTGAACTATAATGGTTTCTACACTTTGTCATCTAAATTTTTTTTAGTGTCAACTTACCATTTTAACTTTACGAAATTTTGTACTTTTGTCATTTATAGCTGTTTTTCCACCAAGTTTTTTTATTAAAAAAAATCACATGCAAGGAATGTGTTATTTAAGGGTTATATGATGTGATACTTTTTACATATACACAGCATATGATGTTTTTTCGACAAAAAATGATCATATATAGTAAAGTGCAAATTTTGCAAAATTGGGATGATAAGTCGATAAAATAAAATTAAAATGACAAAATATAAAAACGAGCATAATTATTTTTAAAAAAAGTGATTTATGGAATAATGTGAGGGTAATAGGAAGAAAGCAAGTATAAAAGCAGAATGGGAGTTGTGTGGCAGGAAATCAAATGAGAAGTTGTGTTTTGGGATATTTGTTAATATGTAGGAAGAAATTTCAACAGCATCATAACTCATAAGATGCACGTCATATTAAATCCACATTTGAAAATGTGTAGTTACTTGTCAGCAGCAGTTGATGAGGCCTCATGCATTGACCACGGACTTTGACTTTTTCCTTTATTTAATGATTCGGGTTTTGTAGAGGTCTGTTTCAAAATATGAAATACTAATAAAAGTAAGTGGTCAGTGGATTGATCTGACAACTTTGGAACCTGGGTAAAAACTCAAAAGTCGTGGCCACGAGTTTATAGATTTTCCTGGTTACCCTTTCTTTTGTAAGAGAGAGTGATGTACTCTTGTTGCATGCACGCAACTCTCTCTCTTCTACTTAATTTATTTTTCTCCCAAGGGGTATGTATGTATGTATTGTTCACGTAACTCAACCTCATGAAAATGGCAATTTATCTTCTTTGTGAAAATAAAATAGCAATTTATTTCCCTACAAAAATAAAATAATAATTTATCTTCCAGTCTAAGGGAGTAAATTGCTTCATTTTAAAGATAAATTGTTATATTTTAAAACATACAAAAGATAAATAACTCATTTGCAATATCAATGGAACTGCTTACATTTTCTCCTCTAATAATTCAAACTGATTGGTGAATGTAAATAGTAAGATATTCATATTTCACTCATTTAATTTTGGTCTGGGTAATCCTGCAACATTCTTAGCAGTAAAAAGCAAAATTAAATTAACTATTGATAAGGATATATTTCGTCTGAGAATTTATTAGATTTTTAATTAAACTGGATAGTCAAACACGTTTCGAAATTAAGTCCGATCAAAATTTTCACTTTCCAATTGTTTACTTTTTTCTCTCCATCTTTTCTTGGAAAGACAACAGAAGTGGAATTTCACTAAGAGAAAAAATAACAGCCATGAGATGAGATGAGATGAGATGAGATGAGATAGGATAGGTAGCCAAGCATGTATTTCTAGTTAAGACAAGGGACGATCGAGCATGCTGGTCCAAGGCCGAAATGTAAGTCAAACATGTTGTTCTTGACCATGACAACATCATATTTGTATTTTGACTTTTCTACCTTTTGAATCTAGACTTTAGTCATGTAACTTAAAAGTATTGATATTTTTCATCCTGCATGAATTGAGTTTTATAATTTTGTCTTGTATTTTTAAATTCTGATAATATTAGTCATTTTTCGACCAATTTAGATGGAAAATTATATGGAACTTGCGAATGATCTCGTAACTTAGAAATAATTGACATTTTTTTGTTCTGCATGAGTTGTTAGATTGACATTTCTTCGTCCGACACGAATTGATTGACATGACTAAAAGTGAATTTAATTAGGTAATGTGCATATCACATGCAATTTTTCAACTAAATTGGGTGAAAAATGACTAAATTTATCAAAAATATAGAATTATAATACTAAATTACAAAAAATATCACCCTAAATTACTACAGAAATAACAAACAAAGAAAATAAACCAGAAGAAAACAGAGAGATTGCCACTTATATCATACATAAGCAGCAAGATCAATTTGTTACACTAGCTAGTCAGTAACTCTGGTCAATATGTTGTGCGCCTTCTGGAAAGCTTTGAATTATATGCTCCGTATATTACTTTTTTGGGTTAAATGCAAATTACCCATGTGTTATTCGAAATGAGCAAATTAACCCCTGTGAAAAATAAATAACAAATTACCCCTTTGTGTTTTTCATAACAAAGCAAATAAGTCTATAACGCGATTCCGTGCCCTTCACGCGCTATTTTTTTTTATTTTTAATTATAAATTTATGTTAACATTCTTATTAATAATCGTTAGATCTGACTGAATCTACGGTTCTGATTTAATTAATAAGATCAATGGTTCAGATTCTACTAAACTTAATCAACGGTCTAGATTAAAATGTATATATTTTAAATATATATATATAATATATATATTACATAAAATGTAATTAAAAATATATATGATATATTCTTATTAATTGAAATTATATATGTGTGTATATATATATATATATAGAGAGAGAGAGAGAGAGAGAGAAAGGATGGAGAAGGCGGCACCGGCGGGGAAGGTGGGGCGCCGACGGGGGAGGGCTGGGCGGCGTTGGGTGGGGAAAGGTGGGGGCGCCTGCGACAAGGGGGGAAAGAGGGGAGGGGGCTGGGGCGACGGGCGGGGAAGGGGGGCGCCGGCGACGGGGAAGGGAGGCCTGGGGCGACGGCTGGGCTGAAGGTGGCGCTGGCGACGGGACGGTGGGGCAAGGTGGGGGAGACGACGGGGATGGGGTGGGGGGGGGGGGGTGCGATGGGAAGAAAGGAGGGGGTTTGGGTTTCCTTATTTTATTTTATTTTTTAAAAATAAAAATATATATTATTATAAATATTATATATAATGATATTAGTATATATTATATTTAAATATAAAATAATATTTTATTCTTAAAAATCGCAGCTTAGGCGCGTGTTACACAATTTCAGAGTCAGGGGAGTAAATTGCTTTATTATTAACAACACAGGGGGGTAATTTGATATTTTTTTCACAGGGGGTATCTTGCACATATCATATATCACAAGGGGTAGCATATATTTTTCCCTTCCTTTTTTGTTTAACATAAATAAAGGAATTAATTATGATAATATTTTTTTAAATAGTATTCATGGTAGTGATCACAAGTTAAAAAAAAACCTTACACGAATTTGATTTGATCGAATTTGAACAAATTAAATTACAAGTACAATACACTTGTCATGTAATTGATTTATATTTAAAAATAATAATCAATTACATATTAAGTATAACACACTTACTCTGTGATTATTTTATAAATCCATCAAATTTAATTTGAGCAAGAGATTTTCGATTGAGAGAGACAGAGAGAGATTGAAGTACATGCAGAAGCAATACATCCAATTCACCCTAAAAAAGGAAATCGTCGAATTCGGACAGCTTTGATTGAAGTTGGAGAGAGTCTGACTTTTATCCTTCAAATCACTGATTTTGAAATTTGGTTTAGACATTTCAAATGGGGACCCACCACATGCATTTATTAGAGCATAATGATCATATGAAAACACACTGAATTGCGTACGTGGAAGACGATGAGAATTGATTTAAATCAATAGTAATACAAAATATATGTGTTGATGTACCTTTACTATAATTTAATCTTTTTTACGCTTAATCCATACAAAACTTTCCCACCTACTCTCATCTCATCTCATCTCATGGCTGCAACTGAATTATTAGAAAGTCGTAAGTTGTTGTTTTCGACTCTAAATTTTCTAACATTGGATTGCACACCTCAATTTCGATACACATCCGTCTCCCCTAATTTCTAGCTTTAAGTTTATATAAACAAACGGACCGGATTTTTAGTCAAATCTCACGAAAAATCTTAATCAGAAGCCAAAGGTAAAACCTGAAAAGGATAATAACGTCGAAGAAAATACTAGTTAATATAGGCTGCGATTGCTTGTCAAATATTTCCCAATATCTTATTTCACTGGATCCACTGTCACTAGAAAAATAATTGAGCTTTTGCTATATTATTAACGAGCACAGCTTGAAAATCATGGCAAATTATTACTATTAATCTCGATTAAATAAAATTAAAATAAAAATTAATTTATATTTTTACCATGTTTAATCAATATTAATTATGATTTTTAGCCATAGTAAAAAATATTTGTCATGATTTTGGTCAGACTCGCAGAAACAACGACTAATGACTGTTGAGAAATTGTGGTTAGTTTGTATTGTCATTTTTTTTTTTTTTTTTTTCTTTTGACTACAATAATTAATTGTAGTGGAAAATTATATATTTTTTTAAGTGTGTGTTGAATATTTGTTTGGTTGTGGTGAACTTTTCTCATCTCAACAAAAAGAAAGAAAAATCTCAAACAAATCAACTATAATTATCATATGTTTTTAGTATTAACACATCGTATAAACTATTTTTATTTTACATCCTATCACATAGTTTTTTAAAAAAATCTCATTTTTTTTTCTGGTTGAAAAGTGAGAAAATGACAAAATACAATTATTTTAGTCCTCTAACTTAGAGCATTTGGCATTTTTAGCATGAATTGATTGTTGTAATTTAATACTGTAATTTTAAAATTTTGATAATTTTAGTAATTTTTCGGTTGACTAGGTTATAAAAATCCCATCACTAGATGAATTATAACATTTAACTATAGTTAATTATCATGGTTAATAACAAACAGTTATAGCAAATAGTTATTGACGTCACGCAATAGTTGTTGGTCGTGTTTTGCGATGACCGCTAAAACATTAGCCATGACAAATGTTTTGACTATGGCTCTTAACCATGACAAATAATTTTTTCATGGTGAAAAAACTAGTGTTTTACATCGATTTTATTTAACCATAACTAATAGTAGTCATTTACCTTAATTTTTAGACATAACCACTAATATTACAGCCAATATATAGTAATTTTCTTTTCTAGTACATGTGACTTACAAATAACCAATTAAATTGAGAGTTTCGCCCAATTTAAATAATTTTAGTCCTTTTTCGATCAACTTTTTCTTCAATTACATTGGTTTCATACCAATTAATATATAGTCGATGGTTGGAATTCCCAATTTGATGGTTGCCCCCTCATCATCATGGTTGAAATTTTCAATTTAATTATATCATATGCAAATCATATATAAATTAGTCAAAAAAATTAAATTATCAAAATTTTAAAATTATAAAACTAAGTTAAAAATTAACTCATATTGAACAAAAAGTTATGATAATTATGTTACACATGACTAAAGTATAATTAAAATTGCATTTTTCTTGTGATGGAATAGTATGTTGGCGGTCAGGGAATGATGTCAGGCAACGTTAGCAATGGCTGAATTCTTGTCCCCAAAGATATTTTATGTGGTTTAAAATTTGTATAAATTAATGCGTTACAATTGAATGAGAGGCAGATAACAAGAAAATTACATAAGACTTGGGGGACCACCTGAGCAAAAAAATTCAAAAATCTCAGGAACCCAGAAACGACAAGTCAACACTCATGACTTGACCAAATAAAAAATAAATAACATGCTCACGACACACTCTTGATAAGACCTTCACATGCGTTCCATATATACCATCACCTCTTTGTATACATAACAAGAATGTTCTTCTTTCAAAGGTGAAGTTCATAGAATTTAAGGACCTAAGCTGTGTATAGCTACCCCTTTTCACTCAAAGATCAATTGATCAAAAGGCCGGGCAGGCCGGTACTGAATTATAACGCAAGTTCCTTGAAATTTACAATCATGGAAGTGGAAAATATGAGCAGAAAAATCAGCACTAGTAAGGATGAGGAGGATGACGTTCCACTTCCGGGATTCCGGTTTCACCCGACCGATGAAGAGCTCGTGGGGTTTTATCTCCGGAGGAAGGTCGAAAAGAGACCTATCAGTATTGAACTCATCAAGCAGGCTGACACATCTACAAGTACGATCCATGGGATCTTCCAAGTACGTCTAATATTGCTTCATCTTTGTATGTTTGTAGTTTTTTGCTTAGGTGAATTGGGCTGCTTGTGAATACAGAAAAGGAATTGCTGTGTTTTCACATAAATAATGTATCAGATTATCATAAAACGATGTAAAACTATTGTTACTTTAAGTAAGAATTGGATGTTTACGTTTGTGGTGGATTTGCAGAATCCTGCAGTATTAACGTAGGGGACAAAGAGTGGTACTTCTTCTGTAAAAGAGGGAGAAAATACAAGAACAGCATAAGGCCTAATAGAGTGACGGGTTCTGGTTTCTGGAAAGCAACCGGTATCGACAGACCTATCTACTCTTCCGCGCCAGGTGAAGGCCGTGAATGCATTGGCCTCAAGAAATCCCTTGTATATTATCGTGGAAGTGCCGGAAAAGGCACCAAGACTGACTGGATGATGCACGAGTTCCGGGCCCATCCACGACAAGACCTCCAACAAACACACTGACGCTAAAAACAATATCGCTCAAGAAGCGGTGAGTCATCAATCAATACATAATATATACATGGAGTAACATTTTCTTTTTGCAAAAATGGTTTTGCAGTTATTTAATTGAATTAAATTAATTTTACAGGAAGTTTGGACCCTGTGCCGGATAATAAAGCGCAGTGTTTCTTATAGAAAATGTGTGCCTGATTGGAGAGAAGCCGCTGCGAAGAGGAGTTGTATAATCAACCCTGCCAGCTCCGAGACATGCAGCGTCCAAGAGTCTTGTGATCAAAATGGGCAAAGCAACTACATTAGTTTTAATGCAGTACCAGCAGTGAAGCAAAACATTGAGAAGAAACCCTATTCTGGCCAGGTTGAAAGGACTGGAAATCAACAGTTAGTAGGCCAATATTTCAGTCCATCGGTAATTTCTCAGGCTCCACCGGCTGCCGCTGCGTCATACGCATCGAGCTATATCTGTGGTGACATTAGTGAGTGGTTAAGGCATGCAGACAGCTGGGAGGATCTTCGATCCATCGTCGACTGTGCTGCTGCACCTTGCTGCTAATCCCTTCTATTTGTGAACAAATTACTACATATATAGAGGATGTAATCAGACTTCCTATATAAATAAATCGAGAAAGCTTGTGGAGAATGGGAATTTCATGCATGTATAATTTGTCGACTAGGCCTCTTTGTGATATTGTGCACCCTGCGTGTTCAATTTGCTGCCAATTTTTTTAAAAAATTAAAAATGCTTATGATCGTAAGGAATTTTTCTCATGCAAAATAGGTTTGATCAAGTTGCAGTGATAAATTTGTAAGTGTAATTGCGCATGTATGTATTTGTTACATGATTGATCAATACTGATCATTTTCATTAATTGAGTTTCAATTATATAGAATATATATTATATATTTATTAATTATGTAATTAGTTCACCACTCATATATAAGATATGTACAAACTTATACTTTTAATTCTATAGGATAAAAGAGGCGACACTATGCTTTCCCTACAGTCTATCACATAGCATCGCATATTCATGCATGATTACAATTGGCACGACATGTTAGAAATTAAAGACAAAAAAAAAAAAAAAAAAAATCAGTAAAATCAATTAAAGCTAATGATCAATTGGGATTGCAGTTAAAAGAATGGCATCTATTTAAATGGCAATCATCCATCTCCACAATTGGCCTACATCCATACTGAAATCCTATCATAAGAACATTAAACCAAATATAAAACGTACCAATTTTTCTCTGCCCAACCACCATCAACCTCTGTCATTATTATAGAAGATTCAGGATTTGTCCTCCTCGATTTAGATGCATGATTCCATAGCTTAGCATACTGGTCCTCAGGGTTGTCCTTAATTTTTTGCCAACCCCACAAATACTGTAATATTACTTAAATGCTTAAATACACCCCCAAAAATATTATTAAAAGAATGTATAGGTCATGGGGTTAATTTGGACAGTCGATTATTGCATCTAGACGCCTCGACGTGGTGAACTCCAACCCTCAAGCTACTACAAATCATCCTTCTTCTTGTTCTTCCATATATCGGCCGAAAGGGTAAAAAAAAAAAAAGAAAAAAAAAAGAAATTTTGGATTGGGAAGGTCGTTTCAAAAGACAAGGGATTAAATGTGCCGAATTTCTCTTGATTCTGATATCAAATTAAAATTTTCGTAAAGCAAAGTATTAAAAGTGTTGTCATTCCATCCTATGGAGCCAAAAGTATAATTTTACTGCAAATTCTCCTCCGAAATGATTGACTAATGAACAAATACATTGTGCATGTTCCTTTCGTCTATTTTTTACACGTCGATTAAGTTTGTCGAATTTTTCAATTTATTAAAATTTTCGTAAAGTAAATTAAAAGTGTTGATCGCTTTTTTTATGGGATTAAAACAATCGTTTTGCAAGTATTACTAATTAATGTGGATACTAAATTACGAGCAATATACAACCTTTATTTATTTTATTTAATAAAAGAGAGAAATTGCAATTTTCACTCCTAAACTATAGGGGTACTTGCAAAATTAACAACAAACTTTGAGAAACAACAAATTTTATTCCTGTACATCATCTAACTGAGGCACTTCTTTAAACCGTTATTATGGACGGTAAAACACAGTCACTAATTCTATTTTTTTAAATAAAAAAAAAAACGACGTTATATTATTAAGCAATAGAACCAAAGTTCAGCTACCCTCAATCCGAATTGAATTTTCAATTATAATGCTTATTTTTAAAAAAATCTATTTTTATATTTACGCTACATATATAATTTTTGTAACTAAAATTAATAATGTAATTATTATACATATAACCTCGCGAGCCAACGGGGGAGACCAACCAACTCTCTACAATACTTGGGTTGGGCCCCTACCATGCGACTGTGCACTATGGTTGTTAATACCTTTCCAAGCTTTGTGTCTTCACAATTTAAACCATAATCTATTTTTGCCCCCAGATAGGCCCATTATTTCACGATGGTCACTCTACTCAATGAATTGATTCAAAAAAATGGTGATAATTACACTCTCCTTTTTAGTTAATTGTGTAATTACACGTAAATTGATCTGTGATGTAAAAAATTATATTTAATTTGCTTTCGTCTAATAAATACGTTATTCATTAATCAAATTTTATTGAATTTATTGATATTAACAACAACAAAAAATGAACGAAAATTGATATTTACTATCAATTGACTTATTACTGACTTATTGCAGGTCAAATAAAATTTTTCTAACTAAACTACCCTTATAATAAATCAATCAGTGGTAAATATAGATTTTTATTCATTTTTTTTTGTTAATATCAGCAAATTCGATGAATTTTAAGGGACGAATAGACTTATTTGTTAGACGAAAAAATCTTAATGATACTATATTCAAATTTTCAAACCATAAAATTCGAATTTACGTATAATTACATTAAATTTTTTAAAAGAAATGAAGTGTAATTATCCCTAAAAAAAATCAATGCAGCCATGTGCATAAATCCCATTTATTTAATTATTCAAATAAATTAAAAACAATATTGTAATTTATCCCAATTATAAAGCAAAATAATGGCTAACTTGCTCTTTTTCATTCCAAAATTACTAATGACGTGATTAAAGTTTTAACAATTAAGTGATGTATATATAATTCAATTAATTGTTTTTTTAAAAGTCTAGGAAATTATATTGGAATTTGGAATTACGTACAAATGCTATTGGTCCTAAGTCTTAATAAGAAAGGAACATGTGAAATAAGTGAGAAGATAATGAAGCAAGTAGTGGTGTGGAGCACTCAGAAAACGAAGTTGCTTGGAATGGGGGTGGGGTGGGCAGCGACGACTTTGTGGTAGATGCGTTAATTGAGGATGGAGGGACGAAACAACGAAATAATACAAACAAAACATAAATAAAAATATGAAAGAAAACTTGGAAAGTTATTATTTGATTGATTATTAATATATATATACATTTTACTTTAGTACGTCTATCTTAAAGGATATTTACACTCATCAGTTCTAAGATTTGTTGTAATGGCACATAAACTCCTTATAGTTCGGAAAATTAATTATATCTAGCATTCATGATGAAGTTTGTTTACGTCTAACAAATAAGTCTACCCATTAATTAAAATTTACTTAATTTGCTAAAATCAACGAAAAAACTAAATGAAAATTTATATTTTCCTTGATTAACTTAAAACTCACTTATTGGAGGTCAAATAATTTTTCTCAAAAACTAAACTACCTTGTAACTGTGAAAATATACATCATCATATGCATTAACGCGTTAACGTATGAGGATAATTTGATTATAAAATAATTTTTTTGACCTATTTTAAATTTTAATAAGTCAATCGCTTGTAAATATAAATGTTTTTTTTAATTTTTTTTGTTAATATCAACAAATTCGATAAACTTGACTAATGAATAAACTTATTTGTTAAACTTAATCAAACCTCATGAGTGTCAGGTGTAATTTCCTAAACTATAAAAAATTTACATATAATTTCACAAAATCTCAAGAAAGGGAAATATAATCACCCCTTATATTAATTATTAGGGAACTCTTTGACCCGTTTTAGTTGAAATAATAGGATTGTGAAAGATAGAATTAAGTGGAATAGGATTATACATGATAAGTTTTCTCAAGAATATAAGTTGGTGTTTGGTTTGATGATGATGGATTGACTAGTATTATATCCCATTTAATATATATTTTTGTGTTTGGTCAGCTTCATTATTACATGATAATATATAAAAGGGCCACAACGGATATAACTCTTTTTATATAATAATATTTCAGTCATGTCCTTTCAGATGCTTTGTGGAAGAATACATGTAATTTCATGACGTGCATGACTTATGTGCAACCATGTCTTCGTTGACTTATAACGCAATGCCCAAAAATTAAAATTGGAGGACATTTTCATCATAAAAAATTAAAATAATTACCACATATCAAGACAAGTGTAACTGTGTATCCCAGTGGGATTCATAATTACATATGCCATAGTTAATTTGGTAGACATGGGACTTGTTAATTTTGTCACGATTTCATATTACATGAACCAAATAACAGATTATACATAATAATACTGGATCATATCCTATATGAATCAAACAAGGCCTTTATAGTTTATTAGTTAAATAATATTCTACTAATTATTAGCACTCCAATATTTAAATAAGTGTTTGAGTAAATAAAATAAAGCAGATAAATAAGTATAATATGAATTTTCGTGTGCAATAAGTGCAATTGAGAAATTACTCAATTTAGTTGAGGGGACCTATTATTTATAAGCTATACTTCCAAGTAAAACGTAAAGTAACATTCCTCTCGATTGATAAACTCAACTTATAATAGACAAATATTATAATAGACCCATACTAAGTAAGACAAATATTCATTACAATACTCATATAAGTGTAATAAATATCCACGCGTCTGGTATACTTTAAATTCATGACATTGAATTTATCTATAAAACCTCATATTTAATAGCTATATTAAGACATCATTAGTTTGGACTCGGTTTTTAAGCGTCCGATCTAGTGCTGGTTCATTTTTTATGGGCACCAAACAATGTCGTGAACAATTGATTTGTAACTCGTGGAGAAATAATGTCTCATTGACCTCATCTTGTACTTCATATGGATATATTAATTCATTAGCATAATCTGAAAGTTCAACATGCATAAAAACTTTAAACTTTAATAATAAAGTTTGGAATAAAACAAAAGATGTGAATTTACATACAAATATATTATTGACCTGACCATATACCTCTTGCTATCCAAATTGGTATATAGTGGACAAATATAGACAATAATTAGTTTCTTTTTTTGCCCATAGAGAATGACAGGTGTATCATTAGGAAAGAAGGCTCCATTTCCACTACTATATATGTAGAAGAAGACCCACATTATTTGCTAAGTTTCTGTTAACTGTTCAAGGTCAGCCGTCAACTTAGACTTGGTTGCTGGAATCACTGCGATATAAAATGTACAATTGGAATGAAATTGTGTGTCATTATTGATTGCCGTTCCGGTTCCCATTTCTCACCACTGCTATCGCTACATAACTAGTGGCAAAGCGTCAATCTCGTACACACGCGTCTTATCTCTTACAAGGGGTACAACGTGGCCCCTCCCACCTCTCCTCCCCCAACTTGCTAAGCGAACATGGACGAGGAACAGCCATCTTCACCACCACACCACCTCCGCCAGCGCCACCATCACCGAAGATGGGCGGATCTAGTGCACAAGACCCTCAGTAAACCAAGGGCCTTCATCATCCTTCTTCTCATAGCCTTCCTCCTAGGCTACCTCACCCACTCACAACCATTACTTTCTCAATCAGCCCAAGACATACTCGATCACCACACCTTCTCACCTCGGTGTGGCGATCCAGTTCCCTCAGCCTACGTCCGCCGAACAGTCATCGACCGAGTCTTCAACGGCACCTCCTGGAAGGCTTCCCCCGCACATTAACTCTCTCATGGTACAAGATTGGAATAAAGGCTGGGGATCACAAGCCCCCGTTTTCGAGCACCTCATTCTCCAGGCGCAGCCCAAGATTATCATCGAAGTCGGCACGTTTCTTGGCGCCTCGGCCACTCACATGGCCGGGCTAGTTCGGAAACTGGGGCTAGACGCTCAGATTCTCTGCATAGACGACTTCCGGGGGTGGCCCGGATACAACGACGGGGATAAGAGCTTGAAAATGGTGAACGGCGATAGTTTGCTATTGTACCAGTTTATGCAGAACGTGGTGAAGGCTAACGCGACGGACTACATCATGTTTATGCCCTTCTCGACGAGTACAGCGCTGGGTGGGCTGTGTGAGTGGGGAGTATACGGGGATCTGGTGGAGGTAGACGCAGCTCATGATTTTCACTCGGCGTGGACAGATATCAACAACGCGTACAAGATTTTGAAGCCTGGGGGGGTCCTTTTCGGGCATGACTATGCGTGGGTTGGTGTTCGGCACGCCGTCCATTTGTTTGCTCGACTCCACGGGTTTCGTGTCAGAATAGACGGAGAGCACTGGGTTTTATACTAACTCCGTTCCTTCTTCCGTTCAATATTAATTAATTTCATGCTAGTAAAAATTAATCAAGTGCCAAATGGAGCAATTAATATTATGATGATGATAGTCTGCAGACTGCAGGATTAATTGCACTGTAAAAACACTGATACGGATATCAGATCTCTCCAGAAAAACAACAACCATCCCTTGAAGTTTAGATTTCACCGTCTCCAAGGGATAGCATGGAGTTTAGGGGTACAGAACAGTGTACCTTGTTTTTGTTTAGGAGATTTTTTGTTTATTACTATTTTTAATGCATTTAATTAATTTTTTGTTGTAAGATAGGAATAGGGTGTGTGTGGGGCAATTTTCAATAATTGGACACACACACACACACACACATATATTATATATATATATATATATATATATATATATGGTACATTTATAGCAAGCCTCACCCTATGAAATGGCCTACATACATTTATTTTAAATGGCAATGTCCTATATTATTGATTTGAAAGAGAAAAGTCTAAAGTCTCAAATTCTTCATCAAATGTTAATGTAAAGAAGTTAGAAATGAATAAAACATAATACAAAGATTTTAAATGGCAATGTCCTATATCTTATAGTTACACGGGGTAGTAGAACAAACTCCAATACGCCCAACATGTATCATTGATATTTACCAAATCAAAAAAAAAAATGTATCATTGATATTTTTATATGGGAATTGTATTTTTTTTTCATCTCAACAAATAAAATAATTTTATCACGAGAAATTTATTTAATGTACTGTGTCTTCAATTGTTCTGTTATGTAATTTCGATAAAATAATGTTGGGAATGAAATTTCGAATTATTATTGTTTTTTGGTAACATTACGTTGTAAGCTTAAAAATGCAATTATTTTTTAATAATTTTGGACATGTGTAAATACGCAATTTAAAAGAAAATTTTCAATGTGTAATTTTTTGAAAAAGATGACATTTTTTTTGGAAAATGTGTATATATATATTTTTTTAAATTTTTATATCGATGTCTATAAAGTAATTAAATGCAAATAGAGGGGACTTTTATTATTGTATTTGGTATTAAATATAGTAGAGGGAGCTTTATGTCAATTTCTATTTGGCGGTGGTTGCAATAGAACATACTTGGGGGACGTAAGTGAAATTCTCCACTTGTATTAGGGTTTTGAGCACTCAGGACCCTTAGCACACGCATCTCGCTCTATTATATCTCTTGCGGCGCTCGTCTGCGGGAGCCGCCTCCGGACTTTCTTCTTCTCGAGTCTCTCCAGAGTATGCTCTCCCCCCCTCCGTATCTATGTGTTTGACTCTCGTCTGGCTTGATTCTTGACGTCTTTAGACTCGTTGTTAGTGGATTTTATGTTTTTGAAGTTGTTTGATTGTTTTATTATCGACCTGGTTCCTGAGAACTTGTTGGAACAGTTAACGTGGATTAATGTTTGTTTTTTTGTGTTCTGGATGAGTTGTATCTACTAATCACATGCTATATTTGTCGAAAGTTTTATTTATTGAGCTCATAGTTGAATATAGGACGCTCCCTTTGATATTGAGCAGAAATATGGCATCTGCTGCTGGAAATTCTTGTGCAAGTTCATTGCAGGCGTGTTAAGGAATCACTATTTATTATCATGTTTGCTTGGTTTTCTATTGTGAATGTCAGTAAAACTTTCTCTAACATGTGATTGTTGGATGTTGATATTTTTGGGCTTCTTTAGATCTATAGCTCATTTTTTGTGGTGTCTATGGAAGTTTTTAATCTCTTTTATACATGATTTGAGGCTTCCGGGTTCTTGCATAGAAGCAGACGAGTTTGGAGTATCATGCATACTAACAGCAACATGTGATAGCATTCTATAGAATCATCCAAAACTTATTTTCTGGTGTAGGGTTTTGCTCGTTGCAAAGATACTTGCTTCTTTTACATGTTATCGATGTCTTGTATTTGACTTCTACCTTTTCGAAGAATTACATTGTATTTTTTTTTATCTTGCTGTCACTTGCAGGTAACTTTTGGAGCATAATCTCCAGTAAATTTGATTGACTTGTGAAAAATTTAGAAACTAATCAAGATGGTGAGCATAATTTTCAGTTCTTCAGTGTTAGTTTTCATACTGTGATTGGAATATGTGATGGTCTCTAACAATTAGTGTTTGGTTAATATTTGCAGGTTAAGTTCACAGCAGATGAGCTCCGTAAGATTATGGACTTCAAGCATAACATTCGTAATATGTCTGTTATTGCCCATGTCGATCATGGTAAAGAAGCCACAATCTTATATCTTCAATCTGATATGTTTCATGTTTGTTTCTCAACAAACTGTCAGATTCGTCTTTCTAGTTTGAACATGAAGTAACTTTTATTTGTAATGTTTCTGGCAGGGAAGTCCACTCTTACCGATTCGCTTGTTGCCGCTGCTGGTATTATTGCCCAGGAAGTTGCTGGAGATGTCAGAATGACAGATACAAGAGCTGATGAAGCCGAACGTGGTATCACTATTAAGTCTACTGGTATCTCCCTGTATTATGAAATGACTGATGAGGCTTTGAAGAGCTACAAGGGAGAGCGACAGGGCAATGAGTACCTTATCAATCTTATTGATTCCCCTGGGCACGTCGATTTCTCTTCTGAAGTGACAGCAGCTCTTCGTATCACTGATGGTGCCCTTGTTGTGGTGGATTGTGTTGAAGGTGTGTGTGTCCAGACAGAGACTGTCCTCCGACAGGCTCTTGGAGAAAGGATTCGCCCTGTCTTGACTGTTAACAAGATGGACAGGTGTTTCCTTGAGCTCCAAGTGGATGGTGAGGAAGCCTACCAGACGTTCCAGAGAGTCATTGAAAATGCAAACGTCATCATGGCAACTTATGAAGATCCCTACTGGGGGATGTCCAAGTTTACCCAGAGAAAGGTACTGTTGCCTTTTCTGCTGGTTTGCATGGGTGGGCTTTTACTCTGACAAACTTTGCGAAGATGTATGCATCAAAGTTTGGTGTTGATGAGTCTAAGATGATGGAAAGGCTCTGGGGAGAGAATTTCTTTGATCCCGCAACTAAGAAATGGACAAGCAAGAACACTGGCTCTCCTACATGCAAACGTGGTTTTGTTCAGTTCTGTTATGAACCCATCAAGCAGATCATCAACACTTGCATGAATGATCAGAAAGACAAGTTGTGGCCAATTACAGAAGCTTGGTGTCACAATGAAGTCTGAGGAGAAGGATTTGATGGGGAAAGCATTGATGAAGCGTGTCATGCAAACCTGGCTTCCTGCTAGTAGTGCTCTCTTGGAAATGATGATATTCCATCTTCCTTCCCCCGCCACTGCTCAAAAGTATCGTGTAGAGAACCTGTACGAGGGACCACTTGATGATGCTTATGCTAATGCAATCAGGAACTGTGATCCTGATGGACCTCTCATGCTGTATGTATCTAAGATGATTCCAGCATCTGACAAGGGTCGGTTCTTTGCTTTTGGTCGTGTATTCTCTGGCAAGGTCTCTACTGGTTTGAAGGTTAGAATCATGGGTCCGAACTATGTCCCTGGAGAGAAAAAGGACTTGTATGTCAAGAGTGTCCAGAGAACGGTTATATGGATGGGTAGAGGCAGGAAACTGTTGAAGATGTACCATGTGGGAACACAGTTGCTATGGTTGGGCTCGATCAATTCATCACCAAAAATGCCACCCTGACCAATGAGAAGGAAGTGGATGCTCATCCAATTAGAGCAATGAAGTTTTCGGTTTCACCTGTTGTGCGTGTCGCTGTGCAATGCAAGGTTGCATCCGATTTACCAAAACTTGTTGAAGGTTTGAAGCGTTTGGCCAAGTCTGATCCTATGGTTGTCTGTACTATTGAGGAGTCTGGGGAACACATTGTTGCTGGTGCTGGAGAATTGCACCTCGAGATCTGCTTGAAGGACTTGCAGGAAGACTTTATGGGTGGTGCAGAAATTATAAAATCTGATCCAGTGGTTTCCTTCCGTGAGACGGTTCTTGAAAGGTCTTGCCGCACAGTTATGAGCAAATCGCCGAACAAGCACAATCGTCTGTACATGGAAGCCAGACCATTGGAGGAGGGCCTTGCCGAGGCCATTGACGACGGACGCATTGGCCCAAGGGATGATCCCAAGGTTCGTTCAAAAATATTGTCAGAGGAGTTTGGTTGGGACAAGGAGCTTGCAAAGAAAATTTGGTGCTTCGGACCAGAAACCACTGGTCCAAACATGGTGGTTGATATGTGTAAGGGAGTGCAGTACTTGAACGAAATCAAGGATTCTGTCGTTGCTGGTTTCCAATGGGCATCAAAGGAAGGACCTTTGGCTGAAGAAAACATGAGAGGCGTTTGCTTTGAGGTCTGTGATGTTGTTCTTCATGCTGATGCTATTCACAGAGGAGGTGGTCAAGTTATTCCAACTGCTAGAAGAGTTGTTTACGCCTCACAGCTCACTGCAAAGCCTCGTCTTTTGGAGCCTGTGTACCTTGTGGAGATCCAAGCACCTGAGCAAGCTCTTGGTGGAATTTACAGTGTGCTGAACCAGAAGCGTGGGCATGTGTTTGAGGAAATGCAGAGGCCGGGTACACCTCTTTACAACATTAAGGCATACCTTCCTGTTATTGAGTCATTTGGTTTCTCAAGCACCTTGAGAGCTGCTACCTCTGGTCAGGCGTTCCCCCAGTGTGTGTTTGATCATTGGGATATGATGTCTTCTGATCCATTGGAAGCAGGATCTCAGGCTGCGGCTCTAGTTGCCGAAATTCGGAAGAGGAAGGGTTTGAAGGAGCAGATCACACCGCTCTCTGAATACGAGGATAAGCTGTGAGCATGAGGATTTATTTTTAGTGGGACCCATTAAAATGCCAGATCTGGCGAAGTATTTTTTTTTTTGCTCGATTTTGATTTCAGTGTTTGCATTTTTCTATTTTTCATGTATTACGGTCAGGAGTTGCCTTCGGATTCTGTTGTTGAGTAGTAGTACAAGGACAAGAATATTCTGTTTTTATCTTTTGCCTTTCACCATTGTTTTTGCACTGGCCTTAACATTTGACAACTTTATATTCATTTGGTCTATTTAGTATGATGCTCATATATTACAGGTTTTAGCCCAGTAAAACTTTCGCCTTCAGAAAGCCTTGTGGAGAAACTTATAACTGATCTTAGTTCATATTTTATTATCTGAAGCGCACACAGTCCCAAATAATTTTGGCAGTCCTCGCCATACTGCCGCTACATCCGTTGTCCAAAGCATGAAATTAAATGACTCTTTGAATTTTGATTACGTGGCACATTGAGAACCCAAAATTATAAGCAATTACAGACTGTGTTTCGGACAGTACATTACACAGCTTAACTAGGGGCAATTCACAAAAAACCAAACGAATTCAAAGTATTCTGAGACAAGATTTTAAGATCACAGTTCTCTACAAAACTGGAGATGGACGACTTAGGTGGATGCAAACACTCCAGACTCCACCACCCAATATAGATATAAAGCTCTTTCACCGAATTTAGTGGAATGTTTATTCCAGAATGTAAATGTGCTGCTACCGCTGGATTTCTAATCTAGACACGCCGGTCCTATTAGTTTAGGGGTCCTTTGATCCTTTTACCAGGAGATATATAGCATGAGGAAACATTTATCTCCAAGAAAATTACAACATTAGCCTGAATAATAGCCTAGCTGCTAACGTCAGAGGTCGAATGACTCAGATTGCTCCCTTTGTTTATCACTAAGTGACTTATCGGTTGAAGAACCAGGACCTGCTCGGGAGAGGAGTTCCTCGCCAGCATCGACACCCATATTTATCATATCATCAAAAGCATATGGACCTCTTCGAGTAGTTTCAAGTACTGTAATGAGTAACAAAATAGATAAGTGAAAATGCGGTATGCCATCCGAAGTAGCAAAAGGTGCATTTTTTATTTTACTTTTTACAAGTCATCATTAAATCGTTAATACTATACCTTGGGATCCATCAGGGGATGCCACCAATGCTTTAAAAATGCAATTTCCATCCTCATCCCGACGAGCATATCCAGCTATTGGAGTTCTACAAGATCCCTCCAATTTCTCTAGGAAAGCCCTCTCACAAGCAACAGCTAATCTGGTTTCCTCATGATTTAGCGATGCCAAGTAAGTAGCCTGGAGAAGAAACACTTCAATTAGTCAACTTTTGCCCCAGAAAATCCCCAAGAACCCCTTGATTGTTTATCTTCTAACACAAGAAATGAGGATCAGAAGCAGTAGAAAAATAACCAAGAGAAACTCAGTTTAAAATTCTTGTAGAGTGCGACCTACCATCTTTTCATCATCACTTCTACATGCAATTCCTATAGCCCCTTGAGCTACAGCAGGAAGCATGTCATCAATGGACAGCACACATGTAACTTTTTCTGTCATGTTTAACCTCTTCAGCCCTGCTAATGCCAGTAATGTTGCTTGGACGACCCCCTCATTCAATTTTCTTAGCCTAGTCCGTACATTACCTCGAAAATTCTCCAGCACCTGCAGCAGATAAGATTTAAAATAAAATAGAAGTGAAAGTAAAATATATGTTGCTTTGCCGACGACCAAGAGAGTAATTACTGCTAACCGCAAGAACAGATTAAGCATGCAAGAAAGACTGCTCATACTATGCCAGCACGTAACATTTTGTCACGGCTCCAAAAGAATATCTGAAGTGAATCTGCCAGCTTGAAGAAATTTAACTAGAAATTATAGCTAACATAATAATAGGTCACCAAGCACAGATCTTCATTGCTTCGTTTCAATATCTGAGGATCTTTATGTCCACAATACATGTGATATGTCGCAGGTAAAACTCATAAAGACTATATGTGTTGCGACTAAGAGTTGGAATTTACGAAATCCACGTTAATTCTGGATCAAGACCCATCAATAAACATTACAGAGAACTATAAAGCCGAAAATGGGATATGATCCCTATCCTGTTAAAGCATCATGTTAATGAGAACTTCTTGATTTGAACCTGAACTGCATCCAATACGATCTTTTCACGGCCAAGAGAGAACATATCACACATACATCAAAGGGGCAGCTGGATATAGTTTCTTCTTGACACAAAGTGTTAACCACCACCCCGTCCTTTAACAAAAAAAGAAAATAGAAGAGAAGACCATCTGCTTACTCCCCTATATCTTAGATAAACAGAAAAAGGGCTTGTAACACTTATCGCAACCAGGGAATGGGGTTATGGGATGTCCCTGACATGTAGGACTCAATCAGCTTGTAACCGAACTGAATGAGAAAATCTTTATGCCTGCTTACAACGGAAAACTAAAAAAGTTGGGAGTATTTTCTATACTTGTACACAGGGATAAGCTTGTTTTAATGTCTTAATCAGTGGCATGAAGATACAAAATGAATGTGCAAGAAAGAACTCCAAAAACTCGCAAAGCAACGGTAAACTGACAATATTTGATATATTACAAGAAGTTTTTATATGTAGTTTCTAATTAATAAAAGACATTCATATTTTTTTATTAAGGCGGGCAAAATGAGTAAATACTGTTACAATACACTCACCTTTAGTGATGGGCATCTATTGAGAAGTTGTGACTTCCTTCTCAATGAAGCAGTGCCCACTATGCTTCCTTCAGGAAGCTGAGCCAGAGAGGACGCACTCAAGCAAATAAAAGCATCTCGAACATCTTCCCGTGGGAGATTGCAAGGTAGTATAGTCTTTTTTGGAAGATATGTTGGAACATCTTTCAAAGAGTGTACAGCTATATCAATATCACCATTAAGGAGTGCCTCATCTATTTCCTTTGTGAATAAACCCTTCCCACCAATATCTGCCAGTGGCTGACTTAAAATTTTGTCACCAGTTGTTTTAATGATCACAATTCGAATTGCTCCCTCCTCAGCTAACTCAGGATGCGACTCTATCAGTTTATCTCGTGTTTCATGAGCTTGGGCCAGGGCCAGGGGACTGTCCTACAACGAATAGTAAGACGAAGCCATTCAGCAAAGAATAAAAAAAAAAAAAAAAGGCAAATATTCTACTATCAATTCAGAGACCAGGACTAATCAAGAATCACATATGGTGTTTCCTTCGAAAAAACAAAAAGAAAATCTAAAAGCATGGAATTGAGGACTGATGCCATTTAGCATGACACGATTTTCTTCTTTCCAACAAACTTCTGAGGAGAACTAAGACATAACTGAGATTAAGTACCGAAGGAAAGGAATGTAAGAAAAACTCAACATGCAACATATCAGTGACAACAGTTTTAGTTCATGCTGGAGTGGGAGCGACGATTGAAGACGAAAGGAAATAAAAGTCAAACAACCAATCGCTATCCTATGCCCAAACTACTCTCAAAAGCAAGTTTCCCGACAAAAATCATTTAACACCATCCTTATGAACAAAAGGTTCAATTATCCATCATAACCCCAAGCTCAAGCAACATTCTTTAACTGCTAAAAGAGCGTTGAAGACGACCCACATCCAAAAACCCAAAACCCACAAAGCCAAAGCGACCAAACAAGAAACTTAACCTCCCCCTAGTGCCAATTCTGATTGAAGCAGCCTCGGTTTCAGTCTTCTCCTCGACAGCAACCGAAGCCCTCGTGACAAAACTACTGCCACGGGAAGAAGCTGAAGAATTACCACTGTTCGGCGAAGAAAACCCAAGAGCCGAAACAGAAGCAGCAGTGAGATTACTGTTAATGCGAAAATGAGCTTGATTTACAGTGGGCATGGCTGTCTCCAATGCTGACAGAATGGAGATATGAAAAAGGATAGCGTTTTAAGATTTGGGTTCAAAGCCTTTTTCTACTTTTCTCCAAGCATTTTCATGCCAGTTTGATTGGACTTTTATCCTGTCACCAGCCTCTGGACTTGTTACAATTCACCAGTCCCATGGAACAACACAAACTGAAGGTGTGGAGAAGCAGCCAAGTCCATGAAACTATAGTGGGCCTTGTATTTTGATTCCTTAACTGAAGATGGGCCTTGAATCAAAGCCCATTATCAGTCTGGGCCGAATAAAAAACTAGCGAACTTAATTTTGCTTAAGATAGTTAAATTGAATTAAAATATGGTATCAAATCTAAGCTTTTAACCAAATCTTATAACAAAGTGGTATCAAAGCATAAGAAACTCCTCATGGATATATGGAAATGTGAGTAATTCGGATTAGATTTTCTATTTCAAATCCTACATAAACGTCATATGCATAATCTTTTCTTTTAATAAAATAAATGAGATAAAAATTCATCCCGTGTGTTAATAATCAAAATATAATAAAATTTGGAATAGAAAATTCAATCCGTGAACAACTAGTATCCCCCCTTCAGAGTTGTTTAAACGATCACTTTAGCCGAGTATAAAAACATTCTTTTTCTTTAATTAATTTTTTTAAAAAAAAAAGGAAAAACATATGTAAAAATGATGCAGTGAGTAGTAGATGGAGAAGTAGAAAAAAGTGATTGACGTAATATTGAAAGAAAGCAAGCATTAATAATAATTTGTAAAAAAATAGTGAATATTGAGAGATGTATGGGGGGTTTAAGCCCATAGGCCATAGTGGGCCCAAATACAGCTCTGAGGCCCACAATCCATTCCCGGCTTATCCGGAAGGGCTTAGGCTTTCAGGCTCTCTGCGCTGCACCGACAAGACGAGACTAATTTCATGTGGACAGTTTGTGTGTGAGGATGCCACAATAACACTATCTATCTATTCTCATTTTTATCCGCAAATATAGTTCATATGTTGTATGTAATTTTGAAAATACAACGCCGACGGACAACATTGTTTGACTTGTGATTATTCTTTTTTTTTTATATTTCTATGAGTGAAGACAAGTTTATATTGGTTGAAATGACATCAATATTGAGTTAATTCCCGAGTGTTAATGCCCTCAAACCCTCACTTCACATAATAATTTCTTCACCACTAATAAAATCTTTCTCTAACTAATAAACATAAATGTGTTAAAAGAAACCCAACTTAGACCTAATGTGTGTGTGTGTGGGGATGCTCTCTAGATCTATCAACAATTTTCCTCTTCTTTTTCTTCTCAATTTTAAAGAAAAGGTGGGGAGTTGATGGAAGCAATAATAGCCTCAACTGAGTGAATTGTGATTGGGGGGGAATCCACCATCACTGCTACTACTACTATTTCAAGTCGTAGAACCATTTTTTTATATAAGTCTTCGTTGGCATCAATTATTTTTATTTTTAAATTTGTTTTTCGTATTATTTAAATAAATAAATAAGGCTACTTCCACCACCCCACATACTTTTTGCTCTCTTTCTTTGTTGTACCTCTGCATTCTATTAATCTCCACCACTCTCCCGCCCAAATTGAGTCTACAACACATGGACGACATTTGGAACAATTGATTACAGCTAATCTGTTCTTATCATTTCTTAAATTTTATATGTACGGAAACTTCTAACTGGATTAATAATGGCCTGAACTTAAATAATAAGAATGATTAATCATGATTGAGCAACAACATCTATATAAATAATGTGGCATTACATTTGCCAATCTTGATCAAATGTTCTCACACAAAGTATAACATTGTTGATTCGACAAAAAGGTAAGCGGAATTAACGCAATAGTACTAGAATATTATTTTTAATTATGACCACGCAACCCGTCAAAGTAGGACAATATTAAGGATATATAGTTAGGTGGCTGAGAAATTGAAAATGGACTTTCACCCTCTCTTTGTGAAGGCCTCGTTTGGACGGCAAAGTTGAAGAGCGAGGGCTTGGAAAAACGCAGCTCCAGTCCCGTCGCCGCATTAATTTAATTACCTTAATAGGAGCCCGTGTCTGTACGGACTCGCTCACACATACATGCGTAATAAGCTCACAATTATCTTTTATATAAATGTATTATTGTCGTACCATGTGGGTTGCGATTTTAAGGATATAAATAAGACACAGTTGAATACTTATATAAAGTAGGTGAAATTGAATATGGGATTGGGAGGAGTATGCTGAAGGGCATAAAGAAGAGGGAAAGATTGAGAATGTGGAAAGGCAGAAAGAAAGAGATTGCACTGCACTGCACCGCACACATATCATCAGATGTTACAAGGGAAGGGGAAGATTACATCGAAAGCATCATCATCATCATCAGTTTTTGGAATGGATGGACATGATGATGTGTGAATGCGTGAGTACTGACATATACAAAAAAAAAAAAAAAAATATTATTGGGCTTTTGCCTTTGTCGCTGTAGCTTTAGCCAGCAAAGTTCGCGGTCTTCCGCATTATGATGATAAAACCCAAGTGTGTGACAGCGCACTTCATGGCGCTCATGCCTCCCTCTCTCTCTCTCTATCTCTCTTCAACACACATCTATATTGTATATACTTAGTCAAATTGAATTTGATCTAATTTAAATTAGTTATATAATATACTTATTATATAATTAATGAAATTGATTGGATCCATATGTACATAAAGACAAAAATAAATAAGAATGTATATAGTAGATGATGACAAGTAGTAGTGTAGTCCTGGGAAAATGCTTATCTCTGACGTATATTGGCGGAGAAAGAAGCACTCATAACCACGCTAGATGGTAACAAAAGAGACTTGCCAAGACCACCACTCCAGGCAGCATCAGCATCTGCATGCCCAACCAACTAACCCATTTCTTTTACTTCATAAAGTAAATAATACTGAACACTACATGCAATAATTTTGGATCATACTACTATAAACCACTTTTTATTAATTCCTGTTTGCCCTGGGAACTGAATAATAAGTACCAGAATCCAACAAACTTGTCTTGGAAATTGGAAAATACGAAAAACTAAAAAGAAATGGGAGTAAGAGTAAGTAGTCACGTATTATATTATGTTTAATTAATTGATAGAATTGAAAAGAAAAAGAAAATGTGAAAATGAGATAGCAACAAGAATAGTGGGGGAAACCTACCCGCCCCATCAACCATCAACAATCCACCTGCACCATTCAACATGCAACTCTACTATACCTTTATATAGATACCTTTTTAAATAATAAATAATATAACAGAAATCAAATTAATTTCAATAAAATTAGTTAAAATAAATTTGGAAATAAAAAGAAGAGTGATGTATGATGTTGATGTGGGGGAGCGTTGTGGCATGCGCTCCTCCTCCTCCTCAATCTACGTATTAAACATTGTCATGAATTCCACAAACAACAAAGAATACAAGGGCAGAGAGAGGAGTGAGATTGAGAGTGAAACTCAGAATCAGAATCAGACTCACCACCCCTCCTCACACGTGTCAAACCCTTTCCTAAAATGAATGGAAGAAGCAGGTATTCCGGAATAGCCCCTGGGATTTAGCCGGAAACATGGACTACGTCTACACCCCCATCTCTTCTCATCAAATCACCTTAATCAATACAAAATAAAGATGAGGACTTGAGGCCTCTTTCTGCTTATTAACCCAATCAATCTCACCAAAACAAACAAACAAACTCTCTCTCTCTCTCTCTCTCTCTCGAATTCTTCTTCTTCTTCTTCAGTCCTTTAAATACTCTAAAACAAACGTCTTTCCGCAAACTTTTTCTCTCGCTCTACCTTTGAAGCCAAACCAAACCCCTTAATAAACCCCCCCACCCCACCCTTTGCGTATATATTTGCATGCCCCCTCTTCCCTTTTACTTTGCTTTTCGTTTTTCCTCTCCACCTCACGATTGTTCTTTTCTCCCATCCCTCACTCCCCTCTGTCCAAGAACCCAATCAACCATACCTCAACGATACATTCACTATATTAGAAGCAGCGCAGAATTGCAAATTCAGAGAGCGATATTGATACGTTTACAATTGTATTTTGGGATCAAAGAATACCAAGAAAATTATCTCTCTGATTAATGGCTGTTGAAGCTCGGCATCTGAGTCTTTTTCCTCCACAGATTCTCAACAATAGGTAGGTTCAGTTATGGTGGTTTCTGTTTTTTCCTTCCTTCTCTTCATTTGGATGGGAGTTGATATGCTTCTTGGGTGAATTAATGCAGAGAGTTGATGATGAATAGTGTTCAAGGCATTGGAAACGCGTACGGTGCTCCTATGGGATACGGACTCGTGGCTCCTTTATCGGGAACAACCACCGCCACTGAAACTGTCCTTCCCATTTACGGTTCGGCGATGCCGGAAACTGCTGCCATTAAGTCTGATAGTGGCCTAACGTATGCCGTCCCCATTTCGAGGAAGCGTTCCAGAGATGCCATCAATCCTCTTGTTTCGTCATTACCGAGCGGTTTCCAGAATCATAGTTCAAATAACCGTTGCGGTTCTTTTACTTTTCTCGGAGAAGATTTCTCGTTTCAGTTCCAACAGCAGCAATTGGAAATCGATCGCTTCATTGTTCAACACGTATGTAAATGATTGTATTTTCTCATTTTTCTTACTTGCAAATATATTTCATCATTCGTACGGCACGGTACGGTTCGGTTCGGTTTATTAATATGGCGTTTGATCAATGATCTTACGACAGACTGAAAAGGTGAGGATGGAAATTGAAGAGAGGCGAAAGAGATACTCCCGGAGAATCGCAGCTGCCGTGGAAGAAAACATCATGAAGAAGCTAAAAGCGAAAGAAGAGGAAATCGATAAGATTGGAAAACTAAATTGGGCGCTGGAGGAAAGAGTGAAATCCCTGTGCGTGGAAAATCAAATATGGAGAGACTTGGCCCAAACAAACGAAGCAACAGCAAACGCCCTGAGATGCAATCTGGAACAAGTCCTGGCCCAAGTCCAAGACGAACAACAGCAGCAGCAGGAGCAACGCCACCGCGCAGGCGATGCGGCGTTGATGGACGACGCCGAGTCGTGCTGCGGCAGCAACTTCGACGAAATGGGCCGGCACGAATTGGTGGATAGTCCCACAACGGGCGGCCATGATGGCGATTACAACAGTAATATGAAGGAAGGGTGCATTGGGACGAGCAACAAGAACAGGATGTGCAGGAACTGTGGAAAAGAGGAATCATGCGTGCTGCTTCTGCCTTGCAGGCATCTCTGCCTCTGCACTGTTTGCGGGTCGTCTCTTCACACTTGCCCCGTTTGTAACTCCACTAAAACCGCTAGCGTCCACGTAAACCTCTCCGCGTCTTGAGCACCGGAATTCCAATTAGCAGGAGTCTGTTTCTGAATTTCCAAAAGTGATAGAAATTCGTTACCATCAGAATACCAAACCAAAAAGTCTGAAATAGATTAGTCCAATATACTCTTACTAACTTTGTTCATTTTCTCATTCATCAATGTAATTACTTCTTTTTCCTTTTCAACTTTACATTACTGTTCAACATATATTTTCTCTTCATTCTGGTAATTTTAGAGTGTTGTCCATATACATCAAATTTTTTAATTTACGGTGGCTCACGGCGGAGACTGGGGAATGAAGGAGGAGCGTCGGTGTGAAGCGCGGAGGAGGCAGGGTCAACTGTGAAAAGGGGAGTGGGAGGGAGTGAAAGCGACACGTGCAGCGTAAAGGCTGACACGTAGGACTCGCGCAAATGTCGCTGTTGTGGTACAGTGGAGATGGAGATGGGGGGGGTGAAAAAGAAAAGGTGGATATGCCCACTAAGCAACCCCTTAGCCTCGTGTGCGGTGCAAACTGTGTTATGTATTATAATGGCACCGATGCGCACGGCAGAGACGAGACACGAGGGTGAGGGTAAGAGTTAATGGTTTGTGTGCAGTCCCGCCCAAACCAAACTTATTATTAGGACTTTGGAGAGGACAAAAGTACCAAAAAAAATAAACACAAATTTAAGAAAATGGTTTCTACCGTATCTTCCGCTACATTGCGTACAATACACGGTGCTGTATAATATCAAGGCTCAATATTCATATCACAATCAATTTTATCCCTCAAATCAAGCACTAGGAGATGAATTGAGTTAAAACTACCCTCTTCAACAACTGTCGCATTGATATTATCGACACATCATCTAACTACTGTTCCTTAATTTGTATTCAAATAATAATCTCAATATATTATACATCTGTTTTTTTTTTCTATAAATATCATTTTCCTAACAAATTTTTTTTATGTTATTAATAAAATAATATCTTATATATTTTAAGAGTTAAATGCAATTTACCCTCTTATAATTTAAAAAATCATGCAATTTAGCTCTTTGTGAAAATTTACGAAGAAAGGTAAATTATATCATTTTTTTAAAAATAGGGTAAATTATATTTTGTTTCTTTATAAATTTTATTTATTAACACAAATAAATTGTATTTAACCCTGTATTTTAATCACAATATTTATTGAATAACCCTAAATAGTGTGTGTATGTATATTAATTGTGGAAACGTAGAATGTGTGGTATATCTGGAAGCGACCGACGGAGAGAGGGAGAGGGAGAGGTAGGGTAGGCGTTGGGGGATGGGAGTTGTTTAGGTGGGGGTGGCATAAGGCATGCATGGTGTGATGGGTATTAATTGTGGGGCGCGTACAATGCACGTTTGTTGTTGTTGTTGTTGTTGTTGATTGGTGGACTCCTTTTTCTCTATCTGGAGTCACTTTTAACGAGCACTGACAGAGTACCAGGATTAGACTGCAAACAATAATGTTGTCTTAATGATGGTGATGAACGACATCGTTTACCAATTTTATATAGGCGTGGGGGAGGGGCGATTGGTAGGTGGGTGGTGGCTGTTAGGGTAGGGAAGGGTGCGTCTTCCAGATTCCGCCTGCTAAATGTGGCTGAGAGTACTGGCTGTGTTTCCAATATGGATTCATTGTTGGGCCCTGTTTGGCTTTCCCTCGTGTCCTTTTCCTCCTCACTATCCTACCTTTTACTTTTTACCAAACCTACATTCTTTTACAATTATTATTTTTTAGTTTTTTATTTTAAACAATGAAAACACCAACTTCATTCATTTATAATATCCCATCAAATTTGTGAGTATATTTATGTGGTGATTTTTAAATAATATAATGCTGAATATTGATATAATTCAAAAAAAAAAAAAAAAAAAAAATGGGTATAATAGGTTTAAGTTGAGGTAGGTTTTTAATGATTCTGAAAAAAATAAAATATTCTTTCACGGACGTCGATATTTGATTAATTATGAATCCGTTGAAATTAGAAAGAAAAAAAAAGAAGGTGGGGATATAATAAATATGAATAAATGAGAAAGGCAGTGGTGCGTGAGTTGATGGAGACGAATGAGATTGAATTCTTGGAAAAAGAGTAGTGGAAATTTTACAGCCTTGACAAAATTACAATTTTATATGGAGGCTATTATTTATGATGATATTAGTCCACATACATACATACATACATACATACGATAGGTTTGGAAGATTCGTTGCCGATAATGACTGAATATTTGATGACAAAATGAAATGGCACATCATCACAATAATACTCTATCTAAATACTTGCACATCTCTCTCTCTCTTTTCATTCATTTCTCATCTTACTATATTTTGTTTCATCATACCACAATTATTATCATGTGTATTGGCCGGTGACCACGCACCCCCTCCCTCTCCCTCTCCTTAATTCTAGATATTGCAATCTTTTAAATTTTATCCATGAATTTTGGGAATCATATATCTAATAAAATTAAAAACTATTAGGATCATGGTAGGACTTTAAATTGATTACCAAAACTTTTCCATCCATTGAATAATAATACTGCATGAGTAAATAGTAGATAAAAGTTGAGAAGGATATTTGATAAAAAAAAAAATAATATTAAAAACAGATGTCGAGCTTTATTAATAGCTAGATTATCCAAGAATGGTATGGGAGCCCACATTAGAATTATTACCTAATCTTTGTTACAATCTATGTTTACAAGATTGTATAATATTAGAATTGTCTACTTAATTACAACTAAAAACTTATCGCAATCATTTTAATTTACTCAACAACTTGCATACCACTATTTAAACATAATTCAAAGTATGCTAATATCAAACCACGCTTAAAAGTTAGCCAAAGGGTTTGTGGCAGCATGATTGGCGGGCGGGTGATGAGTTCGTCTATCGCATTCGCTTCCCCTTTAAAATCAAGACAAAAAAATAAAATTTAATAATAATACTACATGAATCAGGTGGAGTTACCAAAATCAAATTGAATTAGTGACGGAAAATGAAAGCTAAATGGACCTTTGATTTGTCCGACTAATCAACGCGCCGTCCAATTTTATGTAATTAGCAAATGTCATGTATCTATCACATTTTCACATCACCATCCTCTTCTTTTTTTATTTTTCAAATTATTTTTAATATTTTATTTTGGTTTAGCATACCAATTTGACTTTAATATTTATTTAAGGTTTTATATATATGTTTCATTATTCTAATAATTTAATTATGATTTTATATAAATTTAGAAAGTACTTGGCTGTTGTGTTTTACATTTATCATGAATTTAGTATAATGATTATGAGATTTTTATCCGTTGTTCAATTCTTTACAATTATTTATGAGAAGTTTTCGGATGAGTTCTAAAACTACCTCTTACATTTCCACAACTATTTGAGAGTTTGGTGATATGATTGAAACTGCTTCATGGTCTATGTTAGCTAATTAAGTTTTATTTTGGAGTCATGCCCATCCTTTAACACCTATTTGAAGAGAAACAATCATAAATCTACATCAGTGACAAGTGTCATGACTCTCTATCGGTGCAACTTTCTTAATTTCTCACTTATTATTTATTTTATTTCATTTCTATATACATTATTATATTATGTGAAATTATTTTGAGATAAATGAGTGATATGATAATTCGGTATTAAGTAAAGATATAAAGTTATGGATTAATAATACAATATTAACTACATTTGTTAATCAGCATTTACTACCTCGGATTAAATGTGTGATAAATGCAAAATTCCTAAATTAAAGTTAAAATGTAATTATAATACGCCATTTACTAATCTGGCTTTATATTATAATGCGACATCTATTTATTTTAATAATAATCATATACTCATTGAACCACCAAGTATAAATGAAAACATGAATATCATATATTTATTTTAAATTAAATAAAAAAATTTGAAAATTACTGGATTATTATTAATAATATATAATTAAATAATTATTAATTAAGAAGTGGTAAGATGGGTGTAGGTAGAAATGGGGAGTGGGGCCCCTGATACGGCAGGTACAAAGTAAAACACAGAAATAATTGAGGAGATTCGTTGGCGTCAAGATCTTTAGTTGTCTGAGCTGAGGGCCAGGGCCTGGGGACCCCACTTCAATCAGGACCATCTGTCTCTTTATTACCGGCATCCCCTCCCCCTGCTGCACGTGACCCTCTTCCTCCTTTCTCACTGCTGTTTCTTTAACCCACCCTTCACCCTATTACTCACCTATAAATTTAACGTTATCCCATGAAATTTGACGTAGTTTTATAATTTTAGAAAAAATTATATCTAATATTTTTACTTTATTCGATAAATATATATTTTGATAGTTAAGAGATTATTGGATTTTATGATATTAATAAAAATTAAATAAATATCTATATTTATCTTTAATTGTCTTAATAATGATTTATTATAAAAAGAGTGGATGGCGTTAAAATCGACAGATTTAGTGACTAACGAAGCAACTTATTTTTTAAACAAAAGCAAATTTTATGGATACTTAAATATAGTTTTTTAAATTAAATAAAATTTATATGTAATTATATAAAAACAATTAAGAGAAAAAAGGAGTGTGATTATCTCTATTATTTAACCATTAATTACCGTCATAACTGAACTCTGACACTGCTTTAATTACTTTGAATCCATTCCTCCAAGATTGCAATTATCAAAATCCATGTCGACTACAGCACTACAATAAAACTTCACTGTTTTTTATTCCTTTATTTCTTCAAAATCAATACGGTTACAGTGTACTATTTATAAACTGTAGAATAAAATATTTGTTAGGATTAACTAGTATTATATTATTATCACTTAAGCGTCTTTAATTCAAACAGCTAACTACTTGAATAGTAGTAATTAAGCCCCGGTTTAGTAGATAAACAAGATGGTAATGATCTCCCTTAAGACTAACAATGCCAACTACCTCACAACTTAACTTTCCTACTTAGGGTTAAGCATTATTGGTTAGTTGATGACTTGAACTATACCCTACGAATTAAGATACGTCTGCTTTTAATTTTAAGAATTTAAATCTTCTGGTACAGAGAAGATAGGTTGCCAAATTCATTGGGAATTGAACATGATCATACTCTAAAGAAAGAAAGCCGACCATATGACATGTAATCTTTTTTTTTTTTTTTATCAATTTTAAGTACCCTACAATTTCAAGACTTTCACTTTACTACCATATCTTTTACATTGTTACAATAAGACATCCTTTTGTGTGATCTTTGCAAACAACTTTATTAGTGTATCTCCTCATGCATTTATAAAATATTTGAATTTTCAAATTCAAATATGAAAAAAGAGTGATGGTATGGTTGTTGTAATTATCTTTGTTAAATTAATTAATAATCGTTCATACTTTCAATTAAAAATACGCACACAAATACGTAGGTGTTGGTATTCCTAATGTACATGACTAATAAAATTTGGTATATGCATAGGTCAGAAATTTGATATTTATTGTGATGGGGTGAATTAGTCATAATCAGAATAAATTATAGTAGGCATGTGCATTATTATATGGACTTGAGATGATCTATAATTAGGCCAAAAATATGGACAGAAACAGGTTGATTGGATTGTACATTATCATTACATGAATTCCAATTCATATTCATTGCTAAACATAATGTGCCAAATGTCACTCCCATTTCATTACATATATACTACTCTACTTTCTCTAAATTCAATTAGACTACATTTATTATTAATTATATTTAGATATACAAAGTCACAGTCTCAACCCCTCATTTTCCTTATATAATAATTGACTACTGTTTGGAATTTTAATACTACTACTACTACTACTTATACATCAGTTGTCGGCTCCTACTTTCCTGCCTTCATTTCCACCCATTCATCATTCAAACAGTTGAATTTTACCCCATTCAAATTCAAAAATTAATCAACAACCAATTAGGCATAATTCAATTAGTGAAGTTGATGTCCCATAATTTTAAAGGTTATGAATTCAAACCCTATTGCAGGAGTTAGTCTGCTGCATAGTTGGAATTGTTGTCTACTGTAATAGTAGGTGTTTGTTAGATATTGATGTCGACAGGAATAATTGTACTTGTAATCAATTTATTTCAGTTAATAATAATTCATCACTCTTACCTCAATTATTCAACTCAATGAATTCATTCAAACGAGATAACAAAAAAAAAAAAAAAAAGAAGCAATACATTATTATAACAATTCACATTGACGGGACTCAAACCCGCAATCTTACCAATAAAACAAAGCTTCGTATATACAAACTCAAATTCTATTAAGAGCACATGTGCTGGTAATTTATATTGAGCTGTCTAATTAATTTTTGATATTTCCAATTTCATGATTCTCTCATTAAACAAGTGCGTGTGTAATTGATATTGGGAAAAAATATTAATTTAAATTTTTTAGTAATAAGGTACGTGGCACAAACTAATTAACCAATGTTGAGATGTCTTAGAAGTAAAGAAAATTGACCAAAATTCACAAATAATGTGACTGTCCCCAACTTGTACCTCCACTTACAAATATTGTACTCCAACCAATATTGCATTTACATACATCTCATCAAACTTGCCTCACCCAATACTCAATTTAAAACCAATCACTATTAAAATGGGGCGGATGAGATATCTTATCTTTTCATTTAATTAATTATTATAGCTTTATAGGAATCTAATGAACCTCCCTCCCTTCTTCATATCATCATCACCCAATAATCCTTAATTAACCCCTACACAAATATTTTATTACTCTCCTGTCCCCACCTATATATATATATATATATATATATATATATATCAATCACCATTTTTCAAAACAAAACAATTTACTCAATCGAGCAACTTAATTAGGTTTTGACTATTAATATAAAAATGTCATTATTATCCACTTTGAAAACTTTTCATAATAATAATTAGGCAAAAAAATAAAAAAGAAGAAGAAGAGAGAGAGAATAATAGTATTTATTGGCGCGCATTGCATCACCTTTTTCTATATTACTTGTTGCAGCGGACACCACCGATGGATCATGCACTCGTGATTGTTAGGCCCACATCACACACACACACACACACACACACACACACACACACACACACACATATATTCAACAGTGACTATGTAAGATTTTGTTGTATTTTATAGCACCATCGTGATTTCATTGCAAGATTTTTATTCTAACATTTCCTGTCTAAACGTTGCTAGCAACCTTTGAGTGTTGATTGAGATAATTGTGAAAGAATAATTAATGGGAAAATACAAATTCTCAACAGCAATTGTGGTGGTTAATTGTTTAGTTTTGGTTGAGTAGTGGTGCATGTCGTATTAAAGTACTATCTTCCATTTTCTTAATAATATATATGTTGATAGGGTAATCAATTTTATTAACATTTCAACGGGTTTGTTTGTTGCAGTAGCAATCACAATCATATGTAATAACAATAAACACCCTCAAGGTTGTCATAATTACAAAATTTTTATCGTTATATAAAAATATATTATAAATCCTCATGATTTTAATGTGAGTTTAACAATAAGCGTATTCTGTTGGCCTCTATTAAGTTCCCATCCAAATTTTATAATGAATTATCAAAAATATCGTTTTGAATTATGAATAATAATTTTATTTTTTTTAAAAAATGTAAAATAAATACTTTCTATTAATTATATATCTTACCCATATTTTTTTACATTTTTTCAAATGTTCGTTATTTTTTTCAGAAAAATCAACAAAGGGTAGAATAGTAATTTATGCCTCACGATTTAGAGGCTATATAATCATTTTTAAATAATAAAAAGAATATTCGTTAATTACGTCAATCTAAAAAAAGATAACCATAATTTATACAATAAATAATAAAATAACAACAGCATTGGAAGAGGAAGAAAGGTGAAACAGAGTAAGGTAGTATTTATTTTGGGGTGGTCCCCTCTCCTTTTTATACATATACATATACATATACATGGCTGGTGGTCCCTAATAGGCTTAGAGCCACATAGGCTTGCCCCAATACATGAAACTCATTTATTCCTAACATTTATACTATCTGCACTTTAATTACTCTAAACTCTTTCCTTTTACTTTTCCTTTTAATTTCATCAATTATTCATATCACTCCTGCATAAGAAAAAAGATAATTTATATGATGATTATCTAACTGCCCGACATATTATATAGTATTTAGAGGATCGATGCATTTGAATTCAAAACTACATATGATGACGAATAGAAAAGTGACACTTAACCCAATGTAATTTTTCTAGGGAAGATGAGAAAGGAAAAGTTGAAAGCATATAGGGAGGCATGCCGTGCTTGTGCTTTTGCATCTCTTTTAGTACATGGAAATGTGTTGATCACACCATTTACCCACTTTTTGAATGTATATTATAAGGTCAATTTCAGACACCAATTTTGAGGGGGGGAGTGGGGCTGCAAAATAATAGATAGTTGGAAGCATATGAAAAAAGGGATGGGAACCTCCCAACTCTTCTACCCTTCCTTGTGGGATGGCATCATCAACAACTAGGATTTTGTTTTGTTTTGTTTTCTTCCCTTGCCCTGCATATATACTTCTCAACTTTTCAAGAACACAACCCCACCAACACATCATTCTTAACTACAAAACATTAACCCCACTCCCCTGTCAAATTTTGGCGTGTCGATAGGTTCGATCTGATCTAGTCTCATTTAATTTTTTTCGTAATTAGGATGAATTTTGAAAATTACGAATGATATTGAGACGAGTCTCACGTTTTAATTTTTGGACCAGAATTCGATATTGAATTGATCTATTAAAGTACGTTATATGTTATGTATGTGTATTACGTATGTGTTCACGTATAAAAGATTATAATATTCTTTGTTTATGTAATGATTTTACTAGTTCTTATTAATGATATAAATATTTGAAAATAGTAATTTGTATTTTCAGAGTCTATAGTTAAAATTTACATGAGTTGTGATTATATATGTTTCATATTTTGAAGAACCCTAATGACAACTGTATGGAAATTCTTACAAGATACATAAATTCCACTGTCAAGAAAGAAAAGCAATAATTTAGAGTTGGATTTGTGGTGTTGGGGTGTGGTCATAGTTTTCATTGAAAAGGGTAATTAGTCGCCCATCTTCGGTAAAGTGAAGAAGTGGTAGGTCAAGAAAAGCATCCACACACTGCAAATAGAAAAGTATGCACAAACCTTTCATCACCACATTGCTTCAAATCATTTCTTCAACAAAGAGTTTATAGCTTTTTGCGAGGATTTCTATGTTCTTACACTTATGGGTTTCATTTTATTATGGAGTAACTCTAAAGACATTTTAACACCTTATTCATTGCAGGCTTTGAATGGTACCCTCCATCCCCTACCCCCCATATGGGGCCCCCACCTCTTTTTTCTTTTTTTTTTTTTGTTATAAGGGATAATTGTACTGGACCTTCCTTGAGTCTTGATGTAATTACGTATAGATTTTTTATAGTTTAGAAAATTGAATATTACCATTGATTTATAGATTAAACGATCTCTTTCTGACCAAACTACCCTCATGCATCCTAATGCATGTGAGGAGTTATATCCTCACCTTAATTTGGTGAAAGAAATATTTATTTGACATACAATAAATCAGTAACAAGTCAATTTGAGATGAATATGGTTTTCATTCATTTTCATGTTGTTACTAATATTAGCAAATTCGATTAATTTTGACTAACAGATAGATCTATTTGTTACACGAAAATAAATATCCAGGATATTGGGTGTAATTTACTAAACCACATGAGATTTATATATAATTACTCCAAACCACAATGAACGACTGCGAAATTATTCATTTTCTTTAAGTGTAGAAAAAATTTAAGTGGTCCACTGCGGGCCAAATATGCTTCAAAATCATAAATTACTTATAAAGATACTTACAAACCAGCAATTAATACAACTCTTATATCAATAAAGAAATAAATATATAAAAGAAAATAGACCATATTATAAATCCAACCAGCATGGATTGAAATATAGATGAAGGGATGATTTGAAAAGTAGAATTATGGAAAAAAAAATATAGCAAAAGGAACGTCGCATCGATTCTTTAATGAAAAGTGATGGAGATTTAAGAGCATCAGCAAGCACCAACACACGCAAAACCCTCGTGATAAGACCATTAAGACTTAAATCATCCCTAAACCAGATAGATAGGGGAAAGAGATTGATGGAGATTTTTGGTGGGAGGCCAAACTCCCATATCTATCCTCGTGTTTATGCTCACTCACTAATCACTATTCCCTTTCTCTCTACCCCACAACCAACAACATCAAATCCCCTAATTGGACAACCCTTTTCAATGCTGCCAAATTCAGACAGCAAAGCACGCATCAACATGAACATGAACATGAACATGACCTATATATATATATATCTAAGCACAAAATGGGCTTAAGTAATTAGAGACCCCCCTTGATCAAAACTGATTCTAACTCTATATATGCAATTATTACACTAACTATGATTACAGTAATCCCTATCAAAGACAAATTCAGTGGGCCTCCGCTTTTAAATCTTGCTATGCTTTTTCCCTCCCATCCCGCTTTCTTTGAAAGTCGCACATCCCACCCAACACTGACTCCGATTAGTGCTGCTGACAATGACAACCAAGAATCACCAATCACTTTTACACCCAACCAAGTTTGTACACCACCTTAATTTCGCACCACTATTATTAAAATTAACATTATGATTATTCATTTTGAATGTACATCCATCAATCGTTTATTTTGTGATTCGTTTCAATGCATTCAAACAATGTTGGCCCGGAGTTTTCATTTACCAGTATTGGAATGCATTATGTTAGCGTTGTCAACTAAAATCTTTGTGCCCACCTTAATGGACGGTAGCCATTACATCTTTCACACTACAAAATCAAATTCCACATCTGTCAAAGTTGGTCGACGATCATCGCCGTTCACAACTATGATTAATGGTTCTCTTACAATTTTACTTCAATAGTATATATATCATATGCATTTTTTGGAATTTGGTTGTCGGTTGGATTCTTTTGACTATTAAGATCCAAATTTATCATTTTGCGACCATAATTTAATTATCGGTTTCTAGATAGATCATGCATAGTTTTAAAAAAATATTTTCCCAATTTCTCCACAATTGGTGCAAATGAATTTTTGCAGTGATAATGGGAAGAAGACATTAGTGGAGAAAGAAATTAAAAGCAAAATGTGGATGGTCCAGTTGAACAATTATAGCACGTTGAATAATGGCCCTTGGCATTATTGTGGTTGCAAGGGCCCCAAAGCCATTATTTAATCTTTGATACTAATCATGCTGCTGCTATAAGAGCCCAAAAATTTCCAGGTTGTTATCAGAAACCTGATGTTGTCAGAAGAAGAACAGGGTCATATGCAGCAAACAGTAAGGCAAATGATTTATTACCACTGGGCCACCTGGGGAACACCAACCATCCACTGCAACTGCAACCCTGTTTTCTCTCTAACTACTCAAAAACTATTAATTGATTTAACCAAATCTGGTGTTTTTGGGCTTTATGGTGGACAGGGACTGGCCCATACCCCACATTCACACCCACATGGATATTTTTTCTTACAATAAATACTCATATTTATTACACCAACGTGAAATGTAGGCTGAATCTGTCCTTGCTCCATCGTAGTTTATGGGTCTCTGTAGGGGGTTGGGGCCTGGGGGTTGTAAACAGAGACTACTCAGAAGAACTCCAAATGAATTTGTTGTTCTTGTTTGTTCTTATATTGTAAAGGTATTCATTGTGTTCAAGAAACTCTAATTTACTGCTTAAGAAAGACTATCATTTCCTCGTTTGGAACTTTTACATCGGACCCTTTTTCGTTGAAGTTGTCGGTCTTGTGTTATGCTGGAATTTGAGAAATTAGCAGCATCTTGCAATGCCTGCATCTCTGACTGTGAAATAACAGAGGAAAAAAAGAAGATGGGATTCATAATTATCACATGATTCTTGTTTTTATGTACAAGATTTGTCGTCAATGACTGGGTCTGTATCATACTATAAGGGATGATGTTTCTGGATCACTCCTCCCACCTGCTGTCAACCTTAATCGACAATTACTTTTGCCGTGATGGGATGGGATTCTTGGGCTAAAAGGGAAATAAAAACAGCTTATTGATGATAGTTACAGTGGAGTGATTGACTCATTTAACTGCCATGCCAGCCCAGCTGCTTAGAGTAATCCTGACAACACAAACACAATTCTCTAACAACCTACTTTACAAAGAAATAAGACAGCCAACCTTTTACAAGTGAGGCCTTCTTTTGATGCCAAGACATAAATGCTGCCCCCAATGATATTTTGATGAAAGCAGGACTTATGTTTCATAATCGATAGTTTTATGCTAATGCCGTGCCTTTGAATCAAAGTAACTATAACTAAAGTCCCAATTTTCTTGAACCTTAATATGAAAGAGAGTAGAGGTATATGAAAAATTGGATTGCACGATAAGGATCCACAGGAAGCACCTAACTTAGTAGTCGGCCGCTGTTTGTAGACGATCAATCAAGAGTTCCATTCAAATGTCCAGAATATGAAGAAACTGATTTCACAGTGATTGAGCAACATACTGTGCGAGCATGTTTCATTGCACGTCCGACTGTCCGTGTAGAGACAGAGGGTAGATGGCCACACCCGTGTTAAATAATTGTTATGACTTTGTACTCATGGATGGAAGGGTCTGAAATTTGATAAGAAAACCATGAAAAGTGGTGCAAAGGGTGAGTTGTAGGAGGGCCACTTAGCTTAGAATCAAATAAAAAACTTACAGAGTACTATAGTAAAAGAGAGCACATGGAGTGCCCCATGACCATAAGAACAAGTAGAATTTTCTGATAGATATGGGCTAGGCAAGCATAGTATGGTTGCAGTCTTTGGGCAGTGCCGAATTATAAATAAAATTGAATATAGTGATAGGATAGAAGAAGAACAGACAGAGAAAAGACATCGAAGAGAGAACCGTTTCTCTGAATAAAACTATAGAGCCAGATAACCAAGTGTCAAATTCTCCAAAAGAAGTAGATAGATGCTGAACCAGACTTTTCCAAGCAAACTCAGGCGCTGTTAATTATGTCCGGGAAACAAGTTCGTGATATTAGATTGATTAAATCTCTCGCTCTCTATACAGCAAAGACTAGCGATAGCACAAATATCTCGTGAACCAAGAGCGGAACAGGTGAAGACTGAAAGCAGGTTCAGGATGAACTTAGTATTGGGCTGCATAACTCGGCCTAATTTCTGGGCCACCTTATCAAAAAATTTCACTTTTCAGGCATCTAGCCCAGATGTGGGTTTTCGGACCATCTGTTCAAGTGTTAGAATCACGCAGGAGGGATTTCATGCTAAGAAAACCGTGGACAACAAAGTAACAAGAAACGTCTTACTAATGCTTGAGCTGCCCCTGCCAAACGAGAAGCTGCCAAGAAAGTCTCATGGTAGCGTGTAAGCAGACCATTTTGCCTCGTGTTCACACAGATGTTATATATGAATGACAATAGCAAAAACCAATCAGAAATGTCGTTGCATGAATTCTAGATGCACACGCTTTGCTGATTCAATCGAAGCCAACTTTTCTTGTGCGTGTTATGACCGACACTACCATCTTACTTGAAACAACAGGCTAATAATATATTCGCCCCCATCACGAACTCTTGTTCTCAACGTATATTGGCAGCTTAAACAAACACAATAAGCACAGCATCGAGTTTTAGAACACAACTCCTTCTGATTGCCACAGTTTTTCATCCACTCGACTCACATTTGAGGAGCCATGAGCCAATACAATCAACAACATCAAGCTCCAGGTATGTGATACACAGAATGATCAACACACAAACCAAAGTTCATTATTTTTCCTTTTCTTATGTGATCTAATTAATGGTTACATGAACTTTATTCCAACTTCAACTATCTTGTTACAGTCGCGTACCCACCACCTCCAACTTCGTATCCTCCACCAGCCGACAGCTACAATGGTCCATATGTTATGGCACCGCCACCCATGGGTTATCCGACAAAGGATTACAAGAACCAAGGGCAAGTACCAACGGAGACTACAAGCAGAGGTGTCTTAACAGGATTGTAAGATTTTAAACCCACTCAGTATATCATTTAATAATTTTTCATACAAGTGCCTAAAGTTAGAGGTTGCTACTAAACTAATGCCGTTGATTTACCTCATTCAGTCTTGCTGGACTATGTTGCTGCGGGTGCCTGGACATTTGTTTCTGATGAATATAAGAGTTTGTAATAAAGTAACTGGGAGCACCTATAGAAGCCATTTATATTTCATGTACAAGGGACTGTTTCCTTGATCAGTAGTCCTATCACATTTTATAGCACAATTTTTTCATTTTTTTTCCTGCGGGCCGTCTACAGAAGCCTTTAGCTTTCATATTTGTATTTACCAGCATTTATATGATTTTTGTATTGAAATTTTCTTGCCCATCATATTTCTCCATGCTCAGAAAAACTGAAATAAATGGAAAAATCCAACATGCTCATGTTAGTGCGGAATCCTACAATTGAACAATGGCGTCTTACATCCACAGTAAAAAATATAAAGCAGGTGGCGTAGGCTTATAGACATTAGGTCAGTCAAACAAAAAGAGGTTCAGATTTCATCAAACAACACACATTTGTCATGCATGTTTAACTGCAATCGATTTCATATTGATAGAACAGTTGAACACACAGCCCCAAGGCCCAGGTCCGGGGGTCCAAACTAAAACAGGCCAATTTCTCAAGCATTCAAGTGATTTGACACAGACAACAAACGACACATGATTACACACTTAAGTATCCATTTCTTATAATTGAAAATCGGGATCCAGGAGGCAGGAAGAAAGTAAAGACGCCATACTACTTCACATTGCTGAAGGAAAATGACTAGGCAATTGAGATGTATTAAAATAGGACTTGGATTAAAAACACCTTAAACCAGAAGAACTCTTCATTCCACAAAACAGTAAGCAGTACCACTCAAAGGAAAAATGACTAATGACCAAGAAAGGTCAAAATATTAGACAGGACCACCAAAATAAGAAAAAAAATAAAAAAAGAATAAACCAAAGATGAAAGATTTCATGTCTATTACATAAAATGACATCCAATAGTGGTTCTGCTCAATTACTTGAATGCAAATTGACAATCTATTCAGTCTGGAAAATTTCAAATTCATTTAACCATGCAACAGCCAGAAACAATATGAAGGGACTAAACGCAATAACCTCTAACTTCATAGAACAAACTCAAAACACGCAATTATCTCATAGTTACATTACTTGATATATGGAATCTTTTCCGAGTCGCTAACCCGAGGCAGCATCTTTAACCTAAGGCAAAACTAATTGTTTTAACCAAGTCATTGTCAATCACGATATGAGAAAAACAGCAATATCCAGTACCCACAAGTACATATAGCTAAAGGGAGTCGATGAAGTCTACATAAGGTACCATTATCATTTTATGATCAAATCAGAGCATCAAAACTTTTGTCACCAACTGCAAACTACTGTAATTACGTAAAATACTTCAACCAACGTATATATATCATGCTGAAGATCCAAGAGTAGGAATAACGATAAAGATATCCAGAAAATTCAGTGAAGTAGACATTCCATGTCAAATTTAACCAAAATCATATGATATAATCCGTGACGAAAAGCAACTTCATAGCCAAAATTCCTAAAAATTGCAAAAGAAATCGAACACAACATCATCATTAAAGCTTTCACATCAAAACCTGAGCTTCGAGAAAAACCAACGGTTCTTCCCCGTCTTAAACCTCTCCTCAAACTTAGCCTTGACCTCCTTGCAAGCGGTAACCTTCTTGTCACGGGACACAAGCGCGTCGGCAGACACGACATCCTTCAGATCCACGTCGAGAGTGTAGCGCGTTGGCATGATATGATATGTAGTTGACAAGCTTAATGAAAGCCTTGACGCGCGATTTCTTCGCCTGCTTCTTGGCGGAGTCCTTGCGGATGATCTTGCTGGGGTACTTGGCGATGCCGGCGACGAGGCAGTGGCCATAAGCGCGGTCGCGAGTTCCGTCGTCAAAATTCCTGACAATGGTGGCCTTGTGGCCGGCAAACCGGCCCTGGAGGAGGATCACCGCCTTGTTTGGCTTCAGGAACTTCACCATTTTCGTTAGGTGGGCGGGTGAAATGCGGTAGAGAGGTGAGGTGAGCTTCGGGCTGTGATGGATTAGGGTTTGGAGAGTAATTTTGTTGTATTTAATATATATATATATATATATATATATATGTATTGGGAGTATGGGCTGGGTGAAAGGCATAGGTTTATTCCTGATGGGCTAATCCACGAGAATATTGGGGTGGGCCTTAATACTCAAATAAATTAATCAGGAATTCTGAACTCCACTCCACTAAAACCCAGCCCCAATGGATCGTCACGATTCATAAAACCCGCTGATCCAACTTATAAAATTGGGATAGGTTCATGAAATCGCTCAAGACTAAAATGGGTGGCCCATTGACCGAATGCTGAATCAAGTGAACTAGCTAGTTCATGAAATTTTCTAAATTTTTTAAAAATTAATATTGTTAAAATCTAAACCCATGATATTTCATACAAATATAAAAATTAAAAAAAAATTCCGTCAACACAACACCCATATTATAATAATTATATATTAATAAATGACCAAACTCATTAATCTAATTAAACTTTTTATATCCTATGATTACTTAAGATGCTAATTAATCATAATCAGTAGAATAAGATTTATATATTATTTTAAGAATGAAAGATGTTATTCATTTGAAATAAAAATTTATTTATAAATTAATTATAATGGTAAATAGTTTGTTATTTATGCAATTTTTCAATTTTTATTCTTGATCTCAAAATTTTAATATACTGATTTTACTCTCAAATTTTGGAATACTTTTGATTCTTACATTAACAGATTAACTTATAAAATTATTTATATTTTTGTATTTTGATTTTTTAATATATTAAAACATAATTATAACATCACTGGTTCAAATACCATTCACTCAACAATTGCGTCACTTTTTCGATTCTACCAACTGCCTGAGCTTTAAGACGTTGCCTCTACCAACGCCATTCCAAATTTTAATTACCAGTTTCAAGTTTCAACATCCAACTAACATACATTTCATTCTTAACATTGTTGGACAGAAAATATAAGAAAAATTAAATAGTACTCATACTCAGTCTTGACTCAGTTTTAATCTGTAAGTATCCGTCATGTCCATCATATAAAAATTAGCCATTAAATGAGTGTTAGTAAAACATTAATTCAATTCTTGTGATATCAGAAGGCTAAAATGCACATTGTTAGCAGATCCAATTTCTAAAACTATCGGATCAGACCATGAAATGTGAACACCCTGAAATTTCATCTTCTCTATGTCAATAATTGCCTGGCTCTCTGAGGGAATGTTAGCTGGTAATATATTATATATATATATATATATATATATTATATAATATATATATATATTTTTTTTTTTTTTTTTAATTTTCTTTCATGGTGTCTTGCTTATATCTGTTTACATGAATGATACATTGTTCCGTCATAGTATACGGGGAGGGGACCAGAAGATATCAGACTTCTTGAGAATTATTGTTGAAATTATATAACACGCTTCACTTGGTTACATCACTGCCCTAGTAGATTTGGTGCAATATAGAGTCTTTCTATATATAATAATATGGTTTATGTCCGGAAGTTGAGTGTGCTGCCTGTATTATTATTGCTTCTATCGGAAGACAAAAATCTAGTCATTCAGATTGCAGTTGACAGCCTATACTCTCTTCCCCCATGAAGCCCTTGTTTAGAATAACATTTTGTAGTATTTTTGTATAACAATCAAGCAAATTTAAGAACCCAAGCGTTGAACTAGACTCGTATCAAGTCACTCGGATAGAGTACTGCCATTCGACGCGTGCAGTTTCAATAAACAATAATACTTAGGAGCCCACATGCATAAGGAAAACTAGAAAATGTACATGGTTTGCCCGTTTTGTTTTACTCCATCTTTATTAGCAGCATCCCCGATGCCTATAAATAAGATCTCCTCTCGAAGCCATAAGTTTCTCCAGCTTTGCTTATAATCAAATCGTTGACGAATAATCATCAATATTCTGCAGGCGGTAAAATATTCATGTAGGTATCATACAGGAAGGTGCTTCCTAGATAAAGCACATCAAACAACTGAGACGATGAGTAGGAGGCCAAGGCATTGTAGTTCAGCCAGTAGACTTGTTATACTTTCTTGTATTCCTTCAAAATCTTTGGCACGTGTTTCAAGATTTCTGGAAGGTGTGTTTCATATAGAAGAATTGGTAGTAAAACATGAACTTGATATGGCTACACCCGATAATACACGTCATAGATTAAGATATGTCTACACACGATAATACATGTCATAGATTAAGAACATAAGTGTCCTACTTTTTTAACAATACTTGCAATGGATGAGATGAGGTAAACCGCAAGAACATCTCATGAGAAACTGCAAGCATAATTTAACATGCCAACACATGTTTTCTTTCTACTAATGAGAATGAAGAAATAAACATTGCGCCAAATAACTGATTAGCATCTATTTAGCTAATAATTATGTGCTCCAATTGATTCAGTCAAGTCAAGGAGAACAAATTATTCATGAACAGGTGTGTCAGACTAAGACCTAAAACGCATTCTCATATAAGAATGCACCATACAGAAAATAAGCAGTGAATAGAATATAAGGAGAGTGCTGAGATACAACAGGATAAGAGATTTGTCCCAAGATCTGTTATTAAAGCATCTAATACACCTTGGAACCACATAAAATTTCTTCTGCTACAGTTTCTATTACACGTCTCTCCAATACTATGTACTTTAACTCAAGAATGCATTTGATAAAAGGTATATCATAAAAGGCAACGGAATAGAGCCCTCAGACCCAGTTTTGCAACATTCAAGCAGTCGTCCAGTTCAGAGATGGTTTGGTTCCAATTCAATGTTACTGGCAGCGACCTATAGTTCGCATATTATTCTGGGTTCTGGTAGTTCAAATTCATGGTAATTGAAGATAACTAGGAATGAGTTCCAATGGAGAGATTTTTTCCTAAAAACCAACCAAACAATCCCTCTTTCTGCCATATCTTACAAATCAAAACTTCAATAACTTAAATACTTATAAAATTTTCAAGCGGATTCATAGCCATATGACTATGAGCGATTATCTTATAGCTTAAATCGTCGTAACACAGCACCTTTTACCTTAGTCACTGACATGAGGCCAGTTTTAAAAAAGCATAAGCTCAGTTTTGTAAAAAATATGGTTTTATAATTAAGTAGTTATTAACAAAATATGTGAAAAACATAAGACAGCGCATAGAGCAAATTGAAGACAATTTGCTTGACAACGTTATCAATTTATGATCAAATTACTGCAGCAACCCATCTGGCACAAACGTCAAATCACTTAAAACAACGAAAAATAGCTCCGGCAATGTAAATAAACTGCTGGAAAACCAAAATGCAGAACTAGCGATGAAGAAATCCAGAAAGTTTCATTTGGTAACATCATACGATAATCCATAATGAGAAACAGCTTCATCAGTAAAAATACCTAACAATGTAAGATAAATCAAACACAACATCATCATAGCTTTTCACCTCAAAACCTGAGCTTCGAGAAAAACCAACGGTTCTTCCCCGTCTTAAACCTCTCCTCAAACTTAGCCTTGACCTCCTTGCAAGCGGTAACCTTCTTGTCACGGGACACAAGCGCGTCGGCAGACACGACATCCTTCAGATCCACGTCGAGAGTGTAACGCGTTGGCATGATATGGTTGTAGTTGACGAGCTTAATGAAAGCCTTGACGCGCGATTTCTTCGCCTGCTTCTTGGCGGAGTCCTTGCGGATGACCTTGCTCGGGTACTTGGCGACTCCGGCGACGAGGCAGTGGCCATAGGCGCGGTCGCGTGTTCCGTCGTCGAAATTCCTGACAATTGTGGCCTTGTGCCCGGCAAACCGGCCCTGGAGGAGGATCACCGCCTTGTTCGGCTTCAGGAACTTCACCATTTTGGGTGCTTGTGTGTGCACGGGTGTAGCGTCGGCGTAGAGGTTTGGCCGCTGGTGGGTTAGGGTTTTGAGTGTAGGTTTTAGTTATATATTTCCTTTCTGTGCGCTACATGAAGAGGCTTAGGGCTTTTCTCAAATCAAGAGTTAAATGGGTAAACGGCCTAAATGCTCTCTATGGGCTTAAGCACGGCCCAATTAAAGAAACCGGGTCATTTAAATCCTACCTGATTTTTCAAACAATCGGATACGGGTCAGATTGTTTTTCCCATCAAATCAAACTGGATGAGTGACCCGCAATTCTATCTTTGCGCAAAACGGCAAAAGACGAGAAAAAATCTGCTTCCTTTCCCTTCCTTCTCAAACTCTGATACACTCTACGTACAAGGAAGACATTTGTTGCAGCGGCAGCTCTATCCGTTGATGTTCGAAAGTAGTGGAAACTAGAGTCAGAAATGATTATCTACTCCGGCCCCTTGCACCACCAGTCTCTTGCATCTTGCACCAGAAGTTCGATTTCCGGCGGCCATTTCCGGCGAGAATGTGAACTCTTCCCCAGACCCCGAAATCTATCTCTCTCTAACTTCAAAAGGTGCCAGTCATTACAGATCCCTGGCTCTCAGAAGTCCTTGCTTACCCGAATGGCTGTTGGCTCGGTAAGTATTTTGTTTTATCTCGTGTTTTGGTAGAATCTGCTTAGTGAATGATACATTGTTCTGTTGATTCTATGCTGACCCAGGATAGAGATCATGTTTTTTGGTGAATTATTGTTTGAAATTCAGTAAGATAGTTCGGTTTATTACTGACTCTTCTAGTCCTGTTCGTGAAGTTTTGTTCATAATATTGTTTAGTGGATCAACTGCCCGTATCCTTACCTGCTTCTAGCTTGTACTTTGAATTGCAGTTCATATTTTTGAATTATTTTGTTTATCAGTCAGCTAAGTTAAGAATCCATGTCAGGTCAGCATAGCTCATAACTGGAAACAGAGAAATGGCTTTTGAGAATAATTTCATGATTAAAACCTGTGATGTCACTGGAAATTGTTAATATAACTACTGACCTCGCTTCTCTTTTCAAATTCTTGCTTAATTTAAAACTTGGTCATTTTGTTTTTTTTTTTTTTTGTTTCTGTATTACTGTCTTTCATCTTTAAGCTGAACTGTGGAACCAGAAGCTCTCCTAAAACGAATGAATTCTGATACTTTATGCATCCTCGTCTTTATTATTGAGGTCGTGTAAGTAGTTTATAGTCTAATATTCCTTGCAGAATGTGAGTGAAGATACTGATGATATGTTCGATGACCTATTCAAAAAGTATGGAAAGGTGGTCTTTAAAAGAAATGACCAGAAGCCCGTTAGCTCAGAGGTCGATGATGATGCTGAAAGCTTGTCCTGTAAGTCATACCTTGTACTCAAGGGAAAAACAATGCTGCAGTGTTGTCCATTTCTATGCAATATGTGTTGTCCTTGGTGGCCACTGTTGCTAATTTGTTTTTGATTGTGATTCTTTAAGATGATGAATACTGCAATTTAGTTTTGTAAAGGTCATTATAGTCTAGGCTAAAGACAAAATAAGGACGGGGAATGATTTCACAGCTCTCTTGACAGAAAAAAACATGTAGAGCTCAAGAATGAGTTAGATTTAGCATTCAATTGGCGGAATACTCTGATGTCACTTTCAGTGTTAAATTTTATTTGTCTCCCTGCTTTGTTATCCCAATAAATGCTTAGATCAAAGAGACATGGACCGTCTAGTGACTCCTCGAGGGGCAGAAATTTAAGAAATGTGGCCTTGCTGTCTGCATAACCACTTAATTGATGATTTCGCGTTGTTGATGCAGTCGCCGTGGCGTTGGCTAAGGTTGCAAGTGACGTCAAGGCAGCAGATATAAAACTTCTCTTTGTAAAGCCTCTGGTTTATTGGACTCGGTTTTTTATCATTGCTACTGCATTTTCTCGGCCTCAAATTGATGCTATAGGGTAACCAGCTATTTTCACATCTTGTTATCTTTGACAAATCCGTTAATTTATCAGTCCTTAATTTTGCAGCATATCTTGTGCAAGGATAAAGAATAAATGCTTTATCTTTTGGTTTTAGGACGAGGATAAGAGATCTAGCTGAAACACAATACGGAAAACAGCATCTGGGGATGCTAAACCCAACTCGTGGACATTGTTGGACTTCGGTAAGTTCGAATAGAAATCGGCCGCACAGTATATGATATCAAAAGAATTAAATATGGGAAGCTCAGCCAACTACGTAACAAATTATCAACAGGATTAGTCCAATCCGAATATCTAGGCTGTGTACTACAATTTTTCTGCAGGCTGACAATGCTGTAGTAATGGGTGAACTGATATCCACTTATTACAGGTGATGTGGTTGTACATATTTTTCTTCCTCAACAAAGGGCTTTCTACAACTTGGAAGAGTTTTACGGCAATGCAACACATATCAAGTTACCTTTTGAGGACCAACAATCATTTCGTAAATGACAAAGCGGTCAGGAGCATCTCATTGTTATGGACACAGAGTGTTCTGGCAAATGAAGCAGCTGTGCCATACTCTATCAGGATAACTGAAGTGGGTTGCAGAGGGTTGGGTCTGGAGAAAGATGCTACTGTAGTATTCTGATTGAGAGAAAACAATAAGTGTTCAGGAACTAAGACGAATTTGTCTTGCCGGTTATTGTGCTCACGTTCTTGGAGAGATGTAATATTCGAGCAGACACAGGTGCTATTTAAAGGCAGATCATGATGATGTTCCAATGTCGTAATGACTGCAACAAAATGCTTTTTCCTTGGACAAATTGCAAAGCCTAACAGAAGACGGTAACAGTAACATAAATGTGTATAGATCTGGTAATTCAATAAGTAGACCATACTCGCTATTTATAGTTAAGTTAAAAAGAAAGGCTGCCATAACAAAATTCATCCCCCAACTTGAAGCAGGTCACAAATTTGGTCCAGGAATCAGAAGGTACTAATGATGAATTGAGTTAGCATTCCTATTGTCCACGAGTCAAGTGTCCGAGTAAACTCACGACAAAATAACAGTATCTAGCAAGGTTCCCTGTTACTGAACATTAACAGAGATGGTTGGCAAATGTACAGATAAAGAGGGTATCAAGTTCGGTCACACAAACATTCAAGTACAAGTTCATGCACCACCAGTAAAAAGCACTGTCTAGATATGTCATCCAAAAATGGTACAGATATCTTAGATAGCCATGAACTCTAGTGCCAAACAACTCCTTTTCTGCCTCCTCTACCAGGGCAACACCCCAAAATCACTATCTTCTTGGTTCATAAATTTGTACTCAAGGCTTACGAGGAGAACTGCTGGTGCTGCTGCTGCTAGGACTTCGTGCTCTCATAGGCCTGAAAGAAAAAAACTTAATAATAATAACCAACAAAATCTAAAATGATAGGTGACTCCAAAATTGAGGCTAAACAACAATAAGAAGAGCATAAAAAGCTTTCCACGTGTAGCATCAAACGCCAATTTGACTCTGAGAACACAATATGACTCTGTGAAAGAACACTATGGCATCGCTTACAAACATGTTTCCTATATTCTGTGTTAAGACAAAGATCACAGGATAGAAGAAATTCAAGTACACTACCTTCTAGGACTGCGGCTCCTTGAGATCCTTCGTGGGCCCTATAAAAAATTCACAAGATGAACTAGTGTTAGCCACCAACCCAAAAATATTGACCAAAGAAATACCTAAGAGATACTGACCTTCCGTGGGCTAGGCGACGAAGAAAAAGATGATCTACCACGTCTAGCAGGTGGTCCACGACCTCTGTACACATGGCAATAGTTAAAACCAGAGTGAGACAGATAATAACAGAAACACTGTGATGACAGTTGAGTGTGTCCGTGAACATATGAAAACTATCATTTCCACCAAAACAATTTTCTTTTACCTTTATTATATATCAAAATGAAGCCCACGCATGGCAAAGAATCACAAATCAAAGAATATAAACAAAAAGCATGGCGAAAAAAAACAAGGCATAAATAATTAAACAGAAGAAAAAAGAAGTTATTTGCATATCACCTTCTCACAGGGCGACTGGGATGGCGAGCGAGCTGGCCTCCTAACGGAGAGCGGCTGCGTCGGCGACCAACTGGAGACCTTCTTGAGGACTTCGAGCCCGTCTTGGAGAACTACAAACATAGAATCAACAGCTAAAGAGATGCAGAACTGATATAATACAGATCAGACCACTACTGCTATGCTTCAAAGATAGATTGCTTCATGAGGCAGGAAAATAGCTTGAAACTACCACCGGAGGGTGTAACCAAATTAAAATGCATATACAAGCTGCTAAGATTTTATTTTGGTCCGTTTTTCCTTTTTGATCATTGTTAAACAGATGTCGTCTCTTAAAAGCTCTCCCCAACTATTTGGTCTTTACAAGAACTTAATGCACTATTCATAGTACAGACAGCCATTATATTACATCACAGCTATAGAGCAACTCAAGAAAGCTCTAATATCACATGCACAACAGCCCTGTAGCTTAAATATAATATCTAACTAAAAATAAACAGCCAACATTTAGACAATATAATGAACATTTGCAAAGTTTTAACATATTATCCCCTCAGTGGGAGTGAAGAACATGAACTATCAGCAAAAGGAGTAAAGAAAAGAGAGCAAGGAATTATAGTTATGATAGAGGATTAAAGACGTAAGCAATTTAACATACCGTCGTCTTGGTGGGAGTGGAGAACGTCGGCGAACAGGACTACCACGCATCCTCCTTGGAGATGCCCTATTCAGAATCTAAAGTATCAAAAGCTGAACCAGAAAAAATAAAAAGAATTTAAACAAATACAATAAAGGGATATTTGGAAAAACCTCAACCTTGGAGGTGACCGGTAACGTCTTGGAAGCGAGGAGGGTGAACGACCTCTGGGAGGGGATGGAGGCCTTCTCCTAGGAGGTGGGGAGTCTCGTCGATAAGGAGAATCAGCTCTGCGTCGAGCAGGAGAATCTGCACGTCGACGAGGTGCGGGAGGAGAATCTGGCTCGCGTCTGGGAGATCCTCTTCGTGCTACAGGAGATCTCCTTCGAGGTGGAGAGAGGGGTTTCCGGTGAGGCGACACTGATGTAGTGAAGATTTTGCTTAAACCAATGTGCAGCAACAGAGCATACAATAAGTTCATTAGAAAAAGATCTCACCTTCTCTGGGCCGCTTTGGACCATCTTTTTCAGCATCTGCTGCAGCATCATCAGATTTTGGGGCATCTCTCCTCGATGTGGTTGGAACAGCCTTAGGAGGAGATGCAACCTTCTTTCTCTCAGGTAATGTAAATTTGGCCCGGACAACTTTGCCATCAATTTGAGCCTGCATGAGCAGAGAAAAATGAATTGCCATTTGCAAGCCAAGGAGAAGCAAAACAATCAACGAATTGCAAAATCATACACCATCCATGTATAACTGAGCTTTTTCAGCATCAACCCTACTCTTGAACTCAACGTATGCAAATCCTTTTGGAAGGTTAACCTGTAAATAAGAAACACATATAAGAATTAAAGAATGTAAAGCTAGTTCAGAAATCAACACAAATATGGAGCATAAAACTTACCACATGATCAATTGCCAGCCGTACATTAACCACTTCACCAAAATTACCTGTAGAAAGGAACAAGATAAAGGAATCAAACCCAGCCTTAAGAAGAAGATAAATAAAATAATAGAAAGTGTTTATCATGAATTTACATCAATTAACAAGCACTCAAAAGCACTAGCATAAAGCATATATATCTATTTTACAGTCCAAGACTCCAAAAGAAAAACGAAGATAACAAGTATCAGCAAGCATACCAAATATCTCCTTCAAGTGGTGTTCGTTCACATTCCTACTAAGCTGGTCAACATGTAGCACAAGAGATTCAGGAACAGGAGAGGCTTTCCTGGAGACATAAATCATAGATAATCAAAGGAAGATTTCAATAATTATGATCTCTAACGATAGTAGAACCAACCACAGAATTAAAAGAGGAAAAGGAAATCCAACACGAAATAGTAAGAGAAGTATAGCTGCAAAAAGACTAACACATGAAGATAGTACAGAAGTTATCTAATACTTATATGGTAAAACAAGGCTTATTATAGGACCAGCACCATGAACCCGAAGTAGTAAAAGGCAAAACCACATAAGATTTTGTAAGGGAATTAATATTGAAAATGAAATAACTGAGAAGTTGCTTCATAGAACAGAAAACTTAATTCAGACAAGTTACAAGTACTTCAATTCTTTAACATCCAAAAAGGTGCATTCGCAGATGGAAAAGAAAAAACAACAAACACATCAATAACATTGAAAATTCCAGCTTCCAACTAAACTTTAGTGAGAAGTAATCTGACCTTGGAGGTGGGGAAGGTTTCTTATTCTGTGGTGGTGGTGAGCGACCACGCTTAACTCCGTCAGCAGGACTAAACAAACGCACAATAAGAAGAAAAATCATGGTTAATAGGATGCAACTCAACAAAGAGAGGACAAGAGCACAGGTGAATTAATCACTTCAACCAAATACCAAACTAGTCGAGAAACGTGTTCCAGAAAGTTGGCTCATTACCCTAATATTGCTGCGAGTTGCAAACTAAAACCAGGGTTATTACACGAATATCTATCCTATGTCTCGATTGGATTTGCGAGGGGCATGCATATGAACATGTCAGACAAATCGAAAATGCACTCTGGGCCGCTGCTTGTCAGTAGCCCTTGCTCACCATAAAGAAGATAAAAGTTGCCAGATATAAGAAACCGTAAAATCAAGACTCAATTATAAATTTTTGAAAAATTTAGAATCGGTACCCCTTCATTTCCCATAGGACATCAATTATTTTTTTAAGCTTTTCAGCACATTATTAAAAAAAATAAAATCACACTAACTCAAGTATTTTACTGAAATGACACAATCATGATATAACAGATATAATTTAGCGAACAAAAAAGAATTCACCTTTTCCGTTGGAGAGCAGGGCTAGGTCTGCGAGAGCTACCACTACGAGAAGGAGAGGAAGATGAGGAGAAGGATCTTGAGCGAGAGCGTGAGCGCGAACTGCGCGAGTCTGAACCCGAGTAGGAACGTGAACGAGAGCGAGAAATTGAACGCGAACGAGAATGAGAGCGGGAATAAGAACCAGAATCCGACCCCGACGGGGAGACGCCGGGCGACGTCTGTCTGGTTTCGCCATTGGAGTGGCCTTTGATTGGTGGAATTCAAATCCCTCGATAAACCCTAGACGAGAGAGGAAGATTGATCGTTGATGGAAGAGCAGGTAGGCGCCAGCCAATACAGTATTGGGCTCTCAGAGTTGAAAGCCCTGAAAGTATATGGGCCTTGGACCACTACTTTAGTTTGGGCTTCTACAACTTCCATTTGGATACAGCCTGTGACCAGTTCGTCCATTGCTCAAAACTCTGTTTTTTTTTTTTTTTTTTTTTTGAATTCTATTTAATTTTTCAGCAGATCTCTCTTCTTTTCAATTAGTTCAGAAAGTTCACAAAATTTATACTTTCGAAGAGGTGAAATTTCTTAAAGTTAATTAAAAGAAGCAAGAGTGGTGTTTGAGAAAATAAAAAATATATATTAAAAAAAATGAAGTAAAAATATCTATAAAAATACCAAAAGCAATTAAAAGCCCCTCAACCTATAGCAGAAGATTTAAAGGGGGAAGAAATGAAGGTAAAGTAGATTAAAATTTATGGACTCGCATAACAATTTGAAAGATTTTTAATTTTTCAATTAAAGACCAGGGAGTAAATGCATGTGCCCAAAAAATAAACATGTTAGCATCACTTTAAGATGTAAGAAAACAACAAAAGTTAACAGTGAGAAGCAAATATTGCACAATCCAAGCAAATGTACAATAGAAGTACAAGTTTGCCCCTGCTTCAGCTTGAGAAGCAAGGGCAATGACATCAAGGAGCAACTACTATAACATAAAAAGTAGCAATCGTACTCATCTCAAGCAACAGCCCAAACTGAAACTGTCTAACTCATATAAGAATGCAACTAAGTTATGTTCAGTTTGGTCTTCCACCTTAGGTGCAGGTTCAGATCTCCGTCTCTTTGGCTCGTTCTCGCCCAGTTGCAATGAAAAACTGAGGTCTTCCTCACAGGCATTCCTCAGTACAGATAGATTCTCAGATTCCAACTTATCTTGCTTATCATCATGATGCATTATCGGCTTCCCATTGAAGCTGGGAATAAACTGATGTTCAAAACTTGGACCTGCATTGACCCCATCGTCCAAATCGAATGCACCTTCTGTGGGAGATGAGTTTATGTCTGGTCCGCCTATACCATCTTCCAAAGGGATGTGCTGGATGTGAAGACCCAAAGGTTCAGATTTGTCCTTTGGAAGCATTACATCTGGAGGCGATGAGTCCCCAGCACTAGACCAACCACTGTCATGGAAAGCAGCTCTTTGTTCTTGAACTGCAACTATACCAATACGACAACAATAAAAGATTAGAAGGATATTTCAAATTACTTAGCACTTTCTGTAAGGAAAAATAACATTTTTTTTCGTACTCTATAAATGCTGATAGTAAAGCACTCACATGGTCAATATATGCTTGCTACAGTAATATAGGAGCACTTGCTTCGTGGGAGAAAATGAGAGAATGACAGACAAATAGTTCTGACTTAAGCATTTTCATGAGCCGCACGCGACACGCAAGGAGTCACATAAAAGGTCATAAAAATATACCTACCTCTCAGTGCTTCATCCGAAGTGATCAGATCAAGTTCAAGGAAATTGAGCAGGCGGCCAAGATCAACACCGCTAGTCCAGTTTTCTGGAGGCTGACCAACCTTTAGCTTAAGACGGCCTCTATTGGCAGTTCCACCCCAGATTATTCCGATCGGCCGAGGCTTCTCTCCATTTCCACCCTTTAAGATGATGAGACTTCCGCTGTCCCCTTCAAGATCAAAAGTTTGTTGGTTCTCGCCAACAACAAGAAAATCGGTCAAAAAACATATCCCCTTTTCATCGTTGTACTCAAGAGCATATGCCAATACAGTTCCGGTAGTCAAACCAGAACTTCTTCCAACCTTCATCACTTGCTTCCCACAAGACTGTCAATTGGAGATTGTAAGTCTATAGTTTTGACATTTCCAATCTCTCCTATCCCCTTCACAGATGTGGTTACAGCAGTCATGTCAAAATCATCAGCAAATGGTATAAAGGCACCATCTGCTCTTACAAATGTCTCTGCATATATATATTCAAATTACATCACTCAGTCCATTCAGAGAATTGAAAATAAGGCCCTAGCTAAACAGGACTTGGTTAAAGTCAGACGTTAAATGGAAGAGAGGAGCAGAAAGGAAACATATGAGAAGAAAACAATACATTGCCCAGACTCCAATAGCAACATATGGATCACATTTAAAAGATATTCACTTCCATTTCACAGAAATGTTCCTTATTCCCCAATCCCCAGAATTGGCATCACCTATCTGCTAGTTGTAACTTAAACAAACCACAAACCAACTAACCTGGATTAATTCCCGCAAATATCCCGAACCACAGGTCATCTCTGATGAATGAAGTTGCTCTTTCAACTGCACCAAGATAAACCCCCGGTCCAAGCGTCGGAGGTAAAGGGTGAAACATCTTCTGATTTGGGTAATCCAATCAACTGCTACATGCCGATTTGTGAGGAAACCAACTTGTCTGCTACCTGTTTGGCTCCTCACAATAGCACCCAAGGTTCCATAAGTTTCCTGATTCGCAACCTGACATTGAAGGAAATTGTGGTAGTGCTATGTGAGTGCAAATAATTCATCTGATGGAAGGTCAATCTTACTAACCATCCTAAAACTAGGAGAGGAAGTACTAGAAAGTGGCACTCCAAAGAAAATGACAGCCTCATATGGTCAACAACTACAAACCTTCATTAAGTACTAAGGTTTTCACAGTATGCACAAGAGTAGCTTCCTAACCAACAGAATCTATACAGCCACAAGTTTCCAGTTAGCAAATTTCATGCCAGCAGCACTTTGAGTCTGCTCCCCAATTTCCTAAGTGTATATCCGCACATTTATCAGGACTTCCAAGTCAATGTTTCAACCATAAAAAGTATTGATGGATTGGATAAAAGCATTCTGTAAACAGGATTTGTACTCGTTGCATACATAAAATTGAAGGTTGTTAATCGCATACATTTGGTGACAGAAACTAAAATGCATATAAGGAAACCGTTTTGCCAAGTCAAAACAGGACACCCAATGTGGGATAAATTGAGATGAATCAATTAGGGGAAATCGTCGAACATGATCAAGGGCACATTTGAATGACAATACTTAATTGGTTTTAAGGTAACAAAAACCTAGAAAGAGATAACGTCAAAGTGGGTCAGATTCTCCATGCACCTGAGAACCAGAACCTATACATGGATCGCTCCCACGCAGATCATCAACAATTTCAGTGTATAACTGTTCCTTGGGCGTAGGCTCCGGAGTGCCAAAATAAAAAAATTCCACCACGTCCACATCACACCATACGCCTCCTGGTCCCTGAAGACGTTAAAATGCCCATTTAAACTTCAAAAAAGAAATTTCAGAGGGCAAAAAGCATAAGCATCTTTGTTATTCACCTCCAAAGCAGTTGGTAGACACTGGAGTGGACTAAGCCATTGCTTGTGAACTTTCCTTGATACAAAAACCAGTATTGCTGGTATGTCTGTCAAAACACCACGTCGAATCCGAAAACCAATAGCTGTGCCAAGACTGTAACAGCGCAAGATTTTGCTGTGAAATGCTCTTATTGTCATGAGCTCCAAGGAATTTGCTCGCTGACCTTCTGGCAATTGGCCAAGTGTTTCAGGTAAGACACCTTTCTGTAGGTTAGCAAAATAATTTGCCCTCTCTTCAGCATCATCTTTTATTCGACAAGGCCATGAAAAGTATGCAGCAGTACTCTCACAATGTTGACCAGCTGAAGCATGGGGTTGAAGTGATGGTGGACTAAACGAAGGACGGTAAGAATGATTGCAACAGTATTTCTCAAGATCCAGAGATGATTCCTCAGATGGTGTTGAGCCTGAGCCTCGGACTCTCGAATTTGACCTTCCTTGATCCATTTTTAATTTACTACAGGTAAGCTCATCTAGAGTCAACTACCAGGCTTGGTGTGGAATCAAAAACTTTTTCAAAAACACTTCTCCTTTTAGACTCGTTCGAGGAAACTATATCAGTCAGTGCACCTTGGTCACTAGTTATCACCTAAATAGTTTATCACAGAAAGCAAATGATGATCAGAAAATATGGCAACACGCTTACAAAGGCCAGAGGTAGCACAAAAACCTGACGTGCTTTCTACAACAAGAGTACATATTTCTCATAATGAATCTGTTGATAAATCTAACGAAAAGTGCCACTTATATTTTAAATAGAATAAAGGAAATTGCAAGTCATTTCCTAACTTCAAGATTTTAAACAAAGGTATCAAGAATTCATAGTTATGCGTAAGCGAATGGCGAAAACCGTAAAGCCAGGTCTAGAAAGCTCATTCTACAAAAGAAGCAAGGAGGGAGACCAGAAAGCAACAGCGGAATAGGACGATGAGCAAATGCAACGAACAAAATTAAGGTACACTTATAACAAGCTGAAAAAGAAGTAGCAATAGTGCATTTGTAAGAGTTCTCAATGAAAGTTCATTGGAATATTATCTTTATGATAGGACTAGGTGATGATGCAGCAGCAAAGTGGGCCTCAGAAACCCATAGTAATATAGCTGTCACTGTGATAAAGTCTGTTATATATGGAAAGTTAAACATTGCACTATCTTCCCATGCTACTCTTATAGCAAATGCAAATCATACTTTGAAAAAACAAAAAGCCATGACAGGAAATTATTGAAGAGTTGCTTAATGGTGTAACTTGACAGGAAATTGTAGGAAAGAAAATGCAAAGAATCAACCCGGCACAGTTCGTCAAGCAGCAGTGTCGGCGAACCAAAATTTCATACAGGAGTTCCACAATAGCCCATGATTTCAGTTTTAAGCTGAGAACTACTTCAACTAACATTTCAGCACAGCAGATATACTGCGACATCACAAAATTCATATCCCTATTCCGCGTTTAGTTACAACAAACAGAAAGCATGCAAATGCGTTCAGCAGTACCACAAGAACAAGACCTAATGTTGGGCCAAGATCATTGCTGGACTGATAGAGAGGTCAACAATCACTAAACTCCAGATTTCAATAACTACGGAGAAATGATCAGACCCCCAATCAACAAAATAGCAAAGAAACTTATGGTCTAATAAATTCAAACGAAAAGGGAACAGTAAAGAGCAAACATGCATTTGCATACAGAGCCCAAGACCCTGAGAATCTAATCTACTTGAATTTGTATGTTTCAGCAAGAAAAAAGAAACCCAGGTGAGGATTGTCGCCGCTGCTACTACTGCATGACTCAATCATGATGAATAAAGCAACCAACCATCAGCCCACTGATCAATACCGTATTCTTGACAAACCAACTATCCGATTAACAAACTCTACTAGGTACAAAGTAGTAAGAACAGTTCTGAGGCTACAGATATCTACTGAGAAGCGAGAAACATCGCTAAGAAGGATTTGTACTTTCTTTATTGAAAGGAACAGAAGAAGTCTGTGTTTTCATGAGCCTACCTCACAATCACAGAGCAAAAAAGCTCAGTAGCTGAACACGGACAATCGGAAAACCCAAGGCCTCGGTGAAATTAGCATCGCACTGTACACAAATGAGGAAAGCAAAGCCGGAGTTCAGTTTAACTTTTTGCCAGTGTGCTTTCGATGTGCGAAGTGTGAGAAGAGGGGAGAGAAGGAAGAACTTGCCTCCGGTGCTTTCCATCCAATTTCCTGCAGTGCCTCCTTTTTTAAGTAGAAAAAAAAAACCTACTTTTATGGCCAAATGTATAGAAAAATAGATGAGAAGAGTCCGTACTCTTATTTTTGTTGAATTTAGTTAAAAAAGCGTTCGCATGAGAAAAAATTCTTAACAAGAGTTCTACTTAGGCAAAATAATTCTTTTTGTTTTTAATTTTCATTAAAAAAATTATTAATTAAAGACTTAAGGATAATTTCAAATCAAAGTCCACAAATTACAAATAAATAATTCTTAGTATTTAAGTTTACTATCACTTTCATCTTTTTCCTTTGGTTTTCCTTTTTAGCGTTATACTAAGAACAATAAAGAAGAAATTACAACAACTCTCGATTCAATCAATATATCAATATGATCATAAGTAAATTACAAAAACCTACATAAATTGAAATAAATACTCGATTACTCAAATAAAAGTGAGATAAATACTCAAACGTCCGATAAAACTCAAATTCATGGCATATAACTTATTCATAAAAGCTCAGCCTTAATCTCAACCACTAGCTAAAACATCATTAATTACTTAAAATTATACTTTGAATTTTCATTGTATTATGTTATTTTAATATGTATTTTGCAGCTATCCGTTTTATTCGGGAAACAGAACAAAATAATGAAAACTATTAACAGCTTATTCAAAACATCTTATCATCAAAAAGTTTATTAATTCCGAAAACAAACTACTTTGATTATTTTGTTTATTCCAAAATCAGTTGTAATTGCTTGTAGAGCTCATTATTGAATCATTTTATTGTAATTATAAACACTTTGATTAACTTAAAGGTAAAAAATATATTTTATTTTTTGAGAACATTAATTCAATCAACATTAAGGTAAAATACTAGCAAATATTGCGTAAATTAAGTAAAACAAAAGTATTAAGTAATTAGATATTTAACGTTTTTATTTGCAACTATTTAATATTTTTATATACTTGGGCATATAAATAGTAACAGGCACAATTTAATGTATGGAATTGTGAACAACTTATTGTTGCAAATAATATTGGCATACCAAAGGTGCATGCTTAAAATTTTAAGGAATAGATCAAAATATTTAGGAATATTACGTTTAAATCCCTCACTATCGATCTATTTATATAAATTATCCATTTTTTTTTTTTTGTGTAATTACACAAATTATTTATAACAAGCTAAAAAATAAGGATTGTTTGTATAATGTTGTTGACAAGGAGTGTATGTATACACGTTTTTTAAAAAAATAGGGTGGTTTGTGTAAATAATATCGATGTTTTTTTATGGGTGTATGTGCAATTTTTTAAAAAAGTTTGTATAAATAAACTTTAGATCATAAAATAAAGGGCATAGATGCAATTGTGCTAAATATTTATTATGTTATAGAAAGTAATTTACGTAATGTTATCGGTATCTTTTTGCAAATCACGTACGCACCCACGTCCACACACTCATAAGTTCTGAACACAACGCCTCAATTACAAAATGTTGACTCTTTAATAATATGTAGTTTTTAAAATACCATATGACGTAAGTAATTGTCAAATTATTAATTGAAATGAGATTTAATTCAGTTGGCAAATTAAAATTCATGACTTTAATGTCATGAGTTCAAAACCCACTAACGTATAGGGATGTTGTTCTACTTCAATAGTAGGTGTCGTTCTATATTAATAATAGGGATAAAAATGTAATTTTTTCATAAAAATAAAAGTTTATAATTGGGTCAACTGAATTAAATGTGAGAGGGATGGAACAATATAAATGGGCAGCAAATGCCGTCGGTGGTGGGCCAAGCGAAATTCCGGAAATGCCCCAACCCCTCCCACTAATGGCTGGATTTTCCGTTTAATTTACTTATCTTTTCATTGTTAATTAAATAATAAACTTCACTGTCCAGTGTCTTTCTTGGATTTTTACCAAATATTTACTCCTATCTCACAAAATAAAGCATTCATTGAGTCGAAAGTTGTATTATTTAATGCGTATGTCACGAGGTTACGTGTTCCTCCTAAACTTCTCGCACAAAAGGACTGATAATGTAGGTATGTATCTCATTTTATTTAAATAAGAGTCCGTCAATCTTGATTTTTTCAATATGACTTATGAAGCAATAAACTATAAAAATCATAAAAGAAACGCCCAAATTATATCACTTCAATGCCTAAATTGGTGAGATCATATCGAGATATAGTAAAAGTCGTTAGAACGCCAAAAGTATTAAAAAAATTCTATTTGAAACAAAAAAACTAGTATTTATAGATTTTTTGAATCGCAAAATATTAACTTAAACCTTAAATCTAAAAATAATTTGATGATTTGCATGAGTGCATACATACATGAATTTGAGTTGGACCGAAGCTGAGCCGAATAACATATAATTTGTAATTAAGAGAAGAATTATGGAGAGATTGGTGTTTTACAAGGTAGAAGTAGGGGCAGGTGAGCAAGCAATTGTTCAAAAAATCAAACTGAGAGTGGGAATGAGATATTGCTTTTCCTTCTTTAAGGTTTAGAAGGTGAGAGTTTATTTGTGATTGGTTGACAATAACATAAACTAATTTCCGACAGACAAGCTTTTAAATTTGAACCCCCACGCCGGCCCCACCCCACCATCGGTCGCCTAATTGGATTTGTCCCGTACAAAAAGACTGTCACAGGTTTAATTTTATTTATATGTTTTTTGTTTTGTTTTAAGAATACTAATTATATTATTTATTTTGATATGTTTATGTATTTAATTATTGTATGTGTTAATTTAATATATTACTTTCTTGACGTTACAATGGAAGTTATTCACTAATTATTTGCTTACTTTTATATTAGTTATGTTTAATAATTATTATTAATTAATTACACAGATATATTTTTTATCATTCCAATATATAATTACATGTATTTGATCGTTTGCACAATTCACATTTGAGAAGAGAATTACACTTGATATTTTGTGCATTTAATACATGCACGTGTAATTGACATGTACCCTTAATTTTAGAAAACGAGATATATGTGCATTGGTAGCAACGTCAACAGAGGGATTAGTGCAGTTTACTCGTTTATGATATTGCAAATAAACAAATTACTCTATATGAAGAAAAAAAAAAAAGTAGTAAATTATCCCCTTGACAGGGGGTAAATTACGGTATGTTTTAAAACATTATGGGTAAATTGCTAAATTTTTTTTAATAAAAATATAATTTACATATTTATAATATCATGGTAGTAAATTGTAAACGAGAAAAACGGAGGCATAAAATAATTTGTTTTAATTATTTAATTTGACAATGAGATGGGAATTGAGTGATGAATTTCATGAATAAACATAGAGTTCTGCTAGCTCTTCCAAAGAATCTGAACTGATTAAATTGGGGTCTGCATTTTCAAGCATCCACAAGAGGTGATCAAAGAGCACAACCTCACATTTCACAGAGAGGTCCGGACCCGGTTCTTGCTTGGACTTCTGAATGAGGGCATTCAGCAATGGATGGTTCAAGTGCTTGGAGCTGATGACGTACCTTCTCCTGGAGCTCCCCACAAAAATTGTCTCGCACGGCTCCTTTATCTCCTGCATATTTGCATCATCACCCCACAACTCTTGATAATGACGATGAGGACCCCTGGTGGACTTGGATCTCAGGCTGCTGTAGGAAGAGGTCCGACCCAGTTGCCTGGACAGGGTCTTGCATTTCCGGAGCATGGAGTTGATCTTCTTCATGCTGGAGGTGGTTTAGTGCGTGTAGTGTGTGTTTATTTGGAGTGGGAGTAGGAGTTTGTGGCTTGATATATACTCAGGAGTGGAGTGTGGGCGGATTAATTGGGGTGTGGGTGGCGGGTCGTTGTTTTGAAAGCCGGGTGGGCGGATCTGAGACCCACTTGCAACCGAAATAGTTGCAATGATATGAACATGCCATCCTCTTTAATTTTAGCTGTGGGACAAGTGCAGACTGCAGAAGCAAACACCCCTAAGGGGTTTTCGTAGTTTAATGCTTAATCCAACTTTATATTAATGTTAATTGGTGTAGATTAGCATAAATTCATTTTAAGGGATAATTACACTTTCCTCCTATGAAGTTTGGTGTAATTACACTTAAACTCTATGTGGTTTGAGAAACTACATCTAGCACTTCTGATATTTGCTTCCATTTAACAAACAAGTATCTCTGTTACTCAAAATTTAAAAAAAAAATCAATATATACATACATATATATATATCCCCACTTATACTGATTTATTGCAAGTCAAATAAATCATTTTATCCAAATTACCCTCATATATTTTTACGTGTTAATGCATGTAAGGAGGTATATCTTCTATGAGGATGGATTAGTCAGAAAAAGTTATTTGATATGCTATAATTCAATAATATATCAATAAAGGGCAAATCAATTTTTATTCAATTTTTTTATTAATATCATCAAATTCAATGAATCTTAACTAACGGATGGATTTATTTGTTATACAGAAGCAAACTTCAGAGATGTTAGATGTAATTTCTCAAAAATCACATTAAATTTATATATAATTACACCAAATCTTAAAGAAGGAATGTATAATTATCCCATTAATTAAACATGGTGGTTTGTGGCTCCCTTAATCATTCTCCGAGTTACACTGTAGCATGATGTATACATGCATTCATTATATTTTGGGTCACACATTTGTAGATATTTTAGGATTCAAGTGAAAAATAATAAAATCAGAAAAGTATTTGTGGATTTGGATTTAAGAATATGACAATTGTGAAAACAAAGGCGTTGATGGTATGCTTTGGATTATGGCGGTTGATCTTGAATGGGTGCACGAGTCAGGAGCCACTTTCCTTTTGATCAAATCATATGGACGGAATTAATTAATTTAAAATTCTTGTTGAAATTAGATTCAATCGAACTAAATCAATCATAATAATATTTTACTTAAATCAGGCCCGACCAAACAATACTAATTACAAAAAAAATATAATATATCTATTATGTAATTAATCACTTTTGTAAAACCAATCACATACTAAGTGTATTGATTTAAAAAGAAAGAAAAAACTGAATACCGATTGAGAATTGTCATTAATCAAAATTTTGATTCAATTTTGCTTAATACAGTGGAGATAGAAAGCCTAAATCAAACATCTAACTTCGGCTTTTTACAGTGGAGGTCAGTTTAAGCTGCCATTTATTGCAATTCCGTGCTCGGGATAATTTTGTGGGAACAATTTCATGAAATTATAGGGAAGCTTTTCAGTGTTCAATATCGGATCATATTGAATGTTAAGGCAACGGTTTCTTGCACAATCAAAGGGGACAACTGTCTCTGAGGCCAAACCCATCCACCCTAATTGAATGATGTAAAAGGTCCTGCACTCCTAGTACCATGCCTTAACCATCTTTTGTTCTACAGATTGTGTCAAATATATGTTTGGACATGACAAGTCATAATGTATGTCTCACCATTGATACCTAATATGAAAGACCAATTTGATGTGATTATGTTACAATCCACATTATTTATTGGTTTTCTCACACCAACAATTTTAAGAAAAATACTTGTTTAAAGAGGGGTGGCACGTCTATTACTGCATATCATAATAGAAGAACCAAGTTTTATCAAAGTTCAGTACAGTAAAAAGCTCAAGTATCCAATATAGCATTCTAATACTATTTTTGTGGCAACAAGAACGCAGGGACAGCATAGACCTCAAAAGGATGCGCAGCGGCCATGGCCACCAGCTGCTAAGAAAAATCATTCATTCATTCAAATTAGTTTGGTGGAGATATATATTGGCAAGAAACGAATTGAGGATCGTAGCTTCCAAGCAAATACATGTACAGCTGGTTTACATGTTTGCTTAAAAGCAAATTATGCTGCTGTCATTATCTCCCCATGCACAGGCCAAATTTCCTCTCTTATGCCCTTAGTGCCTGGCTTAAGTAATATTTGGAAGGGTGCCTTAGCATCCAACTCCTGCAGTAATTTAGCAGGAAACAACATTAAACTAGGATAACAAAGAACAAAAATGGATGAATAATGTACAGCAGATCTTACTTGAGCCGAACACACCTAAGCAGGAATAAAAGCATTCCCCAAACTCAATGCCTTCTACCACGATCGCGAACATCATCACCTTGAGAACTTCTCTTATCAGAGTATCGTTCTTCGCCCCTTCGTTTATGACCATAATAATCATCTCCAACATCATGCCTATCCCTATGACTTCCTCGAAGATCTTCTTCGCCATTTTTCTTTTTAGTCTCATTTTCATATTTTCTGTCTCTATGTCCAACATCATCTACCAGCCTCTTTTCATACTTTCTCTCATCCCGCTTGTACCTGTGGCCTCCATCATGCCCATGGTTCTTATCATACTCTTTGTCATCCCTCCTATGTCTGTGACCAACATCACTCTCATGTCTTCTACTGTGTTCTCTCTCATCTCTAGTGTTCCGTTGGATCGTGACATCCATCTGTCTTCCATTACCAGAGCCATTTTTTTCTGAGTAATCTTCTGCACCTTCCCTGTGGGGACTTCTTTCACGCCGTACATACCCCTCATTCTCTCTACGCTCCTTACTTCGTTCACGTCGTCCCTGCCAATCATGTGTATCTCTTCTCCTGTAATCTTGATCGTTAGGGTTATAAGCATCTCGACGCTTGCTCTTTTCTTTTTCATCATTTTGCTCAGCTTTCTGGTCTCTTCTCCTCTTGCTATGTCGTGGACCTCTGTCATCTTCTTCCTCAAAGACCATTTCATATCTAAAGGAAGAGTGTGAGAAAAATTAGAGAGAGTGTAAATATGCAATTCAGAAGAAAATTTCCAGTAACACTTATTAATACCTTGCACTTCCATCTCCACCATGTTGAGTGTTGTCGTCTTTCAGTGTGTACTTTGCACGTTGTTTGGAGGTGGAATCTCCAGTGCAGTCCTTAGCAATATGATCGACAGAACCACATTTGAAACAGCCTCCTCCTGTAATCAATACAGTTTAAACAAACAGAAACAACTTTTAAGGCTTAGAAACGGATGGTGCAGGTATAGTTGTTCAAACAAGCATTCTGTTGGACTCTGCTGCACTTTGCAAAACAACATACACCACCATGGTTATGCATTATTATATTAGGTGTTCTCAGGGCATTTACATTCATATTGTCTACTGAAAACGCAAGACTTACCTTGTCCCATTTGACCTTTGCGTCTGTACTGGGACCATAGCTTTGCAACGCTTTGACTAAAATCAACATGAATCCTTCGGTCATCAATCAGAGCATTGTCCATCTGCAATTCAGAAAGAGCCAGCACAGTTAAAGTGAAAGTTGCCTATGTCGTAGCCTCTACTTATGAGACTGATTTGACAGAAACTCCAAGCAAATATTGAAGCTATTTACTCTACAGCAGAATATCATTTGCATATTTAACAGAATCAGTTGTGCCATTACGGAGCAGTCTATTAAAGTCCAACCCATGGTCAAACTTGCAATCATAAGAAATCAAAAACACCTACCAGCAACATGCGAATAGTAGTTTACTTCAATCTGAAATTACAAAACTGATAAGTAGAAAAAGAAAATAAAATAGGACAAGAAAACTGACTCTAGCAAGAGCAGAGTAACATGGATGCATTTTCCTGACTGCTCAATAATGGTCACTTTCCAGAACTCGACACTGAGCTTTTGAGACAAAACACCTACCTCCAGGGGAAATATCACACAACTACATATGCTCTTGTAGATGAGAGTTATTTATCCCATACTTTCAAATATTAAAAAACAAAAATCTTTGAAAAATAGAAAACACACAAATAATATCAATTGGGATAGCATATAATGAAACAAGCAGGTTTCTGTAGGACTTTCTTCTAAATTTCTAAAAATGGAAATATAGCCAAAACATATTGCACAATTCATTTCATTCAAAAGATCACCAAGTCATTTAGCATGCTGCATTGTCTTGTTATTACTTCTCAAGATCATCATGAGCTATTGAATGACTAATCAGCCTAACTCACTCGTTACATGACGAGTCAGCTGATACAAATCAAATCTTTGATAACCGCATCGCCTAGTTCACTGCATTCAGAAATTTCAGCTACCATGCAAGTGCCAGGATGTACAAGAATATCACATATAATTCGAAGCACGCTACAAGAGATCTTGTTGCCATTGTCAAGATCATCACAGACAATAAAACATGATTAATCAGCCTAACTGACATGTAACACAAACAAAAGCAAATTGACTTGTAACATGGCAGGCAATCCTATGTCTAGGCAGAGAATTCCAACATGAAGAAGTTTTGGCAAATTAACTAATATACCTTAAAATAGGCTTGTTCACAGGCCTCTTTATCCTCAAATTCTGCAACCCAAAAAGGAAAAAAATATAAGCAACAGTGACAGTGATAAATCATAACTGCTATGAATAATAGACAATGTTATATAAACCACTAACGTGTCAGAGAATTCTAACACGGACTTGACGTCAGAACATGCCAGTTTTTAGCTCATCAAAAGACAACTCGAGAATTGTCCGAAGGACACCTATACCAGCTGTTAGAGTAACAATCCAGGCAGATTCATACAGAAGCGTAGACTAGATATCAGTTTAAGATTATCCATTCAAAAACAACCCAAAACCACATAATTTGCATCAAAGAGTTTGCAACCTGACCATTACCAATAATGCATCTATAGATTTTTTAAGTCAATGTTTACTTTATACTTGATTGTTGATAAATACAGATTATGACATACACATGCAGCCAGCCCAATAGTCTTTTCATATGCAATCTTCTCTTCATATGATAAGAGGGAATACAATTCTCAGAAAAAAGAAACCAAACAACATGATGGTCAATACAAAAGATGCAGTACAAAAATATAATCAAGGAAATGGAAACTATTAGGGCACTATATTCCCCACTCATTCAATGTGCCAGGGAACGTATCTACTGGAAGAACAGACTCACCTATGAAGGCATAACACAAACTGTCCCCAGTTTTGTGATCTCGGATAACTTCAGCACTGTGAATGTCAATTAAGCAATGAGAAACACTAGGAGAGAGTCAAGAAATTATAAATGAGAAGATTAAACAGCCCAAGATTGACGGACTCACGATGTTACAACTCCAAAACGAGAAAAAATTGTATGCAAATCCTCATCCTACAGACAGAAGAAACCGTAATATTACAAAAACTGTAGCCAGCGTACAATAATGTTCAGGTCATATTATTGACAAAAATCTCCATCCACGTAATAATAACATAGGCAATGGACAGTCACTTACTTCAGTTACTGGATTCAGTTTACATACAAACAGCACATTGTCAGGGGGCTTTATCTCAGCATCAGGGATGTCCCCTATCTGTGACATAGATTTGCCTGTGAGTTTATTTTCATAGAGCAGGCCTGCCACTAAAATTAAATATGTTTCAGTTCTATGTAAAATGCTAAATATATTGGTGACGGGGAAATCCTTACAGTTTCAAGTACTACAGCACGGGAATGCGCATCCTTTTCACGCAACACCTCCTCAAGCTCTTGTGGATTAAGTTGCTCATCCATAGGGATCCAGTCATCTTCCAGCCTCACATCGTCATCAACCTATCGACCAATTACAAAACCATACGGTAACAAGCTTTACATTAGAAAATCGACTGAGCAGCAAATTTAACATAAAATTAATGAGCAAAGTTACAGCAATATTATAAAATTGGGTAGATGGAGTTGAGCAAAATTCTTCATGTAGCACAAACAACATTTACAAAGAAAAAAAAGTTATAGAGAAATTGATTACTTCATCTTTTGGTTTTCCTTCAGGTGAAGCATCTGGGATCAACTCAGCTAGCTGCGGAGGATCATCAAAAGGATCATCCAAATGTAAGTGTGTTTTGATTCTGCAAAGTTAAATAGTTAGAAGAGAGAAAACTAAAAAAACTATATTATACAAGACAAATGAAAATAGTTGCATGCAACAAGAGAAATCTAACCTAATGTTTTTATAGGGTCTGTTCTTCTCATCTACATAGGCTTCATTTATTCTAGCAAGCGTGTCCAGCCCTTCAGCAACCTCCCCAAACACCTTCACATAAAAATATATATAATCACAACCATTCAGCTGAAATTTTTCATCGCTTTGTATTTATTACCATAGAAAATTAACATGTAGAAAATAGAAAGAATTCAATCAAGAGCCTCATGTGTCATAATCCTCACAGTGGATTTCATAGAGACGTCTGAAAAACGTAGATTTTGGGTAAGAAGAGTAGCATGCTATTATTAAAGAAACTATATAAGCAATTATGAAGAGAGAACAGGCTTATAGTTCTTTGTAGTATCTCTCGTACTGGTGACATATCATTGATTATATATTATCCTTTACGAACTTTTCACCTATGAACAATAACTAGAATATAATTGGATGCAAAATTAATAACTAAGTAATTCCTTGCCTTGAATTTCTGTTTCTTTACCTTCTATCATTTTATAGAAAATAATACATTAAAGAAATGAAAATTAAACTGTGAGAAATGGAGTTTCAGATAGCAAAACTTACAGTATGCTTGCCATCCAGGTAATCAAGATCATCTCGTAATGTGATATAGAACTGGAACGAACAAAACAGTTGAAAGAGTTCATCAAAGCATCTCAAAAATCAAGGCGATGCTCGTACAATTTATCAGAAAATCATTGCTTGTCAACAAGAATTCAAAAAACGATCATACCTGAGAAGCATTCAGATTCTCTCCAGCACTAGCCATTGCTACAGTACCAGTCTTTGAATTTTACATCCAAGTGAATTTCATCACCAAAGAAGCGAGCCTGATCGCCATATAAGAATCTGAAATCACAGGTTTCATGCATGGGAAATCAAGTTGAAATACCAAGAACATAGACAATGAGGGAAAGCTGCACGGTGATGAGAAGCTCCCAAACCACTCGTGAAGAATGAAAAATTTAGAAACACCCAAGGTTATCTGATATTAACTATAAGATCCGAGTATTAACAATCCACTAGAAAATGCATACCGAACTCTAATGTAAGAAATTTTTTTGGCATAGATATATCAATCAACTTAGGCAAATACTTCTTACTTGTAGACAGAATCTCCACCAGATCCAGTCCCAGTAGGATCACCTGTCTGTGCTGTAAAATCTTTCTGTACCGTATGAAAGAGGCATCCATTGTAATACTTGATTCTGCAAAAAAAAAAAACATGCAATTTGGTATCAAAACTCATTTTAATGTATTCTCCTTGTCACAATTTACGCGAGCATGTCTAATCTAAAAGGTTTCCCTGCATCTCTCAGAAAGAGCACATGGTGTCCCTCCATCAAATCACCTTAACAGAAAAAGTTGTATCAACTAAATACGGGCAGTAAATAAAAAGTCTACAACAACTCTCCACAGAAACACAGCTAAATCCCAAAACCAAGTTTCAAAATAACTCTAAACAGACACCACTGCCAGAACTGCAACATTTTGAATGTTTGTACTAATTTGCTCCCAATCAACGAACTCATAAAATTGTACACAAAAGGCCAAAAATATCCAGAACTCGCGATGTATGAAGAGAATGTGATCCCCTAATGCTCGGGGCAACTGGTGAGTCGTTCAAATTATTCGAAAAAAAATGCCTACTTGCACAACTTGAGAAAGTTTTTGCAGGTCAAAGGGCATCGATCGGTGAACAGGTCCATGACTATGTCTCCCAAGCTCGTCACTATCATAACCGACATCTTTCACTCTGCTTCTAGTTTTCCTGGAATTACCGAATCCGATTTGAGAATAAGAGGGGTTAGGGTTTTTTCCAGCAGCGCCCCTAACTTATGAGGAATTTTCCGGTGGAGGGGTCACATCGATTTGGCAACTTTTAATTGGTTTAAAGTTTTAACCGCTCCACGTAGGCTTAAAAGAAAAGGACCGCCCATTTCTCTTATTCTTTCTAATATAGATCGAAAATATTAAATAACTTTGTTAACCTGTGCCTACTTTTTAAAAGGTTAATAATATATATATATATATATATATATATATATATTTTTATAGTAATAACTAATTGATGAGTAATCTAATAATTAATGTGATAATATTAATAATAAAAATATTACTAATATAAAAATAAATCTGAATTGTTTTACTAGCTAATTTTATCTAAAAAAACTTGTAAATTCCTTGGATAAAGGTTAATTTATTATACATTTATCTAACTTAGAATAAAAATAAATATAATTTTATTTATTAAAAAAAGGTGATGAATCTTTTGGAGAAGGGCATCAATTATAAACTTATCTAAATTTAAGTTTATAAGATTGCTTATGTTGCGAAATAGAATGAAAAGAAAGGCCACCTAAATATGCTTACATCCGGGGCTTATTTGAACAATGCAGATGTTTGGATTTTATAATATATAGATTAAAAGAATTCACTCACCTTCAACATATTGAGAATAAGTATTTTTGTTTGGTTTTGGGAATTACCATTTCCTTTATATTTTGGTAAAATTGAAATTTTCATTAAAAGTATAAAGATAGTAAAAAAAAAAAAAAAGCAAGCAAATTCATATGATATCGTAAATGAACAAATTATCCATATAAAAAAAAAATACCTCCTTAAACAGGAAGATAAATTGTTACTTATTTATTATAAAAAATAATTTGTTCTCATTTGCAATATTATAGAAATAAATTACATACCTCTTAAAAATTCAAACCAAACTAAGTTCGTTCAAATTTTCAAAAAGTTCAAAACTGAAAATCAAATCAATGTTTTCAGTTTGATTTTAGTTTTATTTCGAATCGATCAATCACCCTATGAACACCTCCCGCTCAAACCTACTGCAGGATGTATCTTCTATTACAACCACCGTCTGCTTGAGAAATTACAACCTTCCAATTACATGAATAAGTTCTCTGTCATGGCTACAAAAATTTCTTTCCCCTACAACGGACTAGCTTAACATTAGGGTACGTAGCGTATACTTACAACTTTGTTTTACATCTATAAATGATTTTGATGATGAGAATTGTACTGAACTAAGATACTCTAATTAGATAATAGTAGAGCCCTTCTCTGCTGTTTTGAAATTTAGCCACAGCTCATTTGTTGACACATGGAGGACTTTGTCTACGGGTCTATATAATTCCTGAAGCTCGATAAAACCAATTAACTAAACTGACGACTGCCCTCTTGAGAAAGTCGAACAGATGCAGCACGAACCATCTCAACAAGATTGCTGTCTAGCGCATCAAGATCACCAGAATAGCGTAGATGATGATATGAAGGTGCCATATATTCAGCTGCTACTTGAGCCAACTTCCACAGGGAGAAATTAGCAGCAATTTGGATTATTTTAGTAGACAGGTATCTGGAAGAATCTAAGCAAGAAATGACTACTTTATAACATTCTTCATGTAAGTCCTCAATGAGCCAAAACTCAGCAAGCCAACAAAGCTCTAAGTATGATTGGATTTCTCGAAATTTCTCCTCTGGATCCATGTTATCCCATATACAGTCAAAAGTTGGTTCAGGCAATTGCTCAGAATAGAACCAACCAACGAGTTTATTCAGCGACTCCCAACGCACAGGAACCTTGATGGTTTGCATATGGCTGTAATAACAATTGCATAAAAGAAAACGGTTATGAGGGAATAAGAAACGTCTTGATTCTAGTAGCATAAATATTGAATAATGTGTCTCCTTTAGACTGAAAAAATTGCCTAATATGACCCTGTTTATTCTGCTTCTACTTTAACGAAGATCCTTTATAACATCCTCTCACAATATTGCACCCAGTTGAGATTCAAAGAGCCCGAGCTAGTTGCTGCAAAGAGCCCAGAATGACCACACAAGAGATGTGCCTTTGAACATGTTGCAAGCATATTGATAGATAGTGGTGATCTTGACAACACTTCCTATAGGATGTGAATCTAAAGTGTTCTTCCTTTGGCCAAGAATTGAGAGCGGAAGAATCTATAGTCATTGAACCTAAGTGTGTAAGGAAGTGGTGAGGGTCGCTAGTGTCGTTTTGTTTTTAGTGCCATCAATAGTGTAATGAGGTCTGAGGGACCTGATGCTCTATCTCACAGATGGGTGCTTCGGAAATTAATGAGCAATGGGTCAAGGCACTTAACTAAAGCATATCCAATCTTGTGGCCTGGGTGTAATAAATTTTGCTCATGAGCAAGAATGCAATCAAATAGAAATAAAACGAAAACCATGGGCATTCCAGCTAATCTTGTGATCCCTATAAAATCCTCATCTATACTATAAATTGAATTTTGAATTCATTTATTTTCAGTCACATACAAACTAATAGACAAACTTGGAATGAGTAGTAAATCATAATCTTGAAATTATGAAAAAAAATCAATAACTGTGGAATATATCAATTCATAGCATGGCCATCAAATGCGTTGTTAACCCAGTTTAACCTATGTGTAGGTACCTTTCTTGCATCCCGATTGAAATAAGGCCCGCAAGTACTCGCAACTTGACTCCAATATAATTTTGTGAACATGTAGATGAGGGACCTGAGTACAACAACTATTACAATTCCAATGCACCACTTCCGTCGTGCTGGATTCCAATACAAGATTCCTGAATCCAGGAAAGAGAGAATCGATAAATTAGAAACCAAAATATAGTGTCTAAGTTACATGGGAAAAATGAACAAAGAGCAGTGGATAATAAGAACTCTTCCTGCATACAACTAGCCCTTTCCTATTTGTGCACAAAGTAAGATAAATAGAGATATATCCAAACTCTCCGAATTGTTAGTCAGTATTTTGAGGTTACGCAGGTGTTTATGCTGACCTCATGGTTTCCAATACCTCCTGCCCTGATACAAAATTTAGATTGTGTATGGCAAAAGAACAATAAAGATATCAGCAATTTGATTCAACTGTAAAGTTGATAAGCAGAACTTGTTTTCCAACCAGATAAATGGTGCCTCTCGCTGAGGCTGTCCGCAGTTAGTTGACATTTTCATATGGATTGATGCCAACACCTCTTTCCCAGAATACGAATTGGAATTAGAAGAAAACATACAAATACTATCCAACACTACATAGAATAATGCCTGTAATTAAATAGGGACAAAGTACATACGAAAAATGTTCTCCAGCTGGTCCAAGGGCAGGACTAAGATCAAAGGTTGGTATGGGAACATCCCATTTTGGATTTCTTCTACAAAGCATTTGCATCAGAGACTCCAATTTACAATGCCTCGCAAAAATTTTCAGCTTTTTTTAACAAGGTCTTCGCTGGCTTGTAAATAACCCAAGTAAACATATTCCAACAACTTCAACAATGACTGCTGATCTACATGGGCTGATAGACGAACTGCTTTTATGCTGCGTCTCTCCATATACGGTTTTACATTAGACCCAGATGATTCTCTTTAGGAACTGATTCTCTGCGAGGCAGTAATGATGGACATCTTACAGTAAGAATTACTTCATGAACATAGACAGATTCGTCATTTGCAAGATCTAGCTTCAGATCAGAATGCTCTTTCTCACCAAGGGATTTCCCAATTCTCTTCCCCAATTTACTTGGGAAGCCAAATATTCCAAAATAGCTAAGTATATATGCCGCATACCACCTTGATCCATGAGAATTATGGTTTCTGCATATTTCCTGGAGTTCCTGAATCACTCTAGCTTCAGAAAAGTCTTCTAGGCTGTCAGACAGATGAACTCCCATATCAGCAGAATTATGTAGCAACTCAGCAAGGATCCACAAACCAAAAAGCAAAAGCATGTCTTCCCCTTCCCACTCTTCTGTACATGGGACACAACAACTCCTCTCAGTGAACGAATCACGCAAATGAGGCACCATACTTGCTCTTTTTGCACGGACGGGACTGTTTAGCCACCACATTATGAAGGCCAGTAGAGTTTTCATCCCTTGGAATTTAATTATAAGTTTTCGATATTTTGGTATACTACTGTAACATGCCAAACTCATTAAGGTCACCACAATTTCAAGGTTTCCCGGAAGCCCAAACTTGTTTCCAGCCAATCTTCGGCTTAGAATCTTTAGTAAGTATTCAACATAATCCCTGCCACTGGACTTGAGTATTTCACATAGAATGGACCTAGCCAAGGATGAAATACATTTGCAAGGAGAATAAACCATCATAAGAACAGCCCTAGTTGCTGATTCACACTCAGCCATATTTGTGGGACCATCTCGAGAAACTTGGCATAATTGCCCAACTGAGTTGACGAAGGAAGAGCTGTTGAAGAACAGTATACAAGAAAAAAAGAAGGGAGAAATATAAATAGAATAAGCATCATATGATGAAGAAAAATGCCATAACAACTATGTAATATGAGCAAAGAGCAGCTCCAGTTTCTGAGGTTTGTAAATAAAAACAACCCAACCTGACAACAAAACAAATGAAAAACAAACTAGAAACTCAGCAATAAAGCACTGTCTTGTGGAATATGTATTACCATGCACATATTATAAGGACACTAAGTCGAAGTTCATTCCCATGCCTTTCAAGGTCGATATTTTCTGCACAGTTTGCGGCAAGTCCTCCAAGAATATCCATAAATATGGTCTAAAAGAAAGTGGCAGATTTGCACTCTGACTCTCTTGCACAACAGTAATCAGATCATGCACAGATAACTCACGCTGCAGTTTTTGAATTTTGGTATGATTGTCCACAAGAAGATCAAGAAAGAGTCTGTCCACCCCATATTTCCAAAGATAACTATGATGATCACCTGCCCAGCGAGCGATTGAAGCCAAACGGCATGCCTCCTCCATGACAGACATTTGGCTTTTGTCAAGTTTCTCAGACTGTGATCTCCAATTGTTCATCGTGCTCATTACAGCTTTGACAAGGGGTTCACAGCATATGCGCATCATTTTTTCACACCCCCTTCTGCTGAGCTGATAAATTCATGAAGCAGAACAAGTTTAGACACATAAAATTGACAACTTCCTCACAGGATAATGATTGAATTGAGATAAGCTACCATTAGACATCGAGCAAGTTTAAATGCCTCCATGCGGACTGAATAAGTATTTGAACTGTCCATGCAGCCTACCATCATCTGCAGAAGCGTTTCTCCATTTTCTAGAAGTTTCTCTGCCCCATAGCCACATAGGGCTGGCAAGCACAAATAAGAGAAAACTCATAAAAGGCCGTGTGAATGGCTATATGTAGGAGAATAGCTTCGATAGTAGGAAACGCATAATGGAGTGTGTGAATACCTAAAGAAGAATACAACTGCAGGACAGCAACTTTTTAGAATTTCCAGGCACGAGTCTCATAGCATCTAAAATGCTTAAAAACTTAGGATCGCTCCATACGCAGAATCTAAAGGATGACCATCGCCATAATATTTTACTCAAAACAGAAGCCATCTCTTGAATGTACTCGATTGGTTTATCGTCAACACAGAATTGCTTAACATTATGGACAAGATAACCAACCACTTTTGTTTCATCCAAAATCAGCGATACTTCTCTCTCTTGTCTAGAACTAATCTTTGTTAGAATGACATTCATGGAAGTGGCGCATGAAATTGCAACTGGCACTTGCTGGGAGGATAATAAATCTGCCAACGGAGAGATTAGATCCAAAACATGAGATTGCAGCATTGGACTTGGCAAAATATTGACCAGCTTTGCAACAACACTGGAGGCCAACCTCAGTATTGACTGGCTTTTGAATTCTAGTATACTTCCAAGTGCTCTAACCATATCAACAACTGAATCCTGGATTGAGAAGACACAAATGAAAAGTTGCGGTCACAGGTAGGAAGCACCATCAAAATAATTTGATGCAGCAAAATTGTTGTGGTTGCAATTTCAGCAAAGCAATCTTTTGATTTTATTTCAATCTGATGCTAGGTGCATAATCTTAACACAATTTAGGTTAAAGTTGTTCTGATGCCATGAACCGCACACTAATAATTTTACTTAATAACAGCATAATGTAAACACTCTGGTACACCATTTTAACTTTTCAGTCGAGCAAGCTTGTTGGCGGAAGGCAAATCAGGAAAGAGGACATCAAAGTCGAGGAAACAATATTGTGTGGACTATGTTATTCACTTGCAGAAAACGACATTAATCCATCTTATTTCCAATTTCATGAACCATCCAGTAGCACTAACCTTTTTAATACAACCAGACACATGTGACGGAAAAGCATACTGGAAAGTCTTGCTAGGGGATAGCTTTCAAAGACCTATATGGAACACCGTAATAGTCACACCAAATCTGAGATTTTTGTGGCACCTTCAAACTATGCCCATAACACTCTAGCCTCACCATTTCTCCCTACAGCTTGAAATTTGTTGTGCTTAGAAAGGCAAAATATACGTCCCGATCTCTCACCTATATACAAAAGGAAATTATGAAGGGCAACTATAGCCAATTAAATATATCTTGATATTCCCATGTAAAGATCTCATTACATCAAAGCAACATAGAGTATCCTCATCCAAGAAAAACAGCTTTTAGTGCCACACAACAATTTAGTAAGACTAGGCAAGTTATGCAGGTTCTTAAGAACCTTATAAGCAATCTACAGGGGTAAAATAATAAAGAACTTATAAGCAGGCTGAGTCTTTAATGACCATCACTATCTTATTAACATGAAACAACGGGTTAATGTTTCAACTGACAAAACGATACAAAGAAATAAAGATAAAGTTATTACCAATGTAGGCTAGAAAAATACAAGTTAAAGTTGTGATTTGTTTATAAGGCTTCTCTTATCTGGTTAAGGTAGTGTACCTTGACAAGTGGATATTGTAATGTCTCAGTAGAGATACAATCAAGGAATGCATCAACTGAACGAAGCACCAATCTTTGTATCTCAATATCTGGACATTGCCATTTCCCTCTGCTTTCACTACTTCTGCAACTAAGAGCCAAAATATAGTAAGAAACTCGGTCAATAATTCCCTCAAGGAATTACTATTTGATCAACTACTGCCCATGAACTCACAGTACAGAAAAGATAGCTTAAATCTATCATCAAGTAGTCGCATGGTAAAGTAAAAAAGGGTAACAACATTTGCCTCCTTAACGCCACTGCACAACCAAACAATGCCACCAAACTTTATCATAAAGACCTAGCCTCGCTTTTGATAAGAAGTAAATGTAACTCAAGTCGAGATTGACTCGACTTATGTGCGATTATGTGATCAACGGTTGACGCTAGAAAAATTTGAGGAAAACATAATGAATGAATAACAAGTCCAATGATGTGAATACAATACAATACCCGAGGTTGAGGGCATGGTAAAGGCGTTGATGGAGGGTGAGGACGTGAGCGCTGATGCCGCGGGCATTCTCCGGCGCACCGTGCTTCGCCGATGATCGCATTTAATTATAGTCGGTGGTGCGGTGTTGCAGCAGTCCAGCAATTCTGAGCATGGGGCGTTCTTCCAATCAGAATACAACTCCTCCTATTAAAGCCAGAAGTCAGGATGAATCAATTGTTGGGCAAAATCTTTGGGACTTTGAAATGGTTGTTTTGTCTGCTCGGATTGTACTTAACTAGTTTGTTCTGTTGCTTCAGCTTCAGCCACCCATCCTCCTATTAAATCAACAAAAACTGTAAGAAAGAAATAAAAGAATATATCTCTGAAAATTGGAGTTGGGATTATCCTGCTGCTATCGTATGATGATATGTTATCTGGTCTTACTCCAGACTTGATAAATCACTAACAAAACCATTTACATTTTGTTAAGCCCATTTACAATTTGGTTCCAGTAATATACCAAGTGGGATTCTTCGTATTCTTCCCAACCAAGCCCACTTCAAATCTACATTCCTATTGGGCTTCAAATTACTTCAATTCTTCATACATATTCTTGGAACTTATTCCTCTTTTCCAAGGAAATCACTAATGCTGCTTTCTCAATTTATTTTTCATTCATTCAATGTATTAATAAATTCAACAAAATGTTTAATTAATATATTAGCATTTGATCCCTACATTAATATAATTAAAAATATATAATAAAATCATATAAAAATTAAACAAAATAACACTACACATATGATGTCATTCAGATTCATAGTCTCAAAATTATTTAAATGGACCTCGGTGTTAATTTCTCAATTTGATTCCAAAATAAAATCAAAATTATGATCAATAAGATTGTAAATGCTAAGGGTTTTTTTTTTTATTAGTAATTGCATTTACCTGGTAAAAAATAAAGACCTTTTTAGTTTGTAAAATTGAGACCTCATAATTTTAAAAATTATGGGTTTGAACCCACTAATATGTGGAATGTTGTTCTACTACATAATAGGTGTTGTTTTTCTGTCATAATAGTATATTTTATTTAGATTTTATTTATTTGATGTTATTGATCAGAATATATTTATTGCAATTATTTAAGGGTAAATTGCATAACACCCCCCTGTGTTTTAGGAAAATAGCGTAAAACCCCTGTGTTATGTTTACAGGCAAAAAAACCCCTGTATTATTTAAAAAGCAGCAAAATACCCCTTCTCCGTTAAAAATTAACGGAGAGTGCATTTCACTTGCCTAAATGAGAGTGGGTTTTCTTTTTAACACTTTTTAACATTTTTATATGTACAAATGTCTATTTTACCCCTTGGTTTGATATATAAAAGAAAATCACTATTTTAGTTTAATATATTTTTAATAAATTGTATATTACTGATTATTTATTTATTATTTAGTTTGATATATTTAATAAAAATTTATTTTTATAAATATATTAATTAAATATTAAAATACTTAAAATATATCATTTTTAATTAAATTTTAATTAACAAATCATAAACAAAGTTTAATATACTAAATTAAAATTTCAAGTTTAAATATTTATATGAATATAAATAAAAGTCAATTTATAACAAATATATTAATAACAATATTATATTACTATTTAATTTAAATATATTTTAATAATTTATATTATTATAAATAATATTTAATTACATTTACCGTATTTTAAAAATAAAATTTAATAGTTATTTTATTATTTTAAAATTTGAAAAATTAAATATTTTTTTACTTATTTTTCAAAAAATAAAAATTTTAATTTTAGATTGTTTAATATTGTAAAGATTTATAAATAAATTTTATATAAAATAAAAAAATAAAAAAAAAAAGGGGAGGAAGACGACTACACGTCTTCCCTTCCGCCAATGAGGGCTCCCCCCTCGCCAATGATCTGGGCGACGGGGGTCGCCCAGACGACCTCCGTCGCCCAGATCGACGGGCGACTTTTTTTTGCAGAAGGGCGACGACGAGGTTGCTCAGGGTCTGAGTCGCCGCCCACAGTGGCGGCGGCCATTGCCGCTGTTTAGTATATATATATATATTATGTATAATATATATATATATTATTAGCATATATATAAATGTGTATATGTATACATAATTATATATATAGTATAAAATACATATTTTAAATAATCTAAAATCTGGACCGTCCATTTCTATCTATTGAAGATCAATGGCTATCACTACAAGGGTATAACGGTCAATTTTTAAAAAAATTTAACGTTGTTAACACTAATTAACGGAGGGGGAAAGTATGCATTATTTTAAAAAACACAGGGGTAGTTTTGCCTATAAAATTAACACAGGGGGTTTTTAGCTAAAAAATTAAAACACATTGGGGTTTTATGCAATTTACCCATTATTTAATTAGAAATATATATAAATAATTGTTAAATTAAATTTTTTAAAATAATAAAAATTCATCATTTTTTCGTAAAAAAATTGAGACCCAACTAAATGACAGCGGCGTCAAATCAAATGAATTAGCTGTCAAGTTCAAGAGTGACAGCCAATAATTGGTTTTCCAAAGCCACCCCATATTTTCACATTTCCCAGTAGAGAACAGCCACCAGCCGAGCCGACGACGACTCATGGGGCACGGCGGCTTAGTGGTCAGCGAGCCAGTCAGCAGTCACCGTCTTCAGACAATGCCACATGTCCATCATCCAGCTAATAACACAGTAATTATTAATTACATTATCCGGAAGCTCCGATTGGTCAGATTCAGAACTGTGAATAAAGACGTTGGAGATCTTTAAATTTGTCCCAACCGTTGGATCAGACTATAAACACCAAAACAGATGAAAGCAGGGCAGGAACTTAGAAACAACAGTGAAATAAATCATGAAGAAGATTCACCTAGTTGAATTGAAAAATAAATTAAATTATTTATTATTCTATTAAAATCGATCGATAAAATTTTATTTGAATTTACTTTATCAAATTTAATAAATTACACTTGAATACATATTTTAGTACAATAAAATTCAAATTCAATCCGATTTGTGTAAAAATAATAAAAATATATTTAAAAATAATTAAATTATTCGAATCTAAATCATGTGTAATTTTATCAAAATTCATTTCAGCCTATCAAATTAACCAAAGCAAATTCAAAATTGATAATAACTCAAAATAAATTCAGCAACTGTATGTTTAAATCGATTCCAATTTTACAGCTCTACATTAAAATTGGGTCAAAATTCACGATATCTTTTAAAATCACATGATATTGATGTGGTAGGCGTCGGTCATGAGACAAAAGTGGTGGCTGCTCCTATCGGTTGAATTCCATACTATACTAGTATTTAATAAATTAGGATAAACTAAATTATTATTTTTAAAGGCAGTATGCGACAAAAAGATAAATAATACACAATTGATTTTGTTTTTATTTGTAATATGAATAAATAGAAACATGGCAAAATTAGAAATGAGTCGTCCGTCATTTAATCATTGGAGTCCTTGTTCGTCCTCTGCCCTAAAACCATTTTTGCAAATTCAGGCTTTTCCCACTTTGATGTAAGTGTTTTTTTTGTAGGTGAGAAGTTCGCAACAATGTGTATCTTTAATTGTATCTATTTATTTTATAAATAATTATATTTGTTATGAAATACTTTTATTAAATAAAATATAAATCGGATTGACAAATACTAGCGTATAATGGGCGCATAGTGAAAAGTGGGGATAGTAAGTTGAATCAGCGGTGAGGGAGAGTTGATCCCACACCACACCCACACCCACACCCACACCCTGTGTACGAGAGGAGTACTGTTTTTGTTGCCTTTTGGAGGGAATCAGGAATGAGAGGACGCAATGCCATATTTGGAATGAAAAGAATCACGTGATTTATCAGTGGGAAAGAGGATGATGGGAAGGAAGGGACCACAGTCACCTCACCACATAATATAAAAACTCTTTACTTTTTTCCTTTTTTTAATAAATAAAAATCTATCTGTACTTGTATATGTATGTACAGGAGGGGAGCAGCGCTGGGGCCCGTTTGGCAAAGTGCCAAAAGCACTACTGCAGCTTTAACTCTCTTTTCAAATTGAATATTGAGAGGATTGTACTGAATAAAAGGAAAAAAAAAACACATAAAAGTTCCAAACGTTATCCCATTCTTTGTTTGCTGCAATAGGTACACCGTTTTTTATATGCACTGTCCACGTTTCCCTCACTCTCCAATTCACCCCCCATAATCATGTCATATGCATTTTCTTCTTTGGACTCAGAAGCGTACTTTTGTTTTCGATTTTGATTAATTAGCGATTTCAATTTTGTATTATTCGACACAACAACGTGTTTGGCAGTCATTTTGCCTGCTCTAATTGGACAACCACTTGCCGCTCCCAAACAACACTAAATCTACATGTACCCCTAAAGAAACCAAAAAAAAAAAAAAGAGAGAGAGAGATGATGATGATGGTTTGCTTCTAGCTTCTTGTACATAAGATGTTTGTTGTTTCTATGTGCGTCAAACAATTCAAGAACAAAATGAAATATCTTTTTTTATTTTGTTGGGTTTAATTTAAGGGATAATTACACTCTCTATTCCTGAAGTTTTATATAATTATATAGATCCCTTTTAATTTGAAAAATTATATTTAGTATTTTTGAAGTTTATTATCGTCTAACAAATAAATCAATTCGTTAGTCAAAGTTCATTGATTTTGTTGGTATTAAATAAAAAAACTAAATAAAAATTAATATTTACTATTTATTACCGTCTTATTATAAGTCAAATGAACTTTCTCTAATTAAATTACCCTTATATGATTAAGTTATACCTCCTCATATGAATTAACGCGTGAAAATATATAAAGTAATTTGACGATATATATATATATATATATATATTTGTCTGGCCTGCAATAAATCAATAATGAGTTAATCGATGGTAAATATATATCTTATCCAGTATTTTTGTTAATACCAGCAATTTCAATGAGTTATAATAATGGATCTAACTTATTTGTTAAACGAAAACAAACTTCAGTAGATACTAAATATAATTTTTCAAATCATATAAAATTTATATATAATTACACAAATTCTCAAAACAAAATGGAAGTATAAATATCCCTGTATTTAATTATATATATATAGCTATTGATCCAATGAGTGTTAATAAGTAATGATGTATATCTTATAATGAATGGTATTAATTACTTTGGTGTGTTGAAAATTTAAGTGGTGATGATGATTTTCTATGGAGGGGCACGCTGGTCTAAACCAGCCTGTCCCTCCAACAGGGTGCAAATAGGGGTAAGAATCTGTTATCAAATTTTAGTGTCACTAATCCACATATGTATAGTATGTATATTAATTAATTTTTAGAGAGAAATGTGATAAAACAACCAACAACAAAACAACCTCCATTTTAATTAACTGTTGTTTTTCATTTAATTATATAATTATAAATTTAATTGTTTACTATATTCTAATATCAATCCCCCTCTTTGCATCTAAAAAGAATAAATTATATAAACACTCCTTAAGGTTAGATTTAATCAAAGGTAGATAACATGTTCCCCTGAAGTTTGCCATAATTTTAATTCCTTCCTCATTGTTTCAAGATTTACAGATACCCTCTCTGATCGTGTAACAAATATCCCCTCACAACAATCCATTAGTGTAGGAGTATTGTTGTTTATTTCAAGAGTTTAAATATTTAAAATATATAAAAGTATTTTTAATTAATTACGACAAATTTCAAGAGAAACTATTGTAATTTGCCATTTAGTAAAACAAATATTCTAAAGAGGCCAATATAATTTAATTGAGGAAGTGTACTTAATTTTATAAATACAAGTTACTGAAAAAAGCTAGATAAAAATGTTGGCACACCTCATGAAGAAGTGACATAAAATAGAAATTGATAGGGCAGCATAGGAGTGTATGAGAGTAGGAATACATACATAGTAAGAATCCGTTAAACATATTAGGAATATAGAGAGTAGAGGAGATAAGAGGAGGAAGCAGTGGGCAGTGGGTAAACGGGAATCTTGAACAGAGAACCGACAGTTCACGGGCACGTTCTTTCACTAATGATTCCAGCCAGGATCCCTACAATATACTTTTTCTGCATACATACATAAATACATTTGATGATACGTATGTATATAATCATATATTCTGTATTACTGTATATTTTCTATTCTTATTTGTGGATTGAGGAGTGGTGGACGTATCCAGAGGCACAGGCACAGGCAGCGACAACCCACTGTGTTTTAGGCAATAAACAATATAGTAATTGGCATAACGCTCAAATTAAGGCAGCAGCAGCAGCAGGAGGAGGAGTAGGAGGAGGCTTTTTTTGTGATGTGCCAACCGATACACTCCCTTTTCACTTCTTGCCAATTTCCTTTTTTCTTTATTTTGCACTTTCAACTTAATTACATGAGAAAATTAATAATTTTTGATTTAATAATTAAAAAAATTTGACATTTTGAGCATAATTTTAGATGAATAATTGACCCAAAACCTTCAAATTAACATCAGGTGCACAACATATGCATTCTTTTAGGTCAAAATTATCTTCAATTTTTTTTATCTAATTATTGGGTTGAATTATTAAAATTGATTTCAATTGAGACAAAATTGTCATCAGTAATAAGACTAAAATTATAAAAAAAAAAATCTTGAAAGCACTATTTACAAGAGGCCATGATGATAAGGCAACTCGCACTAGTTTTGGACCCAACATGCAGAATTGTTTACTCAGCTGCAAGTGACCAATAAAGAAGGCCCTTTAAATCATTGAGCAAGAAATATACCATGAGGAAAAACATTCAACATGACTAAAGCAACGTGCTTTGTTGCATCCAATTTTGTGGGTTAGGGCTGCAAGTGATCACAGCCTTGCATTGTGAAACAGAATCTTAATTAGGCTATGAAGAGTATGGAATGTATTTTCTGCTAGATTCCAATATATATCCTAATGAAAATTAAGAAATGACCAACCACTTTAAGATTTTTGTCTTTTTTTGTTGCGTTAAAAGCAAGTCACTTCAATCCGATCTGATCCATTGATATCGTGTTCAATTCTAGTTGTATCCTACAACCTAAATAAGTGATTTTCAACTATTCAAGTCAATTTTATGTGATTAGACTAAGGGCCTATGCCTTCGTCTCCTAAGTAATGTCATCAAAATTGGCGATTTAATTAATACGTTTCTAATCTATTAGTGTTGTTTCCAAACTATAAAAACAATAGATCAAAAGAGGATAATGACTTGAAAGTGACTACTACCAAAGACGACCCAAGAAATATATATTATATCAATACTCAATGGTTTCGATGAATTATTTTCTTATCCAAAAGATGCTTGAGGTACGGGAATAAAGATTATTTTCAATACAAATTTGAGAAAAATGAAAATTTTAAAGTATATATGTAAGTTTAGAGAGGCATGATGGCTAAGTAAAATAATTGGTGGTGCGGGCCACCCAAAATGGAAAAGGATGGTGCAGGTCTATATAGAGAGCAGACTGTCATATCCCAACACTTGAAAAGCGAGATGAATGCCCCATTATTGTCCAAGAAAGCTCCAATCCAAAAGGGCAACAGCCAACAAGGTTGGTTTGGTACCCAGGATGTGAGACCGCTGGTCAAACAGCTCATCATTCAAAATCATCACCACCACCATACCCATACTAGGGAAAGGGAATGTGCAAACAAATTGACACACTTGTAGAGATGCATGATAACCACAACTGCCCAGTTTTGACGGTCAAGCCAAGGAGTTTCGACTTCAAAACCCCACCCCATAAAAACACGCACTAATACACACCCCACTAAGCGTGTATTTTTTTAGTGAAAATACACACACGTAAGTAATTACCTAATTCACATATATACTATCAATTATTGGAATTTCGTCATTTGTCACTTTGCGCAACAGTGAGAAAGAGAAAACATTTCATTCTGCACCCAATTAAGTACTTGAAATAAACTGGACAAAAACGAGTTCCTTGTGCTCTGTCATGTTAATGAGTAAAACAAAACACGGCAGAGACCAGCTGTACAACAATATATTTGTTAAAATCACCCATCAGCTGGCAATAGATTTGCTAGGATATAATATTATTCAGGAACCGTCCTATCTTATTAAAGAGTCGCTATTTGCAAATTAATGCGCGGGATCTAGTCGATACACAGAGACAGAGAGAGAGAGAGAGAGAAACAACGCTTCCTTCAGTTATTAAATTGAAGCCAATAAAGAGTCTGCGTCCATCAGAAGAAGCACTGCTCAGGGAGACAATCACGAAGAAAGAAGAATTAATAAATGCGCATTATGATCCCACTTGTGATGTGGGAAAGCAAATTACTCTATTTTTTCTGCCAGGCTGACAATTTAGGCTTATTTTCAAATGGTGAAGGGCAAAATTTATGAGATGAGTTTTGACAGAGTTCAGGGATGAGCAAAGTAATGAATTCAGTAGTTCTATTTATTAGGGCTGTTAAAAGAGCTCTAATTGGGATCAGACTGATGGTCCAAAGAAATGGAAAAAAGAGTACAACTTATCATCAGCAGAGATGGGATACTATGAATAATATTGATTTTATACTTTAAAACCCGGCAATCATTTCCCAGAAAAGAAGGATAAAAGAACTCAATAATTGAAGAAAGAAAATGAGACGTGCTGCTATTAATACAACAGTGAATGCGTACAGGTAAAAGAGCACGCAGTCGATGTCATGTGTATTCTCACATGTGTCGTTGCATTCGAAAATTTTGTGGCTTTGGAGTAACTGAAGAAAACCAATCGCACAGTGGGCGCGTATGCGTCACACGTAAATGATATGATATTCCGATCACATGTGCAAGTACCTCATGCTCACTAAAATCCAGAACTAAAAGGAGCCAAGAACTTTTTGAAAAGCAGAAGAAACAGAGATTCCATGTAACTTTCTGGTAAACAAAAGCAGATGTGATGAAAAAGAGAACCAACTGAACATGAACTTTCACTATAAAAAAAAGAGAATATCTAGCATTGGTTTTTTTGGAATTGGAGTTAGAATCACAAAATAGAATAACAAGGCGAACTATCATCATCGGCCAAAACCATAAAGATCCCGGTCCATTCCTTACATACATAAAAAATTGTCAAGGAAAAACAGCTATGGAACCAAAACCAAAGTGTAGAACCTTCAACAAAGAGAACACAAGGCTAAAACCCACGTTAATTAGAGAAAAGGGTGTTACCCAGAAAAATCTACCCTCTCAAGTTCGGTTGGTCCGATTCCTACTGTGATTGTGCTGACTTTTGTTTCCACTAGAACTACCACCGTTTTCTTTCTTCTGTTGCGAAGAGAAAAAGGGAAAACCAAAAGAACCAGACTTCGACGAGCCTCGAAGTGAACAAACTGGAACGTTGAGAACTGGTGTGACACGGACGTTAGCCGAATACGACCTCTCCATTCCACGATGTCTGTATCTCGGACCGCCGTTGAAAGTGCTCGGACTGCTAGAACTCCTCTCCAAGCCATAAAACACAATTTTCCCGGAGGAGTTCATTCGAGGACTATCTACCGAAACGCTTCGAACCGGAACGGTAGATTCAGGAGCTCTTCTCATCGGACTCCTCCCAACTCGAGACGGCACCGTCGGGTTTCCCGAGGATACCGGCGCCCTGCGCTTGACTACTCGAACTCTGGAAAGGTTGCTGGTGTTGTGATGAGTATTACGAGTGATGGTGCTTGGCTTATCGGAATCGAGCGAAAGTCGAGGAAGATCGTCGTGTTCATGGCCTGATGAAGAAGATGAAAGCGAGAGTCTACAGGGTATGGACACTGACTCATTATCCGAGTCCCTTAACAGTGGAAGACTTAAAGATGCATCAACTGATGAATTTAGTGATGATTTTGAGCCGCGATGAAGGAAGTGTTTTAGGCTCTTGGCAGCATTTTTGCTATGATGCTGAGAGGATAACGAGGACGTCGTCTTCTGATCCTCCTGCCTCGCGCTACTGTTCTGATACAGTTTCTTCAAGCCGAGAAGCTCCTTCCAGCGGCTCGAGCATCTCGGCGCCTTCGGAGAAAACAAATAGGGATCCGCGGAGGATATCTCATTTATACGGCAAGATTTAGGCGTGTCGGGGGATCTGACGTCAGAAGACGCGGGAGCAGACGTCAATGAGTGCCGGATCGAGGACAGCTGCAACGGTACAAGCTTTCCATCGGAGAACAGCTCATCGGCGGGCAGCATTGTCACCAGATCTTCAAGCCGGAACTCAAAATCCACGAAATCCTTGGACATTTCCGGATCTGATTCTTCCGGCTTCTCTGCATTCGCACTATCCGGCACAGCTTGACCTTGACTCTTCGGAGAAAACTTAGCGGCGGAGACTTTGGACGCCTCCTCGTCGGGAATCTCGCGGCTGAATGAGATTCTCGGGCTTAGCCATCCGTATGACGGGAACTTTGCAGGAGGACAGTCCAGAAAACTCTCCGGCGAGACTCCGATGTTGTTCACGCATGCCGACGCCATCTCCGGCGATCATGCAACTCTTGTTATTACTATCAACACAAAAAATCACCAGCAAAAAGGTCAAGCCTCAAGCAAAAAAACTCTCACAAAATCTAGAGAGCAAAATCTTAAATCATTAACTACACTAGATCAAGGAAAAACGCAAAAACATAGCAGCATTTAGAGGAAACAAATGCAAGGGAAAGATTGTTAGCTAGGGTTTGGTAATACCTTGTGAGTAGTAGTAGTAGTAGTGTATGCTGTTTGTTGTGGAGTGGAGGAGTTGGTGTACTACTAGTGTGTGCCCCAGTGGGCATAGCGCATGGTACACTTAAATAGAAATAATCGTACTGTGGGTCCGTTCTTCAGATACAATAGGGATTGGACACGTGTCAAACCCGTCAGATCTAGGATGACGTGGCCGGCATCGGGGAGATCGTTTTGAGATGTTTCTCGGAAGCATCAATTGTATTGCGGAAGGAGGTTAAAAGTCAAATAATGAGAAAAGCAGGGGTCAAAATGTGATAACATGTAAATTCCAGATTCATGCTTATCCATTAGGATCCGAAAGAGCGTTTTAGAAAAGCTGAAGGGCAATAGGGAGAACCAGCCGGCGACTGCAAAAACTGAGGCAACAATTTAAATAAGAACTGCACAGACAAATCTCATAATTAATAATTTAGCAGTAAAAATTATTTGATAAAATTCGTAAAAAACATGCAAAATAAAATAGTATGAGTTTTTAATTTTTTTATAAAGATATGTAGTTTTTTTTTAAAGTTTATACGAACTCTAAGTTTTGATCACATTAATTTCAAAATTATCGCTATTAAATTTTTATATATTTTATTAAATAAATTTAAGCAGACACCCTTAATTTTAAATAAATATTATGACACCAGATTTTATTAGGAAGAAGTTAAATGACTATATATATAATTGCCATAATTCACTTGTTTAATTGAAGTTTAAGCACACAATAATAGCTACTTATCGTTTATCATAATAAAAATATATAAAATAATATAGTCAAACCAACATTTATTGGAAATTAAAATAAAGATTTGTTGGAGATATTTATGAACAAGAAACAAGAGGCTTTGAGGGGTGAGCAGCCCTCCACTCCAGTGTCCGTTCCATGTCAGGCACCGACCCACATGAAACGACCCGCCCAGCAGCCCATATGATTTCTGCAACAGGTGGAGCGGAGCGGGGCTTCACATATTTCGCTGCTTGCCATGATGGCTCTCACCTAGTAGATGCACCATTCTCGATTACTCAATTATTGTTAGAAGGAAAATACTGGGTAGTGGGTGCCACGCAACAAGATTAATGATGTCTTAATTTAATACTAAAATTTCACTATCAAATTTGAGTTGAAACTTACAAAATCTATTATTATTTGTTTCATAATTTGTGATTTATTATGATTCGTTTATTGGTGTTGATGTATTGATTGAATAGATGTACTGCTGAATCATCAAAGTTAGTTATTCAAAGTACTTTTTTCCTCTTTTATATATTTTTATCCCATTTTTAATTAATAATGATAAGATTGGGCCAACGTCAACGGCCCAACAGGCTACTATGTAAGAAAGAAAACTCTGTAAATGGGCCACCCTTATAAGTCAGTTTGAAGTTGAACAAATGGGCTAAGGCCCATACAGTAAGTCATCTGGTCTGGTCTCATGACGCAAGAACATCATTCGGGTACTCGGAATCGGAAGCCTTGCGAAATTAGGGTTTCGCCAACCCTTATAAGTTCATATTAACTGTGAGTTTTGTTACCCCCTATTGCGCCGCGGAGATCCAGGACTTCTATACTCATTGATAGCTAGAAACAGAGCGGTGAAAATTTTCTGATCCGACATGAGGGCGAAGGTATCTGTTCCTTGTCTTCACTTTTTTGGTTCATTTATTTATTTTTAAAGTTCTGGTCGATATCTTAATTTCTTGTGGAGTATCTCGTCCGTGATCTTTTCAAATTGGTGGTTTTTTCCTCAAGTGATTATAGGTTTGTTTGCGGTAGATTTCCTCTTTCTTGGTTTCGCAGGATTGTTGAAACTCTCTGTGATATTTGTTCTGTTCTGTTCTGTTCCGTTTCATTTGGCTAGGCTAAGGTTGAGTTTTAACTAATATGCACTTATTTGTGGATTGGGTGCTTGCGTTGTGCCAATGCTAGGCGTCGTGGGTAATGTGTAATTCTGATGGGTTTTTTTCCTTTGGTTTCTTGCCCTGTTAACGATACAATTATGCCTTTTCTCAGTTGCCCTTTCTGCGGGCGCTATATGCTTCTTGGGGTAAAATTTTGCTTGGAATTAGATGACTTTTGATTTTACAAACACAACTGCTGTGCAAGGGGAGGCGTTCTCCTTGTAAATGTTGAATTCATGATGCATTTAAATTAATAGGATTTGAAGTATGAAAATTATAACTCATATGTGCACCATGAAAATGTCTATCTGTTGATCATTTATGTTTCTGTTCATGGTAATTTGTGATCAAGTTATGAGATTCTGTTATGAAGGATTTAACTTTTCTTAAAATCATGTTTACTGGCTTATTTTTCTCTTGAAAGTAGTAAAGTTTCTGAACCAATGGAAAATCAATGGTAGAAAGTAAGGAATTGCTGGTTTTGTTTTTCATCTGGATTTTAAGATTAATTTATCATGCATTTGCAGTGGAAAGAAGCGCATGAGGAGGTTGAAGAGAAAGCGCAGAAAGATGAGACAAAGATCCAAGTAGACGATGGACATGGTTAGGGAGATGCTTCATTGTGGGAACCAGCTTCTGTTTTGTCCAAAGCTGCCTGTCCAGTAGGGATCGACAAAAGCAAGTTCTGTAATTGGAGCTGCCTGTTACCTGTTCTATTCCTATTTAGGGACTTAGTTTCAGGTTTTGTACGACTTTTTTAAGTAGAGTCTTTGATGACTTCATGAATTTTTTGCCTGATGTTCTCATTTTAATGAAAAATATAATTGTCTTCTTAAATCTTATTCTCCACTCATCTAAACCTTGTTATCTGAATGGATACTTTGCTTCGCACTTGCTGCTCTCTGTTTGAATCCTTTTTCTTAGCTGCCTTCTTCTCATATTCTAGTCTGCAGGGGAATGTTTGTTTCTTTGGTTGGAATTGCACCTGGTTGGGGTTCGGGGATGTTGATATCTTATGTAGGCATTCTTCAAATGCTCAACTGTATCACAATGACATTGTGGGCAAGCACAACCAAAAGGGAAACTATTTGACAAATTGTTTTGGTGAATTTCCAGCTTAAACTAGAATTCAAGAATTCTTCCATCCTCGATTCATTGGGCGCTATACTTGCTTTGACACGTCACAATTTTTTGCCCGCATTCCGTCCTTACCCACCACTCTTTGCCATCTTTTCTAAACAAATTTTGAATACGCTCTAGTTATATAATGATATTTTCCTCAAAATCACTTAAATGTAGCACAAGAGTAGGAGTAGTTGCAACCACTCTCTCATTATGTTTCTTGGTGATTTATTTAAACATAAGCAATTATTTTCAGTACTGAAGCTTTTGCCTACATTGAACTTTTCCATACTCAATTTTATTGCAAGTGCAAGTGGTTTTGAATCTTGGATACAAGACTTCTTCCAGTTAATGGGGGTTGGGCAGGGATGTGCAATATTAGTGATTCTGTGTATTATCCTTACACTGAACTTTTCCATACTTGAGGCATGCAAGGTATAGTAAGATTTAATAAATTGAATGCTTTTGATCGTTAAGATTCCAGAACAAAGAAGTTCACTTGTAAAAGCCTTCTTAGAGAGAGAGGGAGAGGCATCAACCATATTTCAATTTGACATGAAGAATGCCTCGCATTAGTCTGTCAAAGAGCATAAAGAATCGTTGTGTACAGCAAAATGTTCGTGATTGTAAAAGAAATGCAGCATTTTACACAATGGAGAGCTAAGAGCAATATAGTTGCTATAATGATAACCTGGAGGGAAAGAGAGACTGTTCTACCAAATCCACCGTCTGCTATCATAAAAATGAATGTTCCAAGTACCCTATTTTCAGCCTACGGTATCTTATCTAATGTACAAGACTCATCTATATAACCCAACAAATTTGCTAACAACATCATTCCACGAAAATATAGGTGCCGCCGAACTGTTGAACCACTCGTTGCTGCCTTCAACTGATCATGCTATGTCTACTGGATAGACCTTCAAGATCGTATTGCATAGCAAGTCTTTCCACTGTATTTTGGCTCACAACTTGTCTCACATGCAGCTCCTTCAAAAGTGCCACTGCCAGCTCCTTTTCCTTTTCATGAATGATCCCTTCAACTAAAATAGTATAAGTAGTCTCATTAGGCATATAACCTTTCTCAATCATCATCTCGAATACCTCCAGAGACAAGTCTGTTCTCTGGCATTTGCACAGCCCAAGCACAAGGGCGTTAAAATTATCAACATCAGGCCCGTACCCATTTTCTTCCATGACTCTCAACACGTCAATGGCAGCACCCAACATTCTCTCCAAACACAATCCTCTGATCAGTGAGGAATATGTGTACGAGTCTGGAGTAAATCCACACGAAGTCATCTCATACAACAACTGAAATGCTGGATATGTGTTACCTTTTCTGCACAAGCTAGAAACCACAGTTCTATAGAAATCATGAAAGGATGAATCCTGTTTGCTTCTCAGACTCTGAATTATTGAAAACGCCTCTTGCACCATTCCCTCCTCGCAGAGCACAGCAATAGCATTATAGGTTCCTTCATTTGGACTGCAATTCCTGAGAATCATTTGGTCAAGACACTTAACAACGGCGTCCACCTTCCTTTCCTTGCAAAGGCGACCAAGAATGGGATTGTAGCTCGCAGCATCAGGTTTGAACTGTCCATCTCTGAACAAATCCTCCAAAATTTCAAGAGCCTGATCAGTTCGACCATGAACTGCAAGTGAGCCAATCAATATATTATAAGTCACTATGGATGGTGCTCGTTCATCACCAACCATTTCTGCAAGAAGCTCGTTTGCCTCCTCCCAACGTGCCTCATAGCACAAGCTCCTCAACAAAATATTGTAGCTCACTACATTAGGATTAAATCCCTTTGCCGGCAAATCCCTGAACAGTTGGATTGCCTCCTCAACTCTATCTTCCTTGCATAAACCAGTCAGTATAACATTGTAACTCACTAAATTAGGATTTCCACCCTTGGCTATTATATCATCCAAAAGCTTCATGGCTTCATCGACCCCTTTCTCCTTGTAAGCGGCCTCAAGCAAGATCGAATAAGTGAACGCATTTGGGACCAGCCCTTTTTGCATCAATCTATCCACAAACTGCAGGCTTTGCTTCAAGTTTCCACGCATACAAAGCCCTCTAACAAGAGAATTATAAGTAACAGTGTTGGTTGGGTAGCCGCATTCCTCCATTCTTTCAACTAGCTGCATCGCGTGCCCGACATTCCCCCTCCTGCACAGATGATTCACCAAGGAAGTGTAGGAAGCTGCATCTGGAATGCTACCTGACCTAACTATCATCTCCATAACTCTCGTAGCTTTCCTTAGCTTATTGGATTTGCAAAGATCATACAACAGCTGAGTGGCATTAGCCACATCAGGTTTGTGGCCTTTCCCTACCATATACTCCAAATATAGGAATGCGTCATTCAACCTAACTTCTCTAGTTCTTGGGTCATTTCTGCCAGACTTCCAATTGGGCAGCGTAAAAACGCCGTCTTTTGGAGTTATAGCTATTTGGGTTGCAGGCAAAACTTTGGAAGAAGCATTATTAAGTGGGAAAGACTGGAATTTTGGTACCTGGGCAAGGAACCCAGATGGCTTTCTTGCATTCTTGGTTAATGGATTAGTTATTGGAGACGATGAGTGCAAGAGAATTGCCATAAATCCGATAAAGTTATAAAATCTCGAGTCTGGTAAGAGACCTTCTCATGGAAAGAATATCAGAGTTTAACAATCTGGGATAGCTTTGTCACCATACATTTGAAGAAGATAACAGTAGACAAGGTAGAGGGGAAAATATCTCTGCAACAGATACTTATAATGTGAAGAACTTCAATAAGAAACTTAATGGAGGTTAATAGAAAGAGGAAAGGATGAACATACGCTGGTCTCTGAGGATTACTGATATATCCGCTTTCTTCGACTTCTCTGCACCAGTGTTCTCTATTCAGACTTCTAACTTAGTTCCGACACTCTTGTTCCGTTCATCGGCACCTCATGTCTACTATATTTCCAAGAATTTGCGCTTTTCCAGGGAAGGAGAAAGAAAAGAAATATGGGGCTCGGCTCTAGTTCTTGAATCCTGCCGTGTCCACGTTTCTTATCCAAGAACGCTGTGGAAAGGCGAATCGCTGCTTGCCGGGAGTAGCAGGCTGACAGTACTGAGGCCCAGAGTAGGTAAGCCTGATTCTCGTCTCTTGGGCATTTTAAAATTAATTCTGAGTTGGGCTCAGGCCCTGAGGGCCACTCTGAATTATGTGTGGCTCTCGTATTCAATCTGCCCATTGTGAATTATTTAACTATGTAACTATTTAAAAAGAAAAGTTATTGGATTATAACCGAAGGTTGAATGTTTTTGACGGAACTATTCATATGCATTTATATATATATTAGTTGTTGTCTTGTGGCACACCGTTTATATTTCATATTTTCAATATAAATATAAATCAATATATTATATTATCAAAAAAATAAGAAAATAAAATAAAATTATCAATTAATTATAAATTTTAAATAAATTCATTATTTATTAATTTGTGAACGTAGAGGAACTTTTTTTTAATATTATGATAAATATATACATTTTTTTATCTTTTAGTTATAACTGGGCGGGACTCTTGGCCAATTCACGGTTAAAAACTGCCCATGCAGTCCAATTTCAAATACCATGTTCTTAAGTGGCGAAATTAAATGAATCGGTAGCAAAAGGCGGAAGATAGTAAAGCTATAGGAGAGCTTTGTTTTGTTTTTGCTTGTCGAGTCGGTCGCCCAAATTCATGGCATTTGCGTCGGTCATTGAGTTTTTGTTTCATAATATGGGAATCACATGCTCTCTCTATTGCATCGTATAAATACCATACACAAATTTCTGTTCCTAAATCACCTCTAGTTAAGTCTGTTATACATCATTCCGCTGTAGTGTTTGCCATCCAAGGTCAATGGAAATGGCGCCTCCCCCCAACTGCTATATTATCAGCACACTTTCACCACGAACACATGCTCAGTGCCGCCTCTTCTCGTTCTGCCCAGAAGGGATGATCTCTTCCACTGTGTATCTCACGCTATATTTGCTGTATTACGTAAAAGATAAACCAGAGGCATACTTTAAACAGATCACTCCACAAGGGCAGATCTCCTCTCCAGCAATGATTCCAGAAAGTCTGAACACAACTTGGGGAGAGGAGGAAGGCTGTGAGATGGTCCACTGAATATTGTCTTCCAGGTTTTCTCTGATGGCATTGATGGGAAGGGAGTCTGATCTATTTTCAAGCTGAAGTCTGGTAGTTCACCATAGATGGATGCATAGCCGAATCTTTCTGCTCAAACAGAATATATCCATATTAATGAAAATGGGATATAAATCAGAGAGTGTGAATGCAGCAGACTCGCAAAAGATTTTACAAGTATAAAACTAGGATGCTTTGAAAGTGAAACAAGAAATGGGCAATCATGATAATACATTATATGTATGATAAATCAGCATCAAGTGGTAGGTTTCTCGATCAAAATGCAGTAACGCGTATTCAATCATCAGGATAGCATGCAGCACTAGAAGAAATCTCACCTTTTTCCTCAAGGCTACTGAAATTCCGCTGATGAGAAAAGCTGAGATTACTCGCCTGCTCGCCATATGGGCTCAAGAGAACGTACTCGTGAGCACCATTTATGTAAGCAAGTACTTCATCGAATGATTTTGTTTCTGCAACATCATCTTCCGATTTAGGGCTTGACCAAACAAACGAAAGTCGTCCACTTTGCGCCTGCAGCATGAGAATTTTTACACATCAAGAAGAGTAGCAAATAGCTAGCGCTATCTTTCTGTCTTGTTAACATGATATGCTATTTCTGTCCAACCAATTAGGTACTCTTAAGACTGAGATTTTCCCACCATTTGCAACAGGCCCGTATTTCTTTCTCACTGACTCCCCAGACCAGTTTGTTTACACACACACACACATATATCAGTGTCCCGAGGTAATTTATCTGTGCTCAATGTGACATTAGCATTGAACCATTAACTGACGGCAGAAACTGCAGCTGGTTAATCAAGTGCCGAGATTGTTAATAGTTCTCAGATTATGCAGATTAAGCCATAAGATCAGGTAACTACATAAAGAACAAATTTGCAAACTGCCCCAAAACCATAACACAAACTTGGTTAACCTTTTTCTCGTTTAGGGAAATACCATCTTTGGTCTAATGTGCTATTAATGCATTTCTAATTATCACAAAGAAAAACTAATATGAACTCAATATATAGGTGAGAGGAGGAATGACAGAGAAAAACAGGAAAATCTAATTCAAATATGATGATAAACTAGGGAAGAAAGAGACACCTTGCTCACAAACCACGTAGACAAGGGTACTGGGTTTTCCACATTGAACAACAAGATCACCCCTTCTGCACTATGTAATGAGGCTTCAGTGGGCTCCATATGTTTAGCTGGCTTGATGAGAGCAAGAACAGCGAAGGTGGACTTGTCCACTGAACAGGCAACAGCTGCACAAAAAATAATACTATTGATCTACAGGAAAGTTATGAAGTAGAAAATTATGTAAATGCTTTGCATAAGAATTATAGATGTACAAGCCACAGAACACAAGAATTTAACATAATAAGTTCTATAAAATGCAGGAGAATATACAAGTAGATCTCAGAAAATGAACCTAAACATCCATTGTGAGACGAAAGAAGACATGTGACTAACTCAATGAAATGTAGTAATTCACTTGTTGTAAACAGCATACCCACCCTCTACATCGAGCCTGTAGGACCAAGTCGTACACAGCTTTGACATGCTCCATATAGTCAACTGTGGATCTGAACCTCTTGAAGCTGACACAAGATATTCTGACTTCCCAACGAATGAAAGGGTTGTAATTGGCTGTCACAACAGACAAATTTAATGACTGAAGTCTCTTCATGCAATAGTTTGAAGAAAGGGATACTAAATCAAGGAAAGACTATTTTGCAGGCGGATATCACAATTCAAAATTTAATAAGTAATATGTCAGCAATAAGGAACTTCAGAGAATCACCTCAAGACTATCTCCAATTACAGCCAGCAGAGCATTCCTGTCTGGATCCCACAAGGTAATAACTTTCTCTGCAGCCACAGCCAAAACAGACCCATCGCCAGAAAATGCAGCAGCAGTCATAGGCTTTTTCCTGCCAAATTGTCTCTTCATTAAGATGCGACATCAAATGCAATATATAAACTAATATTGACAAGTGAAATAGGCCAGTACAGAAAACATTAGATGTGAGGGTAAATATAAAAAAACTTTGCTGAACTTTTTTATCTCGCATGTATGAACTTCCATGAACATTTTTACTTAATATTCTAAATTATATCGATCTGGTTTATATTGTGAAGGTAAGGGTATCAAATTGCATAGAGACAGTACTTGTATGACCCAACAGCATGGCATCTCCAGCCAGTATTTTCAGCTGTCTCATCCTCCGTGGAGATCTCATGTCTACGAACCCATACCTGCCAATTGGGAAAATTTAAGCTAAGGGCTATTTCCAAGAATAAACCACTCCAAGTGCACCACCTACCTTAAAGTCACCACCATATGAGGAACTGACAGCCATGTGAGAAGTTGGACGGAAAGCTACGGAGGAGATACCACTTTCCCTGTATGGTTTGTAGCAAGATGCATGAAACTTGTTAGGCAGTTGGATTGCTGTATAATACTCAATATTGTAATCATCAGACCACACACACGACAGGTCTTCCAGGAAAAAGAAAAAGAAATTGCCAATGAAATTACATCTGATAGCAACAGGTTCAAAAGTTTAAAGGACAAACCCGTGCGGTTCATATATGACTGTAGACAAGCTGAAGTGCTTGTTCTGAGAGCCACATGCCCAGAACTTAAGACTCACAAGGCTGCCGATACCTTCTTCAGGGAGTCTGGTTTCAACAGTGCTCATGGTGGAACCATCTGGTGAAAGAGCTACCAAATTTACTTTTACCTGCAAGTTATAACATGAAAGTATGTTAAACTGATTGCAGCTGGATTAAAAGCATGTTTCATCAGTACAGCATCAAGGGAAGATATACAAGCTCAAAAAAGAAGTATGCACATAGAACAATATAATGTTTGTTTCAAGTTGGAAATTTGATCTTCATGTAAATAAGATTTCACACTTGAGGTTTTGAATAGCTCACTGGCGATTATCTTCTATATACAATAAACAAAGAGGCTAAACTAGAGGCAAAGATTAGGAAGATTCAAAAAAGAATATCAGCCTGTAACAGATATATCTACATAACATCTAATAAAAATTAGAAACTATTAGATGATTCTGATGAATGCATATTAATTTCGGTGCCCAGACACAATAAACGTAGATAATCTATGATGGAAGGCACCAAGCATGAAATAACATCATAAGAAGAGAAAACAAAGTAACAATTGAAAAAGAGATTAACCCGGAGAGTACAAACTACATGCAGATAACTGACAACTGACAAGGTATCTGATTTTAAAACTACGATGACAGATAAAACTCTGATAACCTGACCAAGTTAAAAGCATTTCACAAGCACTACAATGCCCACTAGGGGTAGCATCTAGACATAAGTATCACACATATGAAGATCGGCATTCCATATTATTATTGAATCACAACAGAAAAGTTTGTATACCGTGATTTCATCACCTGGCTGATGGTTTCTCTCACAGATTTGAACCTGCATACATACAAACCCAAGAAATCAGCTTCTAGAAGATATGTAAATTATGGTGATTGAGCTGCAATAGACACCTCCAGGGAGTCATAAGAGCACACCAGAAAAAAGAAGAAAATATTAGGCCACAAATATCAGTCTAGTTATCACTCCAGAGCAGATGCATAACTTCAGCACAAGTGAAGTATTGAAGGAGAAGATTACTAAAAGAATGATGGGGACTACAAGTGAGCTGATGAATAGGTGAACCTAATCAACAAATTTTATCATGCTCACCTCCGAAATCTCACGGTCATCAAACAAATTGTAAAACTGAACACGGTAATTCTCTGTCGGTACTGCAAGCAATCCAGAAGTGTGATTAAAGACAACCCCCGAGCCGAATCCCTCGTATATTTCCATATGTGAACTTGAAGGCTGAAATAATAGAAAAAACACTTTCTTAAGCACATTGCGAACTGCAGAGTCACACAGTAATTGTAGTGTTACAGAAAGCATTGAGAAAAGGGAGGTGTGTGGAGTACACAACATGTGGCAACACCCTGTCCCTTGAAAACATTTGATAGAATATGTAAATGGGCTGAGAATAGATCTTATTTAAAATAAGAGTACATATTTCCTTATATAATGTCTTCTCTTATCAATTTTAAGGTCAACGACTCTGTACAACAAACCTTAATCCCTGAAATTGACCTCAAGATCTCCATTGAAGGCATTCTGAGTAGCTGTATTTGATTATCTGCACGAGATATCTGAAGAAACTTACAATTAAGAACTCATCTAATTCAAGGCATGGAAGTTGTGAGGAAAAAAAAAACTATGTGAATCTTTAATAATTCTTACAGAGGATAATGAAGGATCCGGAGAATTGACGAAATACAGAAGCGGAGCTCCAATACGTGGAAGAAATTTTTTCTTCCCAGTGTCCAACTGCCAAACAACCAAAACTCCCTCTCTACCACCTGGAAAATTAAAAATCTTATACTCTCACAGAGGAGGCCAATCCCCAAATTAAACAGAGGCAAGAAACACAATCTGAAGGACGGATAAGACAGCAAGTTCTAATTTATGCCACAAAGGATAGCATGCACTTGTTTTCAACTGAAAAATAAGGTTTAACAGGCACTCATAATACCTGAGTACAAATAGGCACCATCTGAAGAGAAGAAGAGAACATTTACTTGTGAAGAATGCCAATGCCACGTGGTACAAGAATCGGCATCATCATCATCCCTCACTCCGGGCTTGTCTTCTGCATCCTTGTTTAATCTTCCATTGATTAGCTTACCATCATTAAGACATGTTTTGTGCCCAACACCTCTCCATATTAAGATCCTTCCTGTAATATCCCCTGCTGCTACCACCCTCTCAGTCGGATGAAAAGCTAGAGCTGTAAATGATTTTGTATGATGCAACCTGATTTTCTTATAACCAACATGCTCAGAATCTTTCTCTGGAATTTCCCAGATTCGCAGCTTGCGCCTCTCATATGTTCCAATATATTTCCCAGAAGGACTACTGGTTATGGAACCTGGTCTCTGAGTCTGTAAAACAATCAGGTAGGTCAAACTTAGAGATGGCCATGTTGAAAGTAAACGTTTAGTAATATATGAAATCACAATTTCCTCGGAAGCATAGAAATTTAAAGAGAAGTTTGCATCATTTCCTCTATATGTACTTTGATACAAATTCTTCACAAATAATAATTCTTTTTTTCCCACATTCCACCATAATATATATCTTAAGTTCAAATTTACCTGCATATGTAATCAGATCTGGCATCAGGAATATAAATGGATAAGTAAATAAATAAAACTCAAAAGCAGGCATTCACTCACAGAAAGGCTACTCTTTCTTCATATTGATCTTCCATAGCAGGTTAACAAGTCAAGACAATTATCTAAGCCAAATAATGTACTTGTTTTCACAAATTCAAGTCTAAATAAAAAAATAATTGAATAGCAACACTATGGAAGAATAAATAAATCAAAGAGAAGGTCAATAGGTTGTCTCGATTTTTATTAGCATCTAACGATTTAATTCAAAGAGTTTCAACAAATTAAAACATAATTGTAACTACAAAAGGTCGTAATTTATGTCATTTCCTATTAGTTGCACTCACATTATGCCTAACCATATTTCTATATAATATAGCAATTCACACAAGAAATCAGATTATCAGAAAACCAGCTAAGAAACAAGCACCTTGGCCAAAGTAACTCCACCAACTATGCGGGACTTGGTCAGGTTACATTTCTGAATCTGTCCACATAAACAATTGGTCTTTTCTTCCTTGTGTTTGACATCCTCGGTAAAGATATAAGCAAAAAGATCAGGACGCTTCCCATTGTTTTCAGTGCTCTGGCTTAATAAACTCGGGATGACCTGAAATTGACAGTAGCATATCATATTAAAACTACAAAAAGTAATTGAGAAAACTATATCAAAGCATTTGTGTGGATTACGGATTAAAGAAAAAGACAAGGTCAATCCGTCCAATTTCCAAAATATGCAGCAAGTGCAGCGGGATGTTTATTGCCCGCTTGCTGAGGCAAACCCTTATAAGCATCCAGAGAAAGCAAAACACTCATCCACCTTCTTTTTTTCTATGATTCTTAATAAACGAGAGGGCAAGAGCAATAATGCTTTCAAATTCATCCCCTCGAAACAATAATAGGTCCAAAAAATGCCAGTCCAAATACAATTAATGTGAAAACTACAAAACAGAATTAACCACCATAGAGTGAATGGGCGACCCAATGTCGATAGTGGTCATCAACTCAGGAGCAGCAAAATCCCAGTACTTGATTTTTCCATCCAGGGAGGCTGTCCAGCAATTACACATGAGTTTACTCGCCGGACTAGAAACCGGAACAACTATCACCGATGTCACCTGCGCCACGTGACCTTCCAATTCACTTATCTGCAATCGCAACTCCTCTACTTTATACTGGGTAACAGAATCCAACTAATGAATTATTCATAAGAAAATAAGAACCTGTAGGCCAGTGGACGTGCTGAAAACGGAGACCGTGTTTCCTGTGCAGACAAGGAGTCGCTTGGCATCGTTTGAGAACGCCGGCGGTGAAGAGACGAAGCTCTTTCCGCCTGTAATCATCGTTTGGCGGATGGACGGCCGAGGGGTTTAGACTTGCGAGTATAAACCCTAGCGCCTTTTAAAAATATTTAGTTAACAAATGCGCTTTCCGAACGTTAATTATACAGATATAAATTTAGGGTAAATTACATCTACCTCCCCTGAGGTTTGGCATAATTTGCCCCGAACTATTATGTGTTAAGACCTACCTCTGGGTCAAATTTCGTCTGATTCAGAGACAGTTTTTATTTCAGCAGTTTTGCACGGTCAAATATTTTTAAATTTTTTATATACTAAAATTATATTAGTATAATATTAATTTATTTATATCATGATGCAAAGTGAAAAGAAAGGTCAATAAAATTATAAAAGTTAGTTTAATCTTCTCAATCTGTTTCCTCGGACCAAACGAAAAGTATTTGAAATTTACTTTATTTCCAATTATACCAAATAATTTGAAGGAAAACTATTATTATTTTCATCCCCGTCCCCCTTTCACTTCCCACCCCCCTTCCACTTTTCTTTTTTTATTCCACTCATTTGAATCAAACGAACCTTTATGGCGAAGAGATTGAGGTAAACTAAAACTCAATTGATGTGAAACTCCTCCAAATTCTAATTTTAGTTTTCATTCAAAATTGGACGAAAAAGTGGAACTATAAGGTTGAAAAGTATCATTTTTTTTTTATTACTCTACTACCTATATACACCACACACACACACACACACACACACACACGTATATATATATATATCATTTTTCTTTGAAGATGTTTTTTGTACCAACAAAGGCATTAATGTTTCAAATTCAATAGTTAAAAATATTATTAGAATTTTTATTTTATTTAAACTAATCAGTTTAAAAAAAAAGAGAACAAAATTCATGTTAGTTAATATTTTTATTAATAAAAAATACCCCTACTCTTATTCGATAGATATTTTTAAAAAAAATTATATACTAAAGTATATTAGTATAATACTGACTTATTTGTTTTATAGTGAAGAAAATGAAGATAAGTGTTATTTAGTAAAATTATAAAAAATATTTTTTTTTCAATCATTTTTTTTTCCACATAAAACAATAGAAAGTATTTGAAATTTACCCACATTTTCATTCACACCAAACAACTTGAGATAAAGTTTTTATTATTTTTATCTCACTTGAACCAAACGAATTCTTAGATTGTTTTTGGTTGGAGTGAAAAGTGGGGTGAAAGATAAGTGAAAGTAAAAAATGTATAAAATATAACTTGGTGTTTGGTTAGAAAAAAAAATAGAGGTGAAGTAAAACTTGATGTATATTATAAAAATTGAGCGAAAAAAATGAAAGCATAAGGCAAAAAAGATATAAAAATAATAATTTTTATTTTTATTTACTATATTGTCCATATATGTCTAAAAATATATTTACTCTAGTTATTTTCTCTTTATCATTGATAATACCATACATAAAAAGTTGCTAGAAAACAACTCATCAAAGTCAAAATCAGGTAATAATTTGTTAATAATTTTTATTTTATTTAATCTAAACATTTTAAAATAAATGAGCAATACATATTTTAATGAATATTTCTACGAATAAAAAACATTATTCTGCTTATTCATATTTGAAAAAATATATTAATAAAATTTCAATTTTTTGATATATACTAAAATTATGTTAGTATGATCCTAATTAATTTATTTTTAATATAAAATAAGAAAAGGATTATTCAGTAAAAAATAAAAATTAATATATTATTTTTCAATCTATTTTTCTAGCACTAAATAATGAAAAGTATTTAAAATTTAATTTCATCCTACTCATACCAAACAATTAAGAAAAATTATTATTATTTCTCTTCACTCCCTTTTCCACTTAAACCAAATAAACTTTTATGATAAAGTGGAAGAAAAAGATAAAAGAACATATCCGTGCCTTTTTATTTATTTGTTTTTATTAATATATTAATATTATTAAATATATAAATATATTATAAATAATAAATTACAATAACTTATATAAATTGATGCATAATTTGTAAATTTGATGGACCGAAACCCATAAAATAGAACATGAGCCTCAATCATTAAATTAGGAAATCATTGATAACATATTCGTGTCCTACATAACTAAATAAATCTGAAATTGGTTAAAAAACCGAAATTGACAACATTATGATTCACTATCATGCCTTCTTACTTTCTCCAAGTGGGTTCTGGACTGGAGGAGAAAAGAAATAGAGATTGAGAAGGTCCAATACTGGAAGGGCAAGATGTCTGAACGAGAAGAAGCAGCGAAGCGGAAGAGGATTCATGATTCCGGTGAGCGAGGCGGAAGAGGATTCAAGATTCCGGCGGCGCGACCAGAATCATCCGATTGTTCTTTGATTTTATCTTAAGCGTCACATTGTCTTGTCCTGTGGGTTTTTATTGATTCTTTATTCAAGACTGGTGGTTTGCTCTGTATTTTTCTTGAATCTTTTTTGCTTTCCGTGTAGTGATCCAAAATTCAGGTCCTGGACGGAAAAGAAAAAAGAGGCGAATGAGGATTCAAGAATGGAAGCGCGCGAAGAAAAGCCTATGGAGAATCCAGAATCATCAGATTCTCAGGGTTCGTGTGAGTAACCTTGCGCTATTTCATAAATACTGATCTTAAACTGTGAGTTATCATCCGTTTGTTAATCAAGATTTGTAGTATTCTTTGAACATTTCTTGAATCTGTTTTTGATTTATCCGTAGTGGGTCAGAAATTCAATTCATGCACTTTTACTAGCCAAAAGGAACTGAAGCAGGGTTCAAGATAAGCATGTGGGAAGACAGTGGCGGATGAGGGTTCAAGACTCAAGAGTGGACTCATGCGGAGAAGATGCTGGTGGCGAGACAAAAAGCATCCTTGTGAGTGTGTTCCTTTGACACTTTGTTTGTGTTCAGTCTCCCTTCACATTCACTCACCTAATGAATGTGACTTTCTCCAATCTTCTTGGTTAGATTCTTCATTAATCCTGTTTTCACCAGACATATATTTTTTCTGGAACTTTTTATGAATTCTTTGTCATTATTCATTCAAGATTTGGTGTAGTCATGTGAGTTCTCTTGCACTGATTCTTTGAGATTGGTCTTGTCTGGTGAACTTTTCATCTTTCATTTGATTTTTTCTTGAATTTTTGCTAGTGCTAGGTGGTTTCATGGTTGGTGGATTTCTTTGGATTTTTTCTTGTCTTCTCATTAAGTTTTCTTTTTATTTCATGCTTTCTTTGATCAAGATTGATTGTTTTCTCGTGTGTTCCCTTCTTGGTCTGGAATAGGTGGTTTTGGATATCCTGTAAATTGTTTGTAGTTCCTTATTCAAGACCGGTGATATTCAGATGGATATCACGTGACTGTATTCTTCCTTGAAGGTCTGTGTTGCTAAGAAGGTCATATTAAGTGGCTGTTAGAATCAACTTCAAGTAAAATCAGTATGTTGCATATTTTTCTCGATTAAGGTTGTAAGCCTCTCAGATTCTTTAAAGCTCCTTATGGATGCCTGAGATGTCTCTTTAGTCACCATGTACTGTAACAAATGACTATTAGGTCACAGAAGCTACACTGATTTGCTTATTGACCAAGTTCAAAAATTGCTTTTCTGCAACACTGCTATTGGGTATGAAACTATTATTTGGTACATACTACCCTCTACTTTTTAGAACTTGTGGTTGCATGAATTACCATGGCAATTTGTGAAACTTATGCAGCATTCTCAATTTCTACTACTCATTTCAATTTAATACGTCAAACCTGTCCTGTGCGCTTGCAATGTTTCTGTACTTGGCAGTGTAAAGTGTAAACAACCAACTTTAATGGGTCATCCTACTGCTGTTGTACAGTGCAATTCAGGGAACAGAGGGGGCTTATTGCCTTGGGATGTGAAACTCCTAGATATGTGGTAAATTGTAAATATTAAATTCATGAAGTTTATTTAAACGCAAAAGTATGTCTGACTCTTGATTGGTCATTTTGGTTTCAAGTTCAATGTTTGCAATAAAGCAAATAAAGTCCGTCCTGATATTCAGCTTTTCTAAGTTCATGTGGCTTGTGTAAAAGCAGGTTTGAGTGTTTACTGCAATGCTGGTTTAAAGGTCTATTTAATAGAAGTTTCATAAAACATCATTTTCTAAACTCATATATATGTTAAAAGAAATTGAAATATTTGCATGTGGTGTCGATCCTTTCAAAGAGGGGTCAGTTTGAGAGTGCCTCTAAAGATGAAGTGTGTGGATCTTGCTGAAGCTGCGAAACCCATCTTAGCTGAGAATTCCCATGCGATATTGGAAGATATTAGTGAAGAAGCTCTTAAATCTTCTGTATGTGGGTTTCATTTGGTAGGAGACTACAAATGGAAGATGTTGAATCTGACTATGAAAATGGGAAACTTCAAATGTGAAGTGCCATCGTGATGTCATCTCTTATATGCATTAAAACCCACCGTATGACCTGAGCTCCATGGGCACATCTGATTCACCTTTTGGCCTGAGCTCAATGTTTAAGAGTCTTCTTTTACTTTGCTTTTGTATGCAGCCAGGACAAAGGCAGCACTAGAGACTGTGTGAGGGAATAGTTTCTTATGAGCGATGTTGATCGTCATGAGAAGTTGGCAGCCTGTGGGGCCTCCAATTGTCGCAGAACTCAGGTATGAATTCTGGCAACTTGAAATAGACTGAATTTACTTTTTCTGCTGGCATAGTTCCTAATAAGGTCAGAGGTGGTTCACAAGTTAATTGCATGTGCGTATCTTTTTGTCAGCATAGATTTAATAGTTTACAAAAGAGTGTTTCCCCTCTCTAAATGGATATTTATGATGTGAGCAGATGCCGTCTAAATTAGCAAGCAGTTTGAATAACTGCAGAACAAACTGATGTGCCACTCTTATCTGTTAAGAAATTGCTTTAATCTCTGACTATAAAGGAAGTGTAAGTTGATTTTCTTTTGGTCTTTAGGTGAGCAATAGTTGCTGCTCTTCTGGACATTTGAATTCATGTTCCACTAATTTAAGGTAGAAGTTACCGGGTAGCGGGGAATATCCTGTGCTGATAGCTACACACTGGGGTGGTGTGGGGGTGCCAGGTTCAGTATGATGTCCTAATGGCTACACACTTGGCCAGTGTGGGGATATGGATACTCTGTGCTGATGATCGTATGATATTGACTGAGATAATGAGAGCCGGCAAAACCATTGAATATGATTCACTTAGGTTAAGTGGGGCCCAAAGAAAACAATTATAATTAAGAGAATTACACTTTGATGAGGTATGAAACGCGTTGTGGGTAATAAAATTTTATGATTGCTTTTAAAGAAGTGGTGATAGAATCCATAGGCAAATCAAAAGTATAAATGTTGGAGATCAGTGAGTGATGTCAATTTGTGTGATATGAACTGTAGAGGCGAAATTGATGTTAGAATAATGTATAGCATATTTGGCTAGTGTAAAAGATAAGAAGGGCTAATTCTAGATCAAAAGAAAGTCTCTTGGCAAGAGATTTTTCTGAAGTATTTCTTAATGATTTATCAGGTTTGCCACAACATAGAAAAATGGATTTTATTATAGGAATTGTGGTCAAAATAGAATAATAATAATTGAAACAGTAAATAGAAGAACTATTTAGAAAAAAAAAGAGAGTGAATTTATCAGACCATGTGTTTCATGATGGGAAACATTAGTGAGATAGTGAGAAATAAGAATATTGTATGAGATTGTGTATTATTATTATTAATCAAATGGAGTGACGGTGAAAAAAAAATATTGATCTGAGGACTGGTTATCGAAAATTGAGGATAGGAGAGAATGATAAACCTAAAATAGGATTTTGCACTCATTATGGTCCTTGTGGGTTTTAGTAATGATATTGGATTAAGAAATTCATAGGCGATGTTCATGGCATTGATGATCGCATATTTTAAGAGTACTTGGATCAATTTGTGATAATTTTATGGATGACATCCTTGTGTGTTCGAGGAATAGAGAGGAACATGATTAACATCTAAAAATAGTTACAGATCTTGAAAGGGAACGCGTTTACAGTAAGTTAAGTGGGTAAATCCAGTAGTTCTTCCAGAACATATGATATCTAAGCTATAAAGGAATGGAGGGTATCAAAGAAAGTGATTAGAGCTTGGAGTTTCTTAGGACTGCTTGGGGTATTATAGGAGATTTTTTTGAGGATATGTGGTGTATATAGATGTTTCGAGATAATGTTTAAGGTGTACATTGATGCGAAATGAAAAGGTAACAGTGTTTTTATCTTGTTAGTTACGGACCCATGAGTTACCCCACACGTCTTAGAATTAACAATAATTGTACATACATTAAAGGTTAGAGGCAGTAGTTGTGTGGAAAAAAAAAAAAGATTTTAAATCGTAAGTGATTGGAAAAGTTATAATATTTTGACTCATATAGAGTTGAACTGGAGACCAATGAGGTGCGTAGAATTACTAAAGGTTTATACTTAGACTGTTGACTATCATTATGGGAAACTGAATAATAGTAGTGGATGTTATGATTCGGAAGGGTTCAATTAATTCTTAGTGAATTTGGGGAGTCTTAATGTGATTATTATTAGAAATTATACCAATGGATATGAAGTTAGAGCTTGATCATGTAGTGGATGTGTTAGCAACTTTGCAATTTAAGCTAAATATTACCTTAGCTGTATTAGGATAAGATCTCTGGGTCTAAGGTGTATGCTAACTATTGAAAGAGAGTAGAAGTTCAAAGGTCTATGTTATTATGGGGATTTCGGATCTGTTAGAGTTGAAATTGGGATGAACAATTGTTGGACGACTGACAAGTGCGTGGTTTACTAAAAGTGCAGTATAGAGTCGAGAAGTTAAGTAGTTGTTCTCCCTATGGTAGTTTATTTTGATTGCGACAATATATATATTTGGATTTGATATTTGTTCTTATTTGGGTTTGATATTTGTTTTCAATTTAATAAGGAGTCCTGGAGACATTACATTTGATATGTGGAAAGGAACTTGTGGAACAAGTGTGGTATTGATTGTCTGACAAAGATTAAATACTAGTAACTATCAATTGTGTTGTTTGATTTGTAATTGGTATCTTGGGAGTTATGGTTACCGATTAATGTTAGGTAATGGTATTGCTAAAATGCCTTAAGGAATGATTTTAACTTGTGTAGTATCTATTAGAACGATGAGATGACATTGTACGTACTCAATAAATTTGTGATGCAAATATTTAAGAGCGATATTAGTTTAGGGATGATAATTTTGGTTAAATAATATTGATAAAGTATAAGGAAGCTAAGTGTTGAGTTAAAGCTTGTTATAGAATTCTTATTCATAGACAAGTATATTAGTGTACAAGAAAGGAAAGAATGAGGTGGAATTGGTTTGATATAAGAATATTATTATACAATAGAACTGGATTAGTACACTTGGATAGTGTGTTGTATTTGTTGCTTGTATATGTTGGGAGGAATATCTCAAAACTTGATAATTGGTAGAAATATTAGTGATGGGACTATTACATTTTAGTTGAATCATTTCTTATTACAGATGATAAAGAAAATAGACTGGGGGAAACTAGATTTTTCATAAGGATGGAGGGAGTGATAGTGAATGCGAGGCAAGGTTGTGTATGATATAGAGGGATTACACGAAGGAATCATGTTGGAAGTCTACAATATATCATATCTAATGTGTTATGGTACTTAAAAAAAAATGTATCAAAATCTGAGACCTTTTCACTGGCGGCAAACGTTGAAAAAGGATGGACATACATTTGTGATTAAACACTTGATTTGTTGGCAAATAAAAGCCATTTTGAATTAGAGGAGAGGTGTAAAGGTGTAAGTTATTTCAAACTTTTAAGTTAGTTCAATGCTGAAATTGTTGTAGATCACTATTGGGTGGCCGACCAGTATCCGATTTATTATAATTAAAGTACTGATTTTAGAAATTATGTCATTGATTAAGTGTTATTGGTCCTTTTTGGGTGATGTGGTAATGTCAAAAATTTTGATTGAATATAGTTCGTCAATCTAACAAGAAGTCTTTAGAGACCTAGTGTATTTGATTATGAGGAATGGACTTATATGACAGATAGGGTATTGACGGTTATGACTAGAACATCAAGAAGTAATAGCCTAAATGAAAATAGGAAAATATTACTACGAACTTTATCATTGGGTACTGTGTACATAAAAAAAAAGGAAAAAAAAAAATAAAAACCATGATGCCACTTGGGTTATTGTGAATTGATTGACTGATCAAGATAATTCTTATCCTATGAGACAAGGTATTATTTTAGATAAATTAGTTGAGTTTTATGTTCGGTAGTTGTAAGATTGCATGGAGTATCTATATCTATAGTATAGTATTTGATAGACCTTCGAGTAAATTTACTCAACTGATAGGCGAACCAAAAGAACAATTTAGGTCTGAAAGATTTAATGGGACCATATAATTCAGTTTAGGAAAATTTTGGATAATTATCTACCATTGATATAATTTACATATAACAGTGGTTTCTATTCTAGCATACATATGGCACTATAGGAAACCTTTTTATGCGATATCGATATTTGATATGTTTGAAAGTTGAGAGGTTACGATAACTTGGAAGTCCTGAACCAGTGTAAGGAATAATAAACGATATATATATAATTAAGAAATATGAAAAAACACGCACACATTAAAAAAAAAAAAAAAAGAGGATAGAAAATTACTTTGTGAGACAACAAAAAGAGATAAAATATGAAATAATTGAGAAAAAATTTCAAGAGGTATTATCGTAGAAAGGAATCTTAAGATTTGGTAAGTGAGGAAAGTTGAATCCAAATTACATTAGCTATATAAATTACCAAAAGAAATGGACCAATAGTGAATCGATTAGCATTATCAGTAAAATTATCACAGTTACTTGACGTATTCTACGTTTCTATGTTATCACAAAACATATCTAATCCTATTTATGTTGTGAATGAACCAAAGATAGTAATTTCAGATAAACTAACATATAAAGGACTAATATAGATTTAAGATATAAGCGTAGAGAAATTGAAAAATAAAGAAATACAAATAGTGAAAATGAAGTTAAGTCATCATTCTCCAAGAGGTCACCTGGGAAGTAGAGGAACATATGAAAGAAATATCCATATTTATTCCATGAGTGGGTAAATTAATCAAATTTAGAGGATGAAATTTTATTAGGAGGGAGAATTGTGACGTCTGTACAGTTTTATTCCTAATTGACGGACTAATTGATAATTATTAAGAATTTAAATTTGATTATAAATAAATTATTAGTTGAAATTTGAATGTATTAAAACTTGAACGGAGTAAATTGAAGCTCATTATAATATTTGAGAACAAATTATATTAATTAAGAAATTAGGTAGGGGGCGTTAATGGGTATTTGAGAAAAGTTTAAATTAGATAAATAATAATAATAATAAACTATAATAATAATTAATAATATTATATATAAATACAATATATATATAATATAATATTATAGAATAGTAGAGAGAGAGAGAGAGAGAGGAGGACGGAGAGAGAGTTGAGCACATGGTAGGGCTATCTATATCCCCACCGCCTCAACCTCTAACCCACCATATATATATATATTAAATATTTGACTACATATGCTCACACACACACACATATTCACTTTTACATACACTCTGTGCGAAACGAAAAAGATATGGAAATGTTATATTTAAATTTATTATAATATAATTTATTATTTAATTAGTCCATTTACTATGTAGCTATATTCATGTACCTGATGTAAACTTATCTTATAATCGTAAAATTTTATGAGTATTTGATACTTAATGATCTGGTGTTAATTTAAATATCTCAGTGTGTGAGATGTGTGAGTGGTCTTCCACTACCGTTTGGTTAACTAAATTACTAGCATTTGTTGAAATTTACGTAATTTATTATTAAGTTAATTGCTATATCAATTTCCTGGTGCCTACTTATAAAATGGGTTTTGTAATTATTATGTTTAATCTGGTCGTAAAATGTGAAAGTTATCATAGTATTCGAAGGAATTCGTTATTAGATAAACTCATAGACATATTATTTCGAAAATCTACTCATATTCTTGTTAATTGAAAGAATATATCTTGAAAAATTGCTCACTCTTGAAGATTAGATTAGGTCCTTATCGGTTTAATAATTAAATAATATAATGAGCATTTATATCATGTTTATTCAATGAGTTTGTGCATTCTTACATATAGAACAGATAGTCAAGTAAGTATAAGACGAAATATCCCATCAGGGGTTAATTAAGTGGAGATCTTGGGGGTTTGGTTGATAATTAAATCGCTATACAACTATTGGAGGCTAATTGAGTATTTTCTTTATAAAAGAGATATTTTTGAAGTAAAGTATTTAGAGACTTATTCTCTTGGCTTAATAACAGTCAAAGTTACTTAACCAATAGATTGGTGGAAAACGTACGTTGATCAATATTGCTCTGGTACTCTTAAATAGGCATTCTTATATTCATTATATCTTATTCTATTACATATTTGAGATAATAATAGGTAGTATAATTTAACATATGTATATGATTATAGGACATGGACACAACAAGAACACATATAGGCTGTGTTGCAATACGTAATCTTATTAATTGTGTTATGATATCAATATTTGGGACATCTTAGAGAGGATTAAATTCATATTCATCTAGCTAATTGGGTATCCGTATTATTATACATATCTATTAGTATCATGTTAGCTACAATAATTTTAATTTATAAGTAGTACTATGGTGGTTTGCACTTCTCATTCAGGTTTAAATATGGGATGATCGTGAATCTTCTAGGAACTAAATATTTCGAAAATTACATTATCCTATTAAGTTAGGTACATTTAAGAATTACGGCTTGTTTAAATCATCATATTACATTATCTCTGGAATTCTCGAGTTAATCACTTGAGTCTAATACACTTCGATCATCTGTAATACATTCGATATATTTTAGTGTCTAATCAATATACGTGAGTTAGTTTATGGAGTACTGTGCTATATATAAGTATTGAACTGTAATATTGTTGGATCATGCAGCTAAACTCAAAATATCGACAACTGTTGGGATATTCCGGAGATTATTGAATGGACCATTTTCACAGTATAACATTTAAAATTCGAAAGATGAAATGATACTCCAGTTGAACTTTAAACTTATAGTGTGGATAAACTGAATGATCATGAAATCTCCCATAATATAAAATAAAGAAATTGCGAAATGATGATAAAGATAAAGATCTGCATATAAGATTATGTTGGACTGACTTATTGTGCACTTGCAAGATATCATAAAATGTGGATAAGAGGGGTTGAGCATCAAACTTAGTGCTGAGACTGTCATTACGCACCTGCTAAGATATAGATTGCTGACAACGTTGAGTTGAGTAGTTACATATGCAGTACTCGTATTAAGGTCAGATCGCTAAATGATTTTATCTGAAGACTCGAAAAATATATGGCTTATTACACCTGTGCCAATCCAATTCTAACATAGGATTTATGCATATGCATAGGTGATGTGGACTTGATGACAATCGAGCACTATATGATGATAGCTACTTATAGATCATTTCTGTAGAGTATCTACTTGATTCATGCGCAATTTTTCTCATTGCAAATCTTCCCCGGCAAAGAGCACCCGAAACGGTAGTGCATGTGTCGAGTATGAAGACTATGAGAAAAATGAATATATAGCTAGGTACCATGGCGTGAAGGGTACTGGGGTATTCCGGGTAGCGGGGAATATCCTGTGCTGATAGCTACACATCGGGGTGGTGTGGGGGTGCCAAGTTCGGTACGATGTCCTGATTGCTACACACTTGGCCAGTGTGGGGATATCACATACGATGGGTACTCTGTGCGGATGATTGTATGATATTGACTGAGGTAATGAGAGCCGGCAAAATCATTGGATATGATTCAGTTAAGTTAAGTGGGCCCAAAAGAAAATAATTAATAATTAGAGAATTACACTTTGATGAGGTATGAAACACGGTGTGGATAGTGTTTGTTCTGCTATGGATTCACTTGATTATCAGCATTATTACTTCGTGTTTTCATGAAATTGTGTGACAAATATCAAATGATTGGTATTATTGAAATTGCAACTTCAGGATTATAAAAGAAAATTAGTTAATTGTTGTTGCGAAATGAAATTTATGTTATACGTGCCTATATGTGTGTGTGTGTGTATATATAGGCTAATCAACTAATACTTACTGAGTTGGCAACTTATAAAATTTGCCATGTTTTTTTTTTCCAGGAGATAGATCGTAAGCTAACAGTCAGTCATATAGTGGTTCAGTTGTGCCATATTAAGTAGGGAGTTCTAGTATATAGACACAAGAATATTAAAGTTTTGATTAAATTTGTGTCTTATATTTTGTAATAGTTCGAATCTCTGATGAAGTATGTAATTAGCTTGAGGTGTTTGTCAAAAATTAATATTAGTTAATTATTGTTGCCAAATGAAATTTATGTTATACGTGCCTATATGTGTGTGTGTGTTATATAGGCTAATCAACTAATACTTACTGAGTTGGCAACTCATAAAATTTGCCATGTTTTTTTTTCCAGGAGATAGATCATAAGCCAACTGTCAGTCGTATAGTGGTTCAACTGTGCCATATTAAGTCGGGAGTTTTTCATAGACACAAGAATATTAAAATTTTGATTAAATTTGTCTTATATTTTGTAATAGTTCGAATCTCTGATGAAGTATGTAATTAGCTTGAGGTGTTTGTCAAAAGTTAATTTTATCAGTTCTATTATCGAGATAAATATGACTTTGTTAGGATAATTGAATGTGATTACGAATGGGTGTCACAACCAAGAATGTTCTTATTGCTTCAATATACATAAAGTTGAAATGAGATAAATTTGCATAGTACACTTAAGAACTCCTTACAGTGTGTCCGTGAATCTTGTTGGCAGGCCCTGCAGGTTGTTGCTTCATGTTTCATTTGTTTGTATGAATTTTGATCTCGATAATTGGCGTTGTCTTTTTCCTTCATAGGCTCGGAAATATACCAGGAAACATCGACCAAGGCTTTGTGAGTTCATCAGCTTTGTGACTGGTGAAGCATCTGATAAATGCCACAAGGAGAAGAGGAAGACTGTGAATGCAGATGATATCTTGGGGCTTTGGGGAACTTAGGATTCTACAACGATGCTGAGTCTTTGAAGGGGTATTTGGTCAAGTACAGGGAGCTAGAGGGGGAGAGGGCCAACCAGAACAAGCCTGCGCCGTCTGCCAATGAGAATCAGACGGATGAGAGGCAGCAGGGAGCTTCTCCACCACCTTTCAGTTTCAATCTGATGGGAAAGAGAAGAACTTAGGGCTATACACAAAGTTAAAATATGCTCGGATATATGTTTATAGTAAGTTGATACTACCTCTGATTTTTTCCTTTTCCTGGATGAATCCAGAGGCAAATAATTTGGTAAACTTTTGAAAATAAATTAGAATTGAGTTCTGTTCTATATATTATATTGTTACCTAAGTTAACAAATTTATTCTTAAATAACAAATTGATAATGTATGAAATGATGATGCCTTTTTTTTCTTCTTATTTCAGCATTTGTGCCTTTTATCATAACACTTAAACTTACAATATGTAATCTTTTAACTTTTGAAAATAAATCAGGTATTTGATTTTTGTTCTATATATTATATTCCCTAAGTTAACAAATACTTATATTATCAATATTTATCTTTAAATGATAAATATTTTTATTTTTATTCTTAGTTTAGAATATGTGCCTTTAACCTCAATTGGGTTTTACTTCTTATTTTCAATTTTTTATGATTAGTGAGACATGATTTAAGATAATGGTAAATTATGTCAAATTCTTATAACCATTATAACAGTATGTTAACTGTGTCCATGTTATAATTTAGGAAAACTTTGGAACTGAATAAGCATTCAAATAACCAATTTTATTTAACTTATGAGTCCACTAATGGTTTTAATTATTACTTAAGCATCTAAGAAAGATTAATTGTCATATAAATAATACATAAATATACTATAGATCTAGATAAATTTGTTTTCATTTCCATGGAGTCCCCCACTATTTCAATAGTGAGTGATTAACATCTATTTCATGCCAGTTATGTTAGCTGTCTGTGAGATCATTTTGCTGGAGGATATAACTCATGAAAGTTCTAATTGAAATGGAGCAGTATATGGAGAAGAACCAGTGAAAATAAAGCTCCAAATAATCTTATTATTTAAAATGAATGACCACAACCATTTTGAGAAGAACAGTCGGAATTACTAATTTTAGGTTCCTGATGCTTGTCGGTCTCTTAAAGCCTATTTATGAGTTGGGGGTCTGGCTTAGAGCATTTATGTCTGGTATTTTAGTTTAGTTTTGTTCAAATGCAGCATATGTTAGAGATGTGACAATATTTAGTTAAAATGGCCCTTTGTGAGTGTTTCTCTCTGTTGTGTCATGTAAGAGCCTAATCTTTTCTTAGATTTACCTATCTTTCTTAAGACAGACGTGCTTGTTAATTAACTGCAGGTAACTTGTTTTGGGCCTTATTGGACATTTTGGGTCGCTGTAGTCCCTGTTTTGGAAGCTATCTTGCTGCTGTATAGATTGTTGTTTCTGCAGGAGGCAGGAGCAGGAGAATGTTCTTATTCAGGCAGTCTTGCTACCTTTATCATTCCTGTAATTGCTGAAAATGTTTGAAATGATATCATACCTTGAACTTGCATGAATTGATATATTTTTACCCTGAAGTGGGATATTATTTTCTCACTAGGGTATTGAGTACAACTTTGTGATTCTTATTCCTGATGCCCAGTTTCCAGTATGTATTCCAAGCTGGTTCTATTTTCTTTGTGTTGCAAGTATGGAACAGTGGAACTGATTATTGTTAGGAAGTTGCATAAGCTTGGAAATTTTTAGAACAGTAAACGGATGGTCGCTCTTACAGTGTTTGTATCAGTCAAACTTCATAAGATAAGATCTTGTGTTGTATGTCCTGGAAAGTAACCTGGCTAGAATTTTGGTTGAAGTGCACCACCCCCGTCCCATACACACACAATTATGTCTTTGTTTCTACGTGCGTGTGTTATTTGGGGAGATTGAGGGGAGGGGTGGATGCAGGTAGAAAGTTGTTCAACACTAGAAGTATTATTGTATTGACCAACTACACCGATGCTAAGACTTATCTACCTAGATAAGACATTTACCTTTATATCCAATGATGACTTAGGTTGTGCAAGTCTGTCTATCATTGGATGAGATACATTAATTTTTTTTTTTTTTTGCTTGAAATTCATTTGCTACCTAACAATCCTCTTTAGAGTCAGAAAATTAAGATGAATATCAATTGGAGATTCAGAAAATTAAGGACATCAATTTGGTACTTGTCACTTTAATCAGTAGTATTCAAGGTTCAAAATTCTGCCAGACACTGTATAGGATTCCTCTGCTTTCCGAATTTTCTTGTGCACACGACAGTGTGCATATTTGTTTGGACTTCTCTGTTGCAGTTGGGAGCTCAATTTAATTCAATCTTTTCACAAAAGTGGTGTTACGAGCCTGCTTTGATCTTAAAACACTTTGAAGTATCTCTATTAGCTTTCTCCCATTTCTTACCGTGTCGTGAATTGAAAGACTTGTAAGAAAAGAAACCTCTATTTGCTTTCACTGATTTCAAATTTTTTTCAACCTCCCATGCTGGCCTTTGGATTTGGGTATTTTGATGTAGAAACTTGCAGAACCACAAGGGTACGCGTGGTCACATTTGACAAAGCTTTGTCATTTTGTACAGATGTTAAATCCTTCGGGTTACTTGTGAGTGGGGATTGATCGGGAATTTTGTGAAGATAATGTGACTGGTTGGAGCATGATAACCTGAAAGGTTGCCATCACAGTAAAGGCGGATAGTGAACTATTCAAAGTACTTGGACAAAGGTACACAATGAGCTCTCCTTTTTGCTATTGATAAGCTTTGTGGCTTTACCAAGTCAAAAACAACTTTCAGTAATGCCAATAATACTTTGAAAGATAGTAAATGCATCGTTATCAGCTTTGTTCTGGATGAAAGTGGCCCTAGTTCTTATCAGAATCATCACGAGCAGTTCCAAAGCTTTCGCTAATTCACTCGTCTCAATCCATTTGTGAGATAATTAGTGAGTCAAAATATTCTAATCATGACTTGAATCATTCCCTTTTACTGTTGACATATCCTTCATTTATCTCCCTGTTTCCACTTTGTTCTCTGCAGATTTGAATTATAAGTAAGGATTGACCAAACATTTTTTATATTTATCCTCGTATTACTGGTTAGAGGCAGCAGCCAATGAGCTATGCCAATTTATTCTCAACTGTCAAGTTGTGTGCCTTTATATTTCATTCTGTTATTATAATTGAAGGGAAATTATCTTTTTAAGGATTCGAATCTTCTACCCATAATTTCCCCATAATTCCTAAGTAGGGAAACTTGGTAATTCTAGTTATTGAGTAAGCTTAGGTACCAAGATATGCATCAGCTGTGACGGTGCATATTCCTCGATCCATCCGTGCTGGTTGGTGAATACGCAGTTGAGTTATTGAAAGTGCTAAGAAGGATTCTATAAACTATAATACATTACTTGGAGCTGGTGGTTCGCAGTCGTTGAATTCTTAATGTATGCCAATAGTTGGGTGCAAATTCTGCTGAATTCCCCCGTTTGGGCGGGTGGGCTAATGTTATTCTACACCTGATGTATGCCTCATTGTTTACATCAGAACATTTGGACATTTGCATTTGTTTCTATTACCAGGGGACGATATTTTTATTATACGCCAGAGATAGTGTCTATTTCCAAACCTACTCATGGAAACAGTGTACACAGTGTGGGCACAACAGAGATACATACTCTTGACTGAATATTATTTTGTGTTAGCGTAAGCAATCGTGAGATTAAGACAGTGGCGCCCTTATTATTCGAAATTAAGTGTTAAGTGGAATTCAGATGTTGAGCAAACTGCCAAAACGAGTCTTCCAAATGGTCACACTTCATTGTGGACGTCACGATAATGCAAGTACAGTGAGTTGGGGGGATTTACAGTTTAACACACCCAGAAAATGCCACTAGTTTGGTGCCTGGATTTGGTGCCACTTCCATCTGCCCTGCCTTTGAATGCCATTAATTGAAATTAAATCCGGTCAGATCTAAATCAATTAAAGACAAGTACAATACATCTGCCATGTAATGTGGTTGCATGACAATTGTATCATGCTTCTTGTCGTGTGATTGGTTGGGATTGACTAAATTTGATTTGGTTAAAAAATTTCATGATTCTTGTCGTACATATATATTATTATTATTATGTAGTTTTTCCAAGAATTTTATAATATAATCTTCAAAGGGGAATGGAGGGTGGTTTGCATCCAACGTTTGATGTAAGAATCAGGTGAAGATAGGTAATGGATATTACCTTGATCCACCTCAAGTGGATGGGTCCAGTATGGATCCACGTCATCAAGCACAAAAGCTACGAAATTGTCTTAGAAGTTTAAACCCCCACGGACGACGACGCCTTCCTCTAACACGAAATCCCCTTTGTTGACTTCCTCACTCGATTTTTATTACTCCAACCAGCTCAAAAAATATAAAAATAAAGGTAAATACTAAATACTCGTATGTAGTATATATTAGCCCCTAAGCATTAAATATATAATATTATTAGAACATTTAATTAAAAATTGGTAATAAAAAATCAACACTTGGCCACTGCCATGCTCTTTTACTTAATTGTTAGTATATATATAGGAGCTGCCATTTGAGCTTCTTGTTAGGCATATCAGTATTTGATTTTCATTCTTATATGCAAGGGGAGTTCCCTATCCCCTCTCCATCCTTCTCCTCCATCCCCACCACCCACCGCCGCCGCCGCCACCGTACAGCCACCACAAGCCATAGTTAGAAATGAGCAGTTTGAGCAACGTGGAGGCGAAGCTGCCACCGGGGTTCAGGTTCCACCCAAGAGATGAAGAGCTGGTGTGTGATTACCTGATGAAACGGGTAGCGGGTTGCGCTCAGCCGTTTCCTCTTTTGATCGAGGTCGACCTTAATAAGTGCGAGCCGTGGGACATTCCTGGTGAGAGAACTCTACTCATTGATTATAATCCTATGTATCTTGAGAGATTTCTTTTCATTAACTACCTATGATAATTAGTCCATTTTTCTCATGCATGCTTTCTTTGTTGTATATCTAATTCAGGTCTCTTTATTTTTGCTTCTATTGTGATTCTTTCTTGACCACATAAATGATCTTTAGTGAAACTGCAGATGATCATATCTCTCTGTTTCCCAAGTTGCCAACCATTTTTTCTTGTTTTTCCTAATATCTGTTGAATTACGGTAGAGTTGCAACGGTCTTGTTATGGCGGTATATCTCTTTCAGGCCCGGTCTCAGGCTGAAAGCTGTCGTATACGATTCGTTCTGATAAATACATATCGCCTCAAGTTATATTCATCTTAAACTTCTGTAGATATAAAGCAGCACTTACAGCTCTATTTATTCTAACTTTGCCACTAGAATCTCTATATTTTGTCATGCTTGTGGATATTTTCCACTTTGGACAGAGCTACATTGTCTTGTCTCTAATTATCTTAATGCAGTCATCGTAATTAGGAAAAACAAGACGCCTTCAAATTTCCCTCCTTTCATTCTAGACGAATATGAATAGATTACTGTTTGTTTGGGATCAATACTTCTCAATCGCCCCTTCAAATTTCTCATTCAATTACCTTTTACGTGAAATTGACACTCTTGGCCTTGTCCTAACCTAAAGATGGAGACAGCTACCACATACAACTACAAAGGAGGAAAAAAAAAATGGAAAAATTCCAAAGTCATACTATCTACACCTTGCGTCTAGTCTCGACCATACGCGTGTGCACTATCAGGTTAGGACCGATGGTGATAGTATTTCACTGTAATTTTCATCCAATCAAACTGGTTTAGGCTCTCATCGTAGTTCTTTTTCTACTAACGTAGTTGTTGAAAAACTTGAACTTCATTATTTTCAATGTCTAACGACGCCTCCCCTCCTCGTCAACGTCTTTTTCTGTTAGCCTGAGTAGAACTGTGTGAGCTCTAAAGGGTTGAGAATGATAATGAAAGTGCAGACTTTGATACTTTGCCCATATAATTATTGTGGTATATGGGCAGTTATCAGGATGGTGTTCAAGGCCAAAATTATTGCGTCGTTTGGCGCCCACAGGCGCCAGGCCACGTGTTTGTCCCCAACAGGTCATCATCATCATTCTAGCATCATTCCCTCATTGACACCGACATCACCTCATCCTTTCCTGTTACTCTTGCAATAATACCAAATAAAATAGAAAATTGATGATGATGTTGTTAAAAAATCTTGATAAGTTTCTCGTTGTAATGCAGAAACTGCATGTGTTGGAGGCAAGCAATGGTACTTTTACAGCCAAAGGGACAGGAAGTATGCAACTGGCCTGAGAACAAACCGGGCTACAGTGTCCGGCTACTGGAAGGCCACCGGCAAGGACCGGCCTGTCACCCAAAAGGGAGCCCTCGTCGGAATGCGAAAGACTCTGGTATTCTATCAGGGTCGGGCTCCCAAGAAAAAGCGATTGGGTTATGCATGAGTTTCGACTCGAGGGAGCCCACGGGCCTGGCCCGAAAGTAGTTTCTCCTCTGAAGGTAATTGTAGACTCTTGCTCCCATCTCATGTTGAATAATTATTCCGTCTTAATCGCGATTATCTAACTGTATCAACAACTTAAGCTTGACTAATCATGATTTGAGTTGTTGATCTTTATTCACCATATCTTCAACTTGTCAATATACTATGGTTGTCATTAAGTTACAAGCTGTTTTCATTTCGAAAAGACTTTTGGACAATATTTTAGTTTTTTAGTCTAAATTTTGTTGTCTTGTATAGATACTATTTTAACGTATCACGACAGTTAGTCATTGGCTCCATACTCTAATGTTGTAATCTTGTCTAAAATAATCTGCTTTGTCCTTTCTGCCAATGCCTTGTGTGTGAACAGAACCAATCCTCAGAAATTAAGACAATTCTCATGTCTTAATCCAAGAATCTTGTTTAATTCTTTCTTTAAACTTGGTTTAGACCTGCTAATGATTAAGATACGTCGAAAATACGTTATGATTAACTCATTTATACGTACGTATACGCATGTACAGGAGGACTGGGTTCTATGCAGAGTGTTCTTCAAAAACATATCAGAAATCCCAGGAAAACAAGAAACAGGGAACGGCTATGATGCCACAACATCTCCATCTTCATCTCTCCCACCATTGATGGAACCCTTCATCACATTGATCAAACACAGGCCAGTACAAATTATGAGTATCATCAATACCATGAGCAAGTGCCCTGCTTCTCCAATTTCTCCACAAACCAAACAAGCCCTACTTTCTCTCTCCTCACCCACATGGACCCACAAGAATATTCCCCACCAAAATCTTGCCAAACTTTGGTGGGATAATGCCTGACTTTGGAATTTATAATTCGTCCAATGACTCTACTTCTTGCGACAAGAATGCAATAAAAGCAGTTCTCAACCATTTCAACGGGGCACAAAGTGCCAACGATCAACTCAGCGTGAAGGGTTGTTCGAGCTTCGGGGAAGGAAGCTCGTCGGACAGTTATATGTCTGAAGTTGGGTTGTCTTGTATGTGGAACCACTACTTGTGATACTCTAATTAATTTTGAGAGATCTATGTATGTGATTGTTTAGATTAGTTAGGTTCTCTGTATTCATACAGTTCGTCGTTCAAACATTAGCATTTACGTGTAAACTAATCTCATGTTGTCTGAATTGTTTGGACGATTACAAGCCTATATATAATCAACTTGCGAATGCAGAATTTTAGATCAATCACAAGAAATACGTTATGCGTTTCTTGCGGGTTATGAAATTTGAGTTGTATTTCATAAGTGCAATTCAAAACACGACACTACTGGATGGTTCCCAACCATATTCCTAAGACTCAAACTCGTAACCTATATTTCATATAATCAAGATGCATGTTACAATTCGATCAATTGATTGTCCCTACGGGTAGTTCTTGTTGGCATCAATGTCAATGAACTCGTTAATAAGTGAACACACATAAAACAATGATTTCGTACATACTCAAGTTTACATCGAATTAGATTCGAAATAAAACAACATAAACATGGTATACTTGGTCTCAAGACATTTTTAAGTACTAGACTTATGCTTTTATCTATTTATTTATTCTACGTAAGGAGTGTCAATATTGATTCCCAACTACTCTTCAAGAGATTCAAACACGTAATCGAAGTTATAGGTGCAAGGTGCTCTTGCCAACAAGCCACCTTATCTTATCAATATTAGAGTAATGCTTGAGAGCATTTTAGTCATTTTTCTACCTAAACTAAGGGTTCTATTATCATTTACATGTAAGCTTTGATGAAAAAACAACTACAAATTTTTACTTTAACTTTGACAAAAGTTTCAACCCTAAAAATGTCACAATACAACAAATGGGATCTGCAGATATATATCATAATTTTTTAACAAAAAGAGTTTGGTTTGTGCTGTTTATGTTTTTGGTATAGTGGGTTTGGTACATAAACAATTTGAATTGAGTTTTTTTCCTAAATAAGAAATTATCTAAACAGTTTTAGACTGGGAAAGTCAATGATATCGCGTTGGTGTTTAATCTACTTGACTTTTTCTTCCAATGACTAAGAACTACTTTCGAGCACTAATGATTTCTTGGCTAAGTGAGGTTTAGGTCCCGCAATTAAGAGGTGTGACGTGCTGGTTTAGTCTATTTTTAATAGTAATTTTTATTTACTTTGATTGTTAATTGATTCAAAATATTTACGTATTGGGTATTGAATGTTATAATTGTATGTTGGTTGATTTTGAAATGTCGATTTATTTAACAAATAAAAAAAAAAAAACTATATTAAAGCTTGTTGTGCTCAATTTATCTAAGAGATGATCTTATAAACTCATACATCTTATAATATGTTTTTAAAACTAATAAGATGTCAAATCTTATTTTTGAAGAAAATATTGTTAGAAAGCTTGAAAATAAAGTAAAAATAGTGCAGCTTTTAAAATGATAATAATAAAGACCAGTTTATAATTATTTTTAAAAAAATATATTTAAATCTTAAAATTAAGTTAGGAACTCTATTTTGGAATAATTACACTCTCCTTCCATGAGATTTAGTGTAGTTACACGTAGACTCTTTGTGTTTTGAGAAATTATATCTAGCATTTCTAAGATTTTTTTCATCTAACAAATAAATCCATTTGTTGTCAAAATTCATTAAATTTGCTGATATAACAAAAAAATCAGAGAAAAATCTATATTAATCACTGATTGACTTAATGCAGGTCAAAGAATTTTTTATGATCAAATTACCCTCATACGTCTTCAGACGTTAATACATGAGAGGATGTATATTTCACTGGTATAAGGGTAATTTAATCCGGAAAAAAATTATTTGATATGCAATAAGTCAGTAATCAGTCAATCGAGGGTAAATATTAATTTTCATTGAGTTTTTTTAATATCAATAAATTTAGTAAATTTTGATTATTTAGGGACTTATTTATCATGCGGAAGCAAATATTAGAGATGTTATGTCTAACTTTTTAGACCACATGGAGTGGAAAGAAGAGTGTAATTATCCAAAAAAAAAAAAAAAAACTTATAAACTCTTTTTTTTTTTCAGAAAACTTAAATTCCTCACCTGTGTTTAAAGCAAATGATGTCCGCAGGGAAAATAAAAATCAATAACAAGAATTTATAAAAACGTAATTTGAGAATTTATTAGTATAATAAATATATAATTTTGAGCAATGAAGAGGACACAGGTGTCACACATCAAACTCAATATTAAATTCCGCATCAAGAAATCACACTTGGAGCCTCAAATTCAAACCCCACCCTTCTTTTTTGGGTAGATTTTATAGTTCAAGATTCAACCTCCCCTTTGTGTCAAATGTCAAGGAAGATGAAATCAGATGATGCAATTCCGGAAACGACCTTATACATGTTGCCAAACACTCTGCAACGACAAATGGGTTACGTTAATCTTCCCAATTAAAATTATTTGACTATCACTTTCATCCATCTAACCAAACACGTGAGAAGACAATTATGTGAAGGGAAATCAATAAATCCGCATGACCTCACCTCTTGATTCGCTGACTTGATCGTTTGAGCGCGTTTTATTTCATTTTTTAGGATATTGTGTGGGTTGTAACTTGATTGCTATATCATTGTGCGAGTTATTGTCTGTTCGAATTTTGTACGAGTTTTATAATTTTGTCTTAAAAATAATTTTTTAAGAAGATGAGATAATGGAACTTATAAGCCATTCAAATTTTTCGTCTGCAATCAATGTGATAAACAACATCTACGAGTGAATTCAAATTAAAGACAGTCAAATGAAAAACTATAAATCTAATATTGTTGTAATTTTTTTTATAGATTATGTATATTATTGACATTTGATAGGGGTATATTATACCCACTTAGAAAAATGCATAAATAACCCTCCAATAATACTAAAATATCACTGGAGCTCAATGATCCGCGTCTTTCTATCTCGGGTCGAGTTGGGTCGTGTTTTTCTATCTCAACCCAACCCGATTTGATGACTCGAGATATAGACCGTAGATCATCTGACGATTTATAATTTGAGATGATGCCACGTGAATCAGAAGGTGGGCACATTTAGTCCTATAAATACCCTCACTTTATGGCATTTATGGTAATATATATTCATTTTTAGATTTGAGATCACCATTTATCATCTCAAACTTGAGCTGATTTAGGTATCGAGGGTTTTCGCCGGGAACCAACCCGTACTAGCTTAACATGTTTTTCTCTTCTCAGGGACCACTAAGCATTTGTGATAAGCACATTGAATCACCTCCTCTTGAGAAATCGCATTATACTGGATCGTGGATTACTAACTCATGAGAGATCGCATTTGATTCGGATCAATATTTAAATTAGACATAATTCTATTTTGACTATCACTCTCCTCCATCTAACAATGTGAAGGAAAATCAATAAATCCACATGAGCCCTCTACACAGATTTGCTGACTCGTTTTTAAGACATGAATCCAAGTATTAAATGTATTATAACCAAAATAAACTAGAAAAAAAAAAAAAAAGTGTACAATGTACGCATAGATTCAAATCAAATAGGAAATTGAGAAATATGATATTAGCCGCTATTTTATTTTACTTTTTTTTTATTTTATGATGGCATATTATTCGAAACTCAATCAAAGATATTTATTATTTATACTTACTGTCATATGAGGTAACCTTTTCGATTCGCTGACTTCATCTTTTGAGGATGTTCAATTTCAAGCTTCAAGACACGAATATATATATAAACAACAAATAAATTCAGATTTAGTAAACCATATGAAAAAGAAAAATTGAAAAGTAAAATATTATTGTAACTTTTTAAATGTTATTTATGTTATTCAAACATATTCAACCAAACATAATTCTAACCAAATATCTGCTCTGATATTAACTCAACTATCGCCATATGATGACACAATGAAGTATTGAATCCGCGTGAGGTCACTTTTTGATTCGTCGACTCAATCTTTTCATAATATCCAATTTTCATTCTTTATAAAATAACAAATACCCTAATGGGTATATATCAAAATACATCAACAAAAAACAACGATAATTTTTTTATAAAACTATTTATAACATGTTATCTTATTTTCAAATTAATTTTAAATTTCAAAACAACCGGTACCGCTCTTCCCGGCATTATTAGCACACCCCAATGCATACAATTTTGAGGTAATGTCCGCTCCCACACCACACGAGGGGCGGCTGATCCACTGGGCAATTATTCCAGCCTCAACCAAACAAGGAAGATGATATCATTAGATATTATTACATTAGGTAGAGACAATGTTTTTTTTTTTTCAAATCAAGTTTGATCGAATCAAACTAATTAAAGAGTAAGTGTATCACATTTATCATGTGATTATTCACTTTTTTTAAATTATATACAAATCACACAACAAGTATATTATATTACTCATATAGTTAGTTTAAATTCGATCGAATCGAATTTAGAGTATAATTTTCTAAATAAAAATAGAGAACAACATTAATGTCGTCTGGAAACATAGTACATACAGGTGATGAGAGGGACCATTAAACTAATAAGAGTTAGGTGTGGTGGTGGAGCCACAAACACAAACTCTAATTATATTACTTACCGCTATGGTCTACACTACATAGTGTGATTGTGCTCTCCCCGGCTGCAACGGATTCTTGATAGCTACTTTTCACCAAACACGCCTTTAATAATAAATAAACATTATTCCCCCTTAATATATACTCCTCTAACTTTGATTATTTTGTGTTTACATTATAAAATCGTTGCTATTTTCGACTTTTTTTTTTTCTTCAAAGGATTTGATTGATTGATTGATAATAAATACTATATTTTCAACATCTATATTTGTTGAAAATTTGTGTTTTTAGTGAGAGGGATTGCTTGTACGATAAGATTGGAATAATGTATTATGAAGTTGTTTAATAGCATATTTTGCACGGGAGTTTGGGAACTGTATTATTATTTAATTAATTGTTTTTTTCTTTATAATTTTGCAACTTTCTGATTAATGGTTGAGGCTGAAGACTAAGGTCCCGTCAATAAATTTGAGGTTATAGGTTAGAGCCTTATTAAATATGTATATATTTGTATCACTGTATGTGAGTTGTTGTAATTTATTTACAGTTATATTCGTATATTAATTGGGTCGAGAGTTGTTATAATTTATTGTTCATTTATTTTTTACTGTATTGATGTATAAGTTGATATAAGTTTATTGTAATTATTTACTATTTTTGAATTGATGTAATGCTCAAAAAAAGAAATTTAAAAAACAAAAAGAAAATCCTTAACATCCTATTCGGACTTCATATTTTTATCCGCCCGTATGTTGTGGAAGCTTGGGCCTCTTACAACTTGAGTTACGGGCCTTAATCTCGTAGAAAAAAAGAAGCTATGTGGCCAGATGAGCCCAATGGGCCTCAATGATAGGGATAGAAAGGAGAGAGCGAAGCTTTCGAAGGAAGATCCATTGCTAACAAGAGAAGCAGGCTCACGCTTCATCCACTGTCAGGCGTCTTCTTCCTGCCTGCTGCTTTGGAATATACAACGATTTTCGTTTTTCCATTAGTAGTGGTATATTTGCCCCAAGAATTCACAGGAGAAGAGCAAAAATGGATTTAATTTTCCCGCTGAAAACCCAGTATTTTAACTCAGTATCGAAGAATTGTACTTCGCCGACGTTCTCGAATGCTTCTTCGCTGCGTGGTTTCCTTCAGGCCTCTTGTCCCTCGCGGACGAAGCCTAAAAAAGTTAGGGTTCGCTCTGAGTTTGATGGAAAAGTGAATGGTGCCCTCTCCTCTGACTTTGACCCTCGTTTTGTTGACCGGGTTAGCAGGCATAAACTCCTACTGTTGTTTTCTGCAATTTCCGTTGTGGTCTGTTTGAAGTTCTAGAAGAGGGTGCTTATGTTAGGCAACATTGTTTGTTAATGTTGATGCATGGTAGAAGTTGTGCAGCTATAACATGAGGTTTTATTGTGCAGCTCCATTTGGAAGGATTGTGATTGTTTGTAACCCGTTTAAGAAGTACCGCAGTGGCAAATAATTGGGTTTACTTAAAATTTGAAATAGCTGCATTAGGGTGCCTAATTTCTGGCATTAGCAGTGATGGATAACTGTTCATGCATTCAGTTCTTAAAGACCTATCTCAAGAAAAAGTTCAAAAGGTTCTTCAAATATGGCACCTCTGGTTGCTGCAACTTCTAGTTCTCTTTCTTCTTAGAATCTGTTAGCAGTCATGATGTAGTTATTGTTTAGGCGATTGTCCCATCTAACTTTATTCTTTCCTCCAACAGCAAAAAGCTCTTGATGCTGCCATGAACGACATAAATAGCTCTTTTGGGAAGGGAAGCGTTACGCGATTGGGAAGCGCTGGTGGAGCCTTGGTGTGGGTGTTTTCATTAATGCCATTTAATTCTATATAATCTAATGTGTAGGCACATGAAATCATTCCCTAAAGAGCAGTAAGAAGAATTTAAGGTTCATGCTCTTTATCTGCCTGCTGTTTAGGGGATTCACTAGCAGTACTCCTAGAAAATGGAAGACTTAAGTCGCTTGGATCACTATATGTTGGTTACAGAAATCATGCAATGAAGCTGTGCGGCATTTCTTCTTTTCTGTATATTTCCTTGATTATTGACTTAATATAGTTTATCTATTTATTTATATTGGTCACCATTATCGCTGTACATTTATTTATACCTGTATTTGTTTGTGTAGCGAAACCTTTCCCAGTGGCTGCTTGACGTTGGACTTTGCTTTAGGTGGCGGCCTTCCGAGAGGAAGAATCGTAGAGGTGTTACATTTATTATTTCATGCACTATCCTCTCTCATATGATATCAATTTATTTCTGAAACTTGATTGAGATGGATCTATGATCTGAAAATGCATAAGTATTCTACCTGATGCAGCATCTTTGATAAATTAAAAAAAAAAAAACACATTGGCATGAAAGTTACTTTGGTTGACAAGTTACAATGAGAGTTCAGTAGTTATTTATCTATTTCAGCAGAAATTCTTTTGGAGCCTGATAATCTTTTTGGCTTTTCCTGACAGATATATGGACCAGAAAGTAGTGGGAAGACCACTCTAGCACTCCATGCAATTGCAGAAGTGCAGGTCTAGTTGTGCTTACTTTTACTCCATCAGTTATTTATCAATTGAGAATCCATTATAATAAGTTCATGTATTTAAAAGGTTAGTTGCTAAAGGTCTTTCTTGTGCTGGTTATTTTCTGCATTCCACTTGAAGAACAAGTTGAAATTCCTTGATATTGAACAAACAGAGGCTTGGGGGAAATGCTATGCTTGTTGATGCTGAGCATGCTTTTGATCCAGCATACTCAAAAGCTTTGGAGTTGATGTAGAAAACTTGATTGTTTGCCAGCCTGATAATGGAGAGATGGCACTAGAAAGTAAGTTTCTTTCCTGGTTGAGATTCTACGAAGTTTGACTGTAGCTTGCAGATTGGATGCCCTTAAGCCAAGCTATAGTCATTTGGTAAAACCTGTATTTCTGAGTCCTCTGTCTTCTATGTCTCAGTTGCTGATCGCATGTGCAGATCTGGTGCTGTTGATCTTATTTGCATTGATTCAGTCTCAGCACTCACGCCACGAGCTGAAATTGAAGTAAGTGAAAGAACTTGTATTTGAAACTGATGATGCTCTTTTTAGGCATTAATTTTTCTTGGTATGTACTCTCTGCACAGGGTGAAATTGGGATGCAACAAATGGGTTTGCAAGCTCGCCTTATGAGTCAAGCTCTGCGTAAAATGTCGGGGAATGCGTCCAAAGCTGGATGTACACTTGTATTTTTGAACCAAATTAGATACAAGGTACTTGTGATTGAAAAGTTTTTGTTTGCTACCTTATTTGGAGACAAATCGCTCCTCGTTTCCGGAAAGTTGAATTGCATGATTAAACAGTCTTTACATTCAGTTTTTTAGTCATAGTGTGTGTGCATTACATATGGTTTTTCTTTTCAACTGTGTATTTGTAATCTAAAAACTAGTGATATTATGTCTTTGTCTAAGCCAGATAGGTGTATATTATGGAAATCCTGAAGTGACGAGCGGTGGAATTGCTTTAAAGTTCTTTGCATCAGTCCGCCTTGAGATACGTCCTATAGGGAAGATAAAATCTGTGAGTCCAAACTCTGCTTAACAATATTCGATCCTGTTCATTCACTTGGTTATTGTGCATTTACCTAATCTGAGGGCATGGCATAAATCATGTACGGTCTGGGTTGTTAAAGGTTAAAGGAGATGAAGATGTTGGACTTAAAGTTCGCGTAAGAGTTCAAAAGAGTAAGGTAAATGACCCGAGAATTTTTTTTCTCAACAATCCTGTGTATTTTTTTCACACTTATTAAGATTTGAATGCTGGTTAAAGTTTAAGGTGCCTAAAAAGTTCTGGACGGTATGCAATTCTAAAGGGAAAAAAGGAAAAGAAAAAGCATTTTGACCTGAATTTGCTTTTCTGTTATTTCTCCAAAATATTAGTTTTCTTGCTTTTACATAATTTATTTCATTATAGGTATCAAGGCCATACAAGCAAGCTGAGTTCGAAATTATATTTGGGGAGGGAGTGAGCAAACTGGTTTGTGTAGCTGTCTATATATTTTTGTATTGCATCACATTGGTATTTCCTTACTATTGGACTCTTGTATTGATCTTGATTTCCTCTTTAGGGTTGTGTATTGGATTGTGCTGAAATGACCGATGTTGTCTTAAAGAAGGGGGCGTGGTATAGCTATGGTGATCACAGGTTTGGCTATCATAGTTTTGTGTTGAAATGCTAGGATAACTTGACATGCATTGTATTGGAATTATATACAAATAAAGGTGCATTTAGTCGTTTGATTGATTTAGCTATTACTCAAAACAATTTCTCATCTACTTGGGGTGGGTATTGAGTCTTTATTCTAGGCATAATTTGCGTAAGGGTGTACATGACTGTAAAAAACGTCACAGAATGATTAAGATAATTACAGCCTTTAAAGTTGTATGAAGTCTGCTTACATGATCATAAAAGAACTACAGAATGACCAGATAATTTACAACTTTCGGAGTTGTAAAGCACTTCCAGGTGAAGTCAGCAGCACTTGATCCTCACACAAATTTCTTGAAATGGAAACACAAGGCTAGTGCATCTTTGGATTTTGTTACTAATATAAGCACATATTTGCGAGCTGGGATAGGGTACAGGAGTAAACAAATATGGATAATAGAGATGTTTCTTTAGACGTTTAAGCCATCTTCTCATGGAACCCAATCTTTAGAAAGTCTAGGACTTTCTTGCTTTTATGTTTGCCACAAATATCACGTCCTCAATGCCTTTCTGTACTTACTGTTCAAATTTAGGTTGGGACAAGGAAGAGACAAAGCATTACAGTACCTGAAAGAAAATCCTCTTTTGTCTGAAGAAATAGAGAAGGTACTGCACTTACTCTCCTGTAATTCTAGAGCATCAATCCTGTATATGAACAAAATTCCTGCTAATCTGCAAATGTTTAAGTTCAACCTTTAAGGAGGAATTAACCTTGATGGACACCTGCTCATTACACCTACAAAGAATTGATTTTGATAAAAAAAAAGAAAAAGAAAGAAACACTTACCATGAAGTAGATATGCTAAAGCAAACTCATGATGAAGTAAAATATTCACTTTCAGTTGGTTCTTGCATTTATTGCAATTCACAGCTAGAATTCATAATTATACTTTAATAACTGCTAGTTGGGAAGTAGAAGCTTCCTCTCTGGTCTATGACTTTGATCTCCACTTGGTGGCATTCAGATGATGTATTACGGTCTTGTTCCCAGTCCATGAGTTAATTCCAAAATTTTAGGAATATTCTGGCTTATGAAAAATATACTGGCATTTAAGTATTTGTGCAGAAAGTTCGGCTTGCCGTGACAGATGGCATTGGACAAGTAGGTTCTTACGTGAAATCCTCCATGCAACCTGATGACGAAGATATGTTCCAAGAACTGCAATGAGATGGATCAAGCTTTGCTATCATTGAAGGAATGGTCTCCAAGAAAATTGTGCAAATGGCGGATGGTTACACAGATTCTAACGTACCTTTCCCCTATCGCGCTGCCCTTAAAGAAAACAAAGGAAAAGATTATGTCCGACTGAGTTGGGTTTGGTTTTTGTATCATTTGCCATCTAAAATTGGGGTTAGGGGTAGGAATTGTATCCATTCTTGTGTAACATTAACAGGGCTTGCAACTCAGTTCAGTTGCTTATAGACGACCGTCAAGTGCGTCTATTGCCTCGTGCTTATACCTCTAGAGGGAAAAAGCAAGAATTTAAGTATTGAAATCCTTGCACCATCATTATAAAAATGATTATTTTGGAAGAATGATGTCTTATCCAACAATAGCCAAACACTTGCATATATAATAAGAACGAATATATTTTGATTTGAGGGTATATTTTGAGCAACGACATTACACATCCATGGTAAAAGAATTGGTAAATTACAGATGATAAAGCCGGTAGGAGGACAGCCCATATGGGTAAAGCCAGTGGTGCCTACACTTCTCGCCAATGGAATGAATTAAGAGATCATGGTGTAATTCAATTTAACGTCTTCAAACGGGTCGAATTACATGTTTGAATGAATCAGACTTCTTATTCACTATTGGGATTTTGACACTGTTTCAAAATCATTGACTAATATTGGTTTTTAAAGAAGTAAAAGTCTTTCCCAATCATAATGCATCCGTACATTTCTTGCACCAGATTTTACGCTACTATACTATATTATGTTCGGAATTAATGTATACTAAACATGTCATTAAATTACAAGACTTCGGTTTTATCTTGGGAAAAATGCATTTTTGGTCCTAAAAAATAATGACTAATGCAATTTTGGTCCTCGAATAATTTAGAATTGCCTGAAATTTTAATATTTTTTAGTACTTTTGGTCCTTCCATTAACTTTTCCATTGAACTTAACGAAAATTTAATTTAAAGTTAGAAAAATTGCTATTTTCCTTCCATTGTATGATATTTTTCAAGTTGTAATCCAATGCACTCAAATTCTTAATAGTATTAACAAAAAATTGTTAATAATAGAAAAATTATCAATAATTTTTTTTTAAAATGCTGCTTAATTTTTATTTTTTTTAAATTTATTCTCTTCTAAAGTTTGAATAAAGACATAAAAATGGATGCATTAGATTACAATTTTAAAAATACCACAAAATGGGAGGAAAATAGTAATTTTTTTTCACTTAAAATAAAATTTTCATTGAATTTAATAAAAAAGTTTACCGATGACCAAAAGTGCCAAAAAAAAATTAAAGTTTGAAAATCAAAATTGCATTAATTACTATGTTTGAGAACCAAAAATACATTTATTCCGATTTATCATTTTCTTATTAACTTTACACTTTGATTTCTTTGATAAGAACACTGCTTGCTTTCTTTTTTTTCTTGTTAATTTGTTGCTTTTTTTTTCTTTGAAAGTGATAAGTTGTTGCTTTCTTGTCAATAGAATTATCTCATTCTCACCAGTATAAAAGTGAAGAAAATGTAGCGGGTCCCAGGATTCGGAATGCAGGAGGAAGAAGCCAGCGGAAGAAGAGCGTCGTACTCCAAGATTGACTTTTACCCGCCACAATTGTCCGTGCCAACTTGTTCAAAATAACAACAGACTGAGTCATCATCTTTGCTATGTGATTTTGATTCTCTTTGCAATATTCGTATGAATTAACCGTAGATTATTTTTACTTAAAACTTTTGACCCCATCATCTTAAAATGTGAAACTTCCAAGATACTTACGCATTTTGTTGGAGTTTCTGAAGACATTTTATACTTGGAACTTTCAGGAGTCTGACCCCGATCTTTGTTGTTACTATTTCTTTTCTGTAGCCAGCGGCGGCGTCTGGATTGCCTGCTCTCAAGGGCTAGAAATTTCTACTTCTCTTCGGTGTTGAGATTCCCGCTGCTGCTTGGTTTTCTGGGTTTTAAGGTGCTCTTTTCTCTTCTGGGCTTTGCTTGATTTCTGCTGATTTCTTTCTTTTTTTCTTTTCTTCCCCATTTTCCTGTATTTGCTAGATATTGGTCGCTGGTTTCCTCGAATTTTATCCGTTTATGTATGGTTGATGAGTTTAGTTTGTTGTTTTTTGCCGTTTCTCTTTCCCTTTACACTTGAGCAAGAATTTCCTTCCCTTTCGTTTTTGTGGTTTGGCGTTGGGTTGTTTTGGGGGATGGGAATCCTCTGAACGAGCAACGATCTGTTTGATGATTTTCCTGCCATCCTGCTCATTATTGAAGATAAAAGCTATAGTAAGTTTTTGTGTTAAAGAAGCCTCTAGGATTCCAAGCTTCAAGACTGATGTCTTGATAGCTCCTTGGTTGAGGTGTTTGCTAGTATGAACTTTAACATAATGGTATTGGTGTTAATGTGTTATGATTGGGTTGAGGGCTTAGAAATACAGGATCCGCATTGTTTTGGGGCATTGTCTGTGGATTGGTTGGTTGACATTCGTTCATTGGAGGGAAGAGAGGCTCACTGGAACTAGAAGTTGGTAGGGGAACGAACCCACACCCCCGTAAGGGAGATTCTACTTCTCTGGTGGAGAGAGAGAGAGAGAGAACACAGAACAAATTTTCGTTTGCTGAAAATGCTTTTGTATATCTGTTTTTCACTTGCACCAATAACAAAAGCATTGCAACATTAGAATTTTCTCTGTTTCAGAAGTATGTGAATGTTAATTGATGGGAACATTGTTTCCCATATCGCCTGCATAAACCCAATAACATCTTAGCCAACATAGGGTCTGTTGCCAAAAGAATGGGATATGGTTGCAGTGCACCATTTTGTGTATGTTAAATTGATTGGTTGCTCATTAGGAATAGGAGCATCATGTTTCCAAGCTCATACTAATGCATTTACGCATCACATGCTCTATGTTACATTTAAATGGTTCTTTTTGTGATCCATTTTTTTTATTCATGGCAGCGTGTAAATTCTGCTCCTTTACTAGTAATCTATCCGCAGCTATAGCTGGGTGAAGTCTCTGGTAAATCCCAGAGTTATGACCTGCCTATCTTTCTTATGCGGTAGAAAAGTGGATCCAACTACTAGACCTTCGGGGGTTTCGAGATGGTAAACCTCCAAGCTTCTGCTTGCTAATGATCTCTATTCTCTACATTTGTACCTATTTTGTGCATATATAGTTGTTATACAGGTTTCTTTGTTTTGGGTTGTAATGAAGCTAAATTATATACAGAGCTCTCTGGGGTGGACAATGTTAATCTTTACTCGTACAGGGAGCTGAGACTCGCTACTGATGACTTTAGTCCAGAGAATAAAGTTGGTGAGGGAGGATTTGGTTGTGTCTATAAGGTAATTGGAGTCACTCTTTGAACTTTCTCATGTTATATAATAAAAGCAACTTTTAAACTTTAGAGCTGACTGCAGAATTCTGACTAATAATCTCTTGGATAAGTAGGGGAAAACTTAAGAATGGGCAGATCGCTGCCATTAAGGTTCTCTCCTCTCACTCCAGTCAAGGTGTAAGAGAGTTCTTGACAGAGATTCAAGTGATTTCAGATATAGAGCATGAAAATTTAGTGAAGCTCTATGGCTGTTGTGTGGAAGGGAATCACAGAATTCTTGTCTACAACTACCTAGAGAATAACAGCCTAGCACGAACACTTCTTGGTATGCCTCTTTACGTATTTTCAGCTAATTTATTTGTTAAAATAGGTATCTGTTTTTTCCTTACTAATCCTGATTCCAGGAGTAACTGTTAGATGAGATAAATGATGAGTAAAAAATTATTCTGGATACTGTTTACCTTTACGGGGCTTATCACCATAAAATATAAGATGAAAATGGACATGCCTTGTGGAAAATGAAATCAAGTTGTGGCACCACAATGGTTTCTTATGCTTCAGTTGAAGAATCTGGCCGCTTTTCTGGAGCTACTGTTAGTTAAGTTAAACTGATGATGTTTATAATCCTTCTCCAGGTGGAAGTCAAAGTGGTATCTACTTCAACTGGCCAACACGAGTTAAAATTTGCATTGGAGTTGCAAGAGGGCTTGCCTATCTTCACAAGGAAGTGAGACCGCATATTATCCACCGAGACATCAAAGCAAGCAATATTCTTCTTGACAAAGATTTGACCCCAAAAATTTCAGATTTTGGTCTTGCCAAGCTCATCCCACCGAACGTGACGCATGTCAGTACACGTGTTGCAGGAACCGTGTAAGTTATAAATTCTGCTGGAACTTCTTGGAGCATTCATTTTACCATCTGTGAACTTCACTCATGAGCTAATCGACACTTCTCGGGGATTGGGTTGTCATCGACTATATAGTTGCTTGAAAAGATTGTGATTTGAATTGAATATTCTGTCTAGAAAGTAATGTCATCTATACTGCACTTTCAGTGATCTAAAGCTATGACTCTTCGATGCAAGCCATTAAAAAAATTGTAGTTTAAGCCACACTCAGGGTGTTTTAACAACAAGAAGTGAATACTATATATGAAGAATTTAATCAGCTGATATGTTTCTTGCTCATTTTTATCCATGAGCATATTTAACTTGAACTTTTGTCGGTTGTTTCAGAGGTTATTTGGCACCAGAATATGCAATAACAGGCCAGGTGACACGCCGGGCTGATATTTACAGTTTCGGTGTCCTTCTAATTGAAATAGTCAGCGGGAGATCCAATAACAATACACGCCTACCCATAGATGAACAGTATATCCTTGAAAGGGTATGCATTTAGTTAGACTGCACGATTAACTTTGACAGTTTACAAGCTCTTTGAATTTCCTTAGTTATAATGGGAGGTGAAGACAAACCCATCTTTTCATATGAAAAGTTCTTAATCTCCTCAAACGAAGTAGAATTGAGATGGACTCGTTCTTTTTTTCCCTTACACACACACAAAAATTAATCACTGAGTTATATTAATTATAAATTAATAATATTTGGACTAATGTCCATATTTGAGATTGATTCTGATTGAGGGCTACAAATATTTGAATAATATTAAACTGGTGAAAACAAGCTTGGGTTTATGAGAATGGACATTTATTTAAAACTTCGGATTGGAGCTGCACGATTCTTGCAGACTTGTTTGTATATAACTCTGACATTATGCTATTGTTTTTCCCAATTGGCCGACTTGTTATATAAAACCATAGTGACATTCAAGCTGCATGAGAATTAAAATAATATGCTATGATGTCTCTTTGTTCGACTATGTCGTGTGTGTGTGTGTGTAGTAACCCTCCTAATAATTTTCTTGAATTTGTTTTCTGCAGACATGGCAACTTTACGAGAGAAACGAGCTGGTGTTGCTGGTAGACGCATCGCTGAATGGAGATTTCGATGCTGAACAGGCTTGCAAATTCTTAAAGATTGGTCTGGTCTGCACCCAAGACTCTCCAATGCTTCGGCCCTCCATGTCAACCGTTGTTGAAATGCTTTCCGGCAATAAAGACTTTGATGAAAGCACAATAACAAACCGGGATTAATCAGTGACTTCATGGACTTGAAGATCAAAAGCAACCCCAAACCGCAGCATCACCTTTATCATACGTCTTCCAATCAAAACTCATCAGGCTCCGACACTTTGGACAATACGACATTGACTTCACCATCTTCTTCTCGGGCTACCATGACGTTTACTGCCATATGCGATCGAAGCGGATGAAGAGAAGAGGTTTGCGGTGGATGGAGAGGGATTTTGTAATTCTTAGGAAAAGATACTGTTACTGCATAGATTTGTGTCATTTCTAGTTGGGGTTTGTCTATATCGTTTTGCTGCCTTGTGTTTGTTTTCTTTCTTCCTGATTTTGTTTGAAGCTTCAACTTGTAATATTTGGGCATCCTGAGAAAAACTCAGGAACACGAATAGCTATGTAAATGCAGTTACTTTGTCAAATGAAAATCAATTCAATAGATCTGTATTGTAAAATGCATGTAATCTTAATTTACATTCTGTAACTTGTACGACACATCCTCAGGTGTACTTGTAAGTTTATTTATGTAGTTAAATATAATTTTATAAAATATCAGTGTAATTTATTTATTTTTATTATAAACATACAAGGGAGAAAAAAAACTCCAATTTTAGGGTGAACCAATGAAGAGGATTAATCATGTTCTTTCTTAAATACTAATATCAATATGTGTGCCGCACGTAACTGAGTGGTGTGTACAATTAAATAAATTTTTTTTTTTTAGACCGTATTTTTATTGAAAAAAAGAAAAAATGTTACAAATAAAATAAAATAAAGAATTTATAAAAAGTTAAAAGTTGGTGGAAATTGACAAAAGTGGGCAATTTGGCAGTTATGAGAAGAGGTAGGAAGAAAATTAAAAGTTGATGAATTAACGTTTAGATTAAAAAAGTTAAAAAGAAATAAAAATAATTAGAGAAGACATCAAAAGAATACTCTCGTTAGTAACCTTATGTGTACAATTTTTATAAATAATGTATTTATAAAATTTTCAAAATAATAAACTAATATTACATTTATAAAAAAATTCGATAAAAAAATGAATGAAAATAAAATAAAAAAAAAGTTATAAAAAAGATAACGAGAAAGTGGGAAGTTAGATAAATAATTTTAAAATAAAATAAAAAAATAGAGGGATACCAAATATATACCCTCTTGATATATAATATAGAAGTATAAATTCATCAAATAAAATAAAAATACGTATGAAGGTCAGCTAATAAATGGTGAGTTCATCGCTTTTCGGTCAGTCCCACAATTTGTCATATTAAAGAGAATAAAACATCCAATATCCATAAAAAATGTACGACCCATTTTTAATAAAAAAAAATAAATAAAATGGGCATATATTCCGTACCTTTATTGCATGATGATGATTTAGCATTTTTAATTTAGCAAAAAACAAATTAAGATAAATTGATTAGGTGGTCTGATGTACTACTGTGTTGAGTAATGTTTTAAAGAAACCACAGCATTTAGTTTTAGTGAAATAAATTAAAAAAAAAAATTTGAAAGAAGATTAGTATTATTAATGATATTGTAATATATGCTAAAAAGGGACAATGGTTTGTAGGTACCTAATAAAAGACAACATTACATTGGATGAAAATTTAAGATTAAATGGGTCCCACCCACCCACCTATCAATCCAAAACACATTAAATATATTTCCTTTCTCTCTCATCATCACTGCTTGTCTCACTCTCACTCCTTTTTCATACTTTTTTAATTTTAACCTCTTCTTTGCTTTTTTTATTTTATTTTTTTTTCACAGGCATTCCCTGAAAAAGAAACTTACAGCCACTCTCTACTAGGGTTCCTACTTTTTCTCCCATTAACCATACGTTGCTGGAGATCCTGTACCAACCATTTTTAGTTTATTGTTTACTCTCGCAGTGGGATTTTTGGTTCTTTGTTTGAAGTTTTTGTTTAAGTTAATTTGGTGGATTTTGCGGCTGTTTTTTTTCTTTTATTTTTTCCTTGTGGGTTTCTTGTAGGGGGTGTCTTTTTGGGGGGGGATTGTTGGGTCAAAAAAGTGAAAATGCTGTGAGTTCATTTATGGGGTTTGCTTTTTGTGAGACGTACATGTGAAGCAATTTATAGTGTTTTGGTTTCGGTTCTTACTGAATTCCCGATTGGTTGTCGTGAATCCGAGCTTTTAACTGTGTGGAGAAGGAATATTCTGGATCTCTTTTTCTCTTGTTTCATGCTCGTTGCGTGCTTGGCCACTGTCAATTCGCAATTTGGATTGCTTTTAGTCGCTGGAAGTAGTGGAAATTGCTTAGATTTATACTTGCTTCATTAATTATGGGATGCTGCAGGCGGGCGTAGGTGGATACTTGGTGCCTGGTGGTGGGAAGTTATTGCAGTTGTGCTTAGAGGTCATTACTTACAGGAATTTTGGAATATGGACAAAAGATTAGGTTTTCTTGTAGGGGATTCGGTCGTTGCAGTTAAATTTACTGTTTACTAGCCAGTATATTAAGGTGTTGTTAGGTGATGGAGGATATTGGGCTGTTCAATCAAGGGTTGAAATGGTTGCAATCAAAGGACTGCTATGCTGTAGCAAGGACTGTTGTGAGCTGTTTGCGGGACAAGATTGGAATTTTCATGGAGCGGCATTGGCCGCTTGTTTGTTGTGGGTGTGCCAAATTTGGGAGAGTTCTGCTCTTCTTGTTGGTTTATTGGAAAAACTGTTTTGTTTCTGGCTTCCAGTCATTTATTGGGCTGGGATCGGCAGCTCTGCTGGTCATTATGTGGAGTTGCTTCCTAAGCTTGACATCAATGTCATGCCTTCTATATGTGCTTGCTAGTATGGTATGCCTCCCAGTCTTACTTTCCAGTGAAATTACTTGTTTGGTTTCGGACTGATTCCTGGTTGAGCTTTTCTATTACTTGTGCATAGTTCCTTTCTGACTATGCAAATCATGTAATGCAGTCTACTTATTGTGCATAGAAATGTATATAGTTGTTTGCTCCCTTTAGCTTCAATATCTGCCATTGTGTTTTTTAATGCTACCTTTACAGCTGACAGAGATATCTCCGGCGTTCAGTTGATGCATCTGACTTCACTTCGGAGTGGATATTATGAGCTTTGATCATGATTGTTTGACATGATTTATGATTATATTTGGATCAGTATAGTTCTAGATGTAATTGGTTTCTGCATTCGTTTTGACCTTTGTGATCGAAGGAGTTTACTCTGATTTGATGCCAATTCCTGTTATTGTGTTATTTCAACAGAAGTAGTCAGTAAGAAGTTTTTAAAGCTTTTCGGCAACTTTTGATGTCTCACTAATTGTGCGAATGTGTTTTCAGGGAGCGGCTGGGGTTGCTGTTCAGTTTTTAGGCTACACTCCTGGACTTTTTATTGTGGGACTGTTTGCCATTTTGGTTTTGTGGATGTATTATAACTGGTACCCTGTTCATTGTTGGTGGTATGCCTTGATTCCCTTTTGAACTCAGTTAATAGCGGTTATATACTTATGCTTTTCTGTTTTCACCATTCCTTTTCAGCCCTTCTTTCCACTCTGGTTTTATGTCTTCTTTGTTTCATAGACATTAGGATTTATTTAATTTTTCTTATGATGAATAGTCTCTTTCAGATCCATCTTTCATTCTCAACACTACTTTCCTTTGAATATTCAAATTTGGGAGTTATCTTTGATTTATATTTCTCTTAAATTAGAGAGAAAATTTCAAACTATTGTTTTTGCCTTCCTGAAGATGCCCACAGATGGATCTAGGGTTATTATTTTGCTTAGACATGTTTTCTCTTGCTTTCTCTTTTTCCTATGATTTGGCATTTTCTTGCTGAACCTGCTGACACCAGCGTAATTCTGGGAATGCAGGCTATCTATTTTCACTAAATCATGCACGGCTGGTGTGCTCATGGCAACCCTATATGCTATGTATTGTGTTAAAGTTCGAGTAGGATGGGTTGGAGTTTTTCTTGCAATTAACCTTGCTTTCCTATCAAATGATGTATTAAACTACTTGATCAAATGGTGTGATAATTTGAGTGAAAGCACTCATTTTGATGACCGTAAAGAATCTGACTCATTCGTAGAAGATGATTTCTCCACGGACTGCGAATACTCTGCCTCTACTGAATTAGAAGGGGAAGAAGAACAGAAGTTGCACTCATGTAAATCAGCCAGCAAACCTGCTAGTCCATCTTTTGTTGAAAAATCTTCAAAGGTTAGACAACCACAATTGAGATGGAGAGGATTTTAAAAAGTGACAATCACTATGAAGCTCTTGGGTTTCCACGCCAAAGGAAAATTGATGTTGTGTTGTTAAAGAAGGAATACCGTAAAAAGGTGTGCTACTCCGAACTCCACATGTTCGAAACTTCAAATGATTTATATTTAATTGCTTGTGTAGAGACTTGTTGATGTTGGGAGGATGACTACAGTTAACCTGAAGGCCTGAAGGTCCTGAACTATGTAGCATCTTTTTCTTTAAGAAAACAATCAGACAAAAATTGTCCTAACAGTATTCGTTTCTTGTTATAGATTAGTGAAGAAAAAAAATATCTATCTGTTTTGCTGATCTCAGATTTTGTAGAATAGTGATCATATGCAAGAAATAGTCACTGAAGCAGGTTTCTGTACTAAATAAATGATCATTAACTATAAACTGTTGTTTCTTGCTTATTTTATCCAATACATAAAAGCCTATAAGGGCACTAACTCATAATGTGAGATTAATTGAGGGTGCATACCTAACTGAAATTTTGGTAATTACCTTGACAAGCATGTGTGGGCTGTGCATAGACAATGCTTTCTGTTTTTATGGTTGAGAAGCATATTTTTGTTTAGCTCTGCACTCTGCGTATCATCCCTATTGGGATTTCATTGGGCCGGCATTATCAACATGTACTATAAATTGTTGGCAAGATGTAAATAGTTGTCTAAGAAAGGGCTGTGGATATAATCAATTAGGATTCTCTTCCTACTCATTTTTGTGCAACTAAATTTGCTACTGAATTTTGGTCTTTCCTGTCATGCAATGCCTGATGTTGAAGTCAATTTCATTGCCATGGCTCTGAGTGGTATTTGACTTTATAAAATCTATGGTGTCAGTATTTTCTGAAAAGCACTATTGGGTGGGACCCTTCTTTATTTTATTTATTTTTTGGCAGCATCACTTCTTTGTTAAAATCAATTTTTGCCCTTTTTCCAGGCCCTTGTGCACCCTGACAAAAACATGGGAAGTCCACTGGCAAGTGAATCATTTAAGAAACTTCAATGTGCATATGAGGTAAGTTCTGTTTCATCTTTTTGGCTGCTTAAATGCCTGAAATGGAATTATGGATATGGATTCCGATGGTTGCACATGTCAACGTTAATGCCAGGTTCTTTTTGATGCTGTGAAGAAGAGGGACTATGATGAGCAGCTCAGCAAAGAAGAATCTAAGCGTGTTATGCAGAAATCAGCTAGCACTTCTTACCAGGTACAATATGGCAGGCTTCCATAGCTTATTTATTTAGACATGTTTACAGATTCACCAAAATGAAAGACGGGAATTCATTTTAGCATGAAATCCATGGAAAAGGAAATGATTCTTGAGATGTATACATTTATGGTTTTAAATTCAGAACCTGTATTTTTAATCCTGCTCACCGTCTTAGCCTTATGCAATGATTGTTTGTAGTAAGTAATGTGCATGGTTATCAAATGAGAGATTCTCATATTAGTTAGTTTTTAAACCATTGGAGGAATGTCTCTTACTCTCTTATGGATTCTTGTTTTCACTTGTGACTATAATATATTTTTTATCTCTGTTGAACTATCTCTGCATTATCACTTGGTAAAAGTTGAATTCGGAGAAAGATCATATATATGTATATTTTCATGATACAGAATACGACTGACTTTTGTTCTGAGGAATCAAGGCGCATACAGTGCACTAAAGGCAATTCGCACATCTGGGTTGTACAAATAGAACCAAGCCAAAGCAAGATGGTGTCAGGTTTGGCTACTCTATGAAAAGTATAGAATGTCTTGACTGTTGCTCGTTTCTATTCCAACTAATCATGATTTTCTGGGTACAGGATTGCTGTCAGCACCATGAAGCGAAAGATGATGGATGGGTAGAGTACAAAGGCTCACTGGTATTTGATCGACCTCAGAAGGTACACTTCATGTTTCAGAACTGTATATATTTTTGCTGTATAAGTCATTTTGCAGTTGAAATTCATGCTGTATACTTCTTTCATTGCTTTTCTTTCTCTTGTTACTTATGTTACCTTATTAATTCGTTTAGCCCCATACATCCAGGTTTTCTTAAAGATGATCCTTAAACCAGTTCCTGATTAACAGGATTGTCCTAATTAGTGTTTATCTGCTGTAGAGCTGATAAAGGAAGTTTCTTCTGGATTTGGCGTTAAAAGAACCAGCTGACTGAATGTATTTTATGTGCTTTCTTTTTAATCTTGATTTATTGATATGTCAAATTTATGCAAAGAGAGATGTGATCTCAATGAAGAAAGATCAAATCTTGCCTAAATAAGAGTCTGGTTTGCCAGCAGTAGATTGTTACTTATTAAGGGGCAAGTTGTAGCATCTACAGGGTTTTCCCTTGTGACTCAAATAAGCTTTTGATTCATCTTTCATCTCTCTTTTATTGTGCTTATATGATTTTTAAGGAAAAAGCAAGACAGTTGTGTTTCTGTGCTCTTGAGATTCATGAGTATATGTAGTTATATCCTTTTTCTATTCTCTCTATCTCTGTCTGTCTACGTGGGGGGCCCTGAAATGCAATTTTTTGTCTGCCATATATAGGTGGAAATACCCCGTGCTTTTGTGTGTGCTGAAAGCAAGATTTTTGATGTGTCGGAGTGGGCTATATGTCAGGTCAGTCTCAACTCTTTGCTTTTATTTTGCTTTTCGCCTGGCTGTGATATTTAATGATATTTTTGTATTCTGTTCAGAGATCTAATTGCTGTAGCAAGAATCGCAAGAGTTATTTCCATGATGAAATTAAACTGCATCTATCTATTGGAACAGTGAATGGCATGCTAAGAGGACTAGTACAGGAACAGAATTAATTTTAGCCATTTTGGGGGGATTTTTTGTCGTCGGGGGTTTTGGGATGCAAGAGAGGAGGATGGCTGCTTAAATTCACCAAGACACTGCTATGTTGGAATCTGATATATTTTAGGAGAAAAAAAAATCTATCTAGGTGTCACTGATCTTACTCGGAATTTGAATGATAATGCAGAAAACACATAAGTAGCTGTATTTCTGGTATAGGCATCATCTGAGTGCATCATTATCCCAAAGCTTCATTTGGTCAGCGTATGTGCCACGAATTACTATGATCATTTTGTACGCACCTTTCAAACAGTAATGAAGCAGACTGGACTGTAGATTATCCTAGTGAAATAATTTTGATTGATTATTGATAGTAAATTTTAAAATTATTGAAATCCAATCCTATCGGTCTAAAAATATGGAAAATTGATACAATGACCCATTGACAGCTGATGTCTATTTGGGTTTACTTTTGTGAGTCTTGACACGAACAATGTTTAATTAGTGGAAAGCCACTGTCTGTTGCTAACTTGGATAGAGCTCTACTTTTTTCAATATAGGGGATGGCTTGCAGACCAAACACGCATAGGCCGAGTTTCCATGTAAACATGGTTGGATTGGAGAATTCAACTCAGAGGTCCAACTCGAGCAGGTATCCATGGGATTTGGATGCCGAGATGATGGATGAAGAAGATGAATTTGAAATGTGGCTCCAGCAAGCCTTAGCATCTGGACTATTTTGTGAAACTTCCAAACGCAGGAAAAGCTGGAGTCCCTTCAAACTGCCTCAGAAAAAAGGAAAGAAACATTGGCGGAGATCATCCTAGAAAACAATTTGGTAGCAGACTTGTCAGTATCAAACTTCCTCCAGCACTGCTGAAAACACACCCTTGTATCGGCAAATGGGATGTGAGGATGAGATCAATCATTTTAGCTTGCCTTCGAAACTTGCAAGCAGATGAAAATATGGGAGGTGGATCAAAGGATGTGAAATTGCTCGTTTTACACGGTTCAATCTGTAAAATAATGTCAGATCCTTCTTGTAGTTTTTCGTGTCAGCAATCAGTTTTTACCCACATCCTTGAGGTTTAAGATGGATTGAGAGGAATAGCTAAACTGATGCTGCCTGTGTAAATTTACTCTGAAGTTTAAGAGCTTAAGCAGAAGCAATAATAAAGTGAAAAAAGAACAAAATGTTCTGCTATTTGTGTTGAGTTCTGGTGGCACGAAGAAAGTGTTAGAAAATTCATCCCATCATACTATAAGATACAGTGATGAAATTTTTGGTTGTTGTCCCATCGGGAAAGTGAATTCTCATTAATATGCTGTATAAACACAGCACTGAAGCGCTATAGTTGTATTACGTTTTTCTACACCAGTCTCTTGTATTAATTGCCAAAATAATTAGTAGCAATAGGTTTCTGTTTAAACTTTCAAAAGATGGTGAGCTTGCTTTTCCACAGGATTTCGCCAGAACTGCAGTGCTTCCATTTCATTCTTGCTTTTAACATGACATCCATTATTATATTAAAAAGCACTAAACTCCACAAATATCATCAAAGTCACCACATTATGCTTTGGTTAAACATAATTCTATATTCATTCAGACCAACCTGGCCATACACAAGTGTTGATTTCTTCTACCTAATACTGTTCATAAAAGTCATGCTCTATATCCAGTCACGAATCTTTGGATTCCAGCGAAATCAGGCGTATATTTATGCTGTAGAAGCTTCCTTTCATCTTAGTATCCATGTAATCCACGAGACATTTGCTCTGTCTTTCACCATTAGTCTGCAGCAAGGTGAATAAAATAAGAAACTTGAGTGCTATCCCATAGCAGAACTATGATCCAAAACAAGAATTCAAATCAGCTCATATTAACATCCGAATGAGAATTTGCATTCGAAAGGGTTGATATGTTGCACGATAATCTGCACTCTTTTGAGAATCTACTGGTTTTATTTATCCGAATACTAAATCCACCTGCTAATTTAGTTCATGTTTTAGCCCCATTTTGTGGTTCACATTTCTAAGATCACTTTCTTGGATGTATAATAGCAGGAAAGAAGGGGGAAACAATTTCTTATATGTAGAACTCACTAAAACAATACAATTAAGTATTAATGGGTAAGGAAAGAGAGTGCCAATTTCTTGGATGTAGTACTCGCAAGCATTAAAATTGAACATTAACAGCTTGAGAAAGACGCCACTCATTCGATATCCAGAACAAGCATATGCATGAGTAGCACACAGGAACAACCATATATCAGCTTTAAGGCAAAACACCTGATCACTAATAATAAATGACACTGTGATAACCATTAACCTTGTTTTGTTAACAAATAAGCAATTGGCAAATGCAGTCGGTAAAGAAAGCCTTTTTTCCTTTCTCTTTTCTGAATTTCAGTGAAGAAAATCTCGAGCATGCTATTAAAAGAATTTTTACTAAATCAAGAAGAATTATGATTGATACCTCAAAAGCAAAGAATCCACCAGGTTTTAACATTGAAGTAGCTCCATTGCATAGATGGATAAGGTCATTCATGCCATTTACTCCCCCATCCAGAGCGAGTTGGTTCATGTTTAGAAACTTCAGCTTGTAGCCCGTCAATATCTTCACTGGGGATATATGGTGGATTGCTAACAAGTCCACTGAGTTCCCCTTCAACATCCTCCAGAGGATCAAACCAAGATCCCAACCTCACCGCTATTCTGTCCTGCTCACGTGCATGTTTGTCATTGATACGCATTTATACGGTGCACTCAAATAAGATAATGTAGAAAACAATTCAATGATTTCCGATCGAGTGAATTTGAACAACATTATTACACCAGATTTTTGTAGACCCTGGTATTCAAATTATATTGCAGTTGCATTGAAGCATTAACAATTCAAAGATGCAGCAATCACTAAGCTTAAAACACTTCCCACCAAACAACTAGCAACTCAAGACCCCTTTTGGCCATCATACTGACATTAAAATCAACACAAACTATTTACACATACATACAAGAAATTAAACACAAAGCAGAGAGCTAACCTGCAAATTATACCTCTCCACATTATATGATGCAACGGCAACAGCAACAGGGCTCAAGTCCGTAGCAACAACTCTTCCAGAACCCACCCCCAGAATCCTAGCAACAGCAAGTGCAAGAGCCCCACTTCCAGTCCCCAAATCAGCCCAAATACCATTTCTCAGCGTCTCATTCCCCGTCACAGCATCATCAACCAAATCCACAATAATCTCAGTCTCGGGCCTGGGTATCAAAACTCCTTCTTCAACACTCAATATCAAGTCCCTCCAATGCTCACACCCCACCAAATACTGAAACGGCCTCCTCTCCTCAATCCTCTGCTTCCACAACTTGTAGAGATCGTCCAAACACGCCCTTATCGACACAGGAACGCCATCATCATAACTGCTGCTGGACGAAAGCACAGAGGGCTGTTCGAGTGCGTCTTCGACCAGCCAGTTGAGCTCCCTGAGGAGGAGGTGGAGTCTGGCCGTCGTCCAAGTCCAAGAAGGCGGAGCCCACCGAGGAGGCTGGTTTTTTGGCCCAAACATGCCATTTTTTCAGTTCTGAGAGGGTGGCTCGGAATGCCGGCCGCCTCTGGTAGAGTGGAGTGTTGGGCTTCGGCGGAGCGACGGAGCACACTATACTCCGACCCGGATTTGGGCGGGTCGAGAAAACGGGTTGCAGTACGGTTGACAGAAGCGCACGTGTTAAGCTACTGGACTTCATCCTCCCTCTTAACTTTCACACGAGCCACAGCTTTTGACCCCTCTGTAGTAATTTTATTTGGGCTGGGCCTTGACCATTTGGGCTAGCCCATCTATTGGGCCTTTTCTTATAACATCTCATTTTACACCAATTTCAAGGAAATATAAAGCAGTAGTTTAAATTTTGATACTGAAAAAAAAGAGAGGAAATGTTAAAATTCAAGCATTAATTATGTTAATGATGTTGATTACCTTATAATATACCTCACCATCATTAGTAATTAATTAAAATAAAATTATGATAATAATTTTTATGAGTAATTCCCATATATTTTTCCATCATAAATCATTTAACATTTAATAAATTAATTATTTTTTAATTTGATGAACAATTATAATCTTTGCTTCCAGACTTTAATTTTCTCCCTAGTTTACATAAACATGAAATCCTCCTACTTAATCATATTTATCCAAATTAAAGTTGAATTAATTAATTGTAATTATTCACAATATTATTTTGGAAAAACAATTATAAGTTTTGGAACCTACCTGCCATAACATAATGGCATTTGTATATAATTAATAAAAGTGTAATTATAATTATTGGTGTTGTCAAAATCGAAATTTCGTATAGTTTGAGGAGTTATCCATGTCTGGAATAGGGATAGGGATAGGGTCCCAACATTGATATTATACATTCAAGAATTGAGAGAGGTGTAAAGAGCATGGCCACATACCCTTTTCTTTTCTTTTCTTTTTTTTTTTTTGTGGGGGGGGGGGGGGGGGGGATGGAGACCCTTTTAATAATTTAATTTAATCATATCACATCACTACCCTTTGTCATATATATCCACCATCACTTATAAAATTTTGATGTCTGTGATTGATGGGGTAAATTACACTTTTGCCCATATTGATTTAAGTTCTTAATTTATTTGATGTATGATTTTTGTCCCTATCTTTTATTACATTGTTATGGTTTTAGACAAGTTATTAAAATTGGACTTAAGATGTTAAGGAGGCAACCAGCAATTTGTAAAAATTAAGGACTGCCATCGTCTCTCAAAAAATCTAAGGACCGAAATTGCAACGATTTATAAAAATCAAGAACCAAAAAAATTAAAAATCAAAATCAATTTTGACTCAAAGTATATGAACCAAAAACATAATTACCTGATAGAATACATATTCCTGTGTGTTAAAATAATAATTAAAAAAATCAAAATTCATATTATTCGGCACGTGATTAAAAAGTCACTTCCAAGATTTATTATAATATTTTCAATAAGTTTATTAATTCTGAATAACTTGGAATAGTTTTGAAATTTAGAAGAATAAATGTAATATTGAATGAAAGTTTAAATTATTAGGTTGGAAATAATTGAAATGTAAAAGTAGGAGTAGGAGGAGGAAGTTAGGTAAAAATAATAATTGGAAATGAAGTGGTGAAAAGAGTAAAGTTGGTTGGGGGGGGGTGGGGGGGCCACTGCATGGAGGTAAGTGGTTGTTTATATTTTGGTGGAGCTCTTCTGCTTGTCATTTGCTCTACTCTTTTTCTCTTTATTCATTAATTATCCTTTCTAATGCAACCATTCCTTTTTTATTACTAATATTTATTATTTACCTACATATAATAAATAATATTTTATAAATATAAAAAAAAGAAAAGAGAGAGAGAGAGAGAAAAGAAACAATAGAGTAATTAACTTTTATAAAATTGTCTAATCAAGAATAATTGTCATATTTAAAATTTAATTTATCCATCATGGATAATAATTTTGCCACATGACTATAGTCATAACAAATATTTTTGTCACACTTGCAAAAACCAAAATCAACAATCGTTACATAACCTTGGGGAATGGAAATCTGACAAATATTTTGACCACATAGCTTAAACAATCCAAATTAATTTTGTTTAATCATAATTAATAATATTGATTTACTTGATTTTAAGGTATATTATAAGAAATTATTTATTTTTGTATTATACATAAAATATTATTATATATTATTATACTTTTGGACATCTCTTAAAGTTTAAGTAGTTTTAGAAAACAAATTTTTCTATAAATGAAATTGTGACATAATGGTTAAAATATCAAATTCCCACTACTCTAAAAATATAAGATTATTGGCAAAATCTATAAATATTATTCTTATGTACATGGATTATTTATTTTCTCCATTAAATTTTTTGTAGTGATTAATTATAAGAGAAGCAAATTAAATTTCCTAAATTGAGACACACCATGAAAATATCTACACCCTGAATTCAGTACTGTGATTAATGCCATACACATTTAATGTGAAGCTAATGGCTCTTTTAAGTTTTTCTATAAATGTGGTATTTCTTTGTTTCCATGTTATTGCAAGTTTTTGTTCTAAGTAATGCTCCTAATTAATCATTTATTATTATTTTTAATTTTAATCCTCATTTAATATTTTTATTTAATATTTTACACCCCTTCAAAAATTTATTGTTTATACCTGATATTCTTTTATTAGGATTTGGATGAAAAATGATTATATTAACAAAAAAGTTACATAAAAATTTTAATTTTACCCCTCATTTAATATTTTTATGTAATAATTTTGTACTTACGAAGGACAAAAATGTAATAACATTAACCTCACTTCACACACACACACACACACATATACATATATTATATTTATCCCTTTATAAGCAAATATATGTGTATATATATATACACACAAATGTTAAATGAGTGGCAAAAAAAAAAATTATATATTTTACTTTGCTTATGTCAGTATTTTTAATCTAAACCTTAACGAAGTGAATTAGATGTAATTAATCAAAAATTTTCGAACAGGGTGTAAGCATCATTTTAAAATCTTTTGGGGAGAAAGTGAATCTAGCATTTTTTATGGAGGTTTAAGTGTAATTAACTTTATACTTTATATGTGTATAAATATTAATATATTACATAAAATGAGATTCTATTATTAAAAAATTACATAAAAGCACAAAAAGCTCATTTATTACACCATTTCAAATAAGAAAGTTTTTGCTTCATTTGAAAAAATAGGAGGTATTTGATTTTTTTTTTTTTTGGGTAAATTACATTAACACCTCTTTTTTTTTCTATAAAAATTATAGCAACACCCCTGAGTGGTATTAATGTAATACTTTTTATAGGGCGTTTCTATAAGATTTATTTTTGAATATGAGGTATAATTGTAATTGCAACTATAATTTCAAAATTAATACTTTAATGTTGTAAAAAGTACGAAAGTGTTTGCATATTTATACTTAATATCAAAAGTGACAATATATATACATATATTTTCTAGAGATCTTTTTGAACAGGTCGCATCGTTCGATCGTTTGGCTAAAAAAAATATATATATATATATATATTTAACATCAAATACTATATAATAAGATTCAAATAAATGAACTTTATTTGGCAATTAAAAACAAAAAAACAAAAAAGTGGGTGTTAAAAACTAAAGGTCAGTAGAAGTAGTGTGAAAGGTAGTTAAAAGAGTGGCATCTTTCCCAGAGTAGAGGGTTGAAACTTGAGGTTAATAATAATTGAAGAGGGCAAAGAAAGCAACGGTTGAACCAAACGGCCGTTAACCTAAACATCCATTTCGAAAAACACAAAAAGTCACAAACATATTATTTTATTACTACAGTAAATAATAATAAAACTTGCGAGTTTCCAAAGGTTCGCACGTGTTGCCACGTTGACGTCCGTCCACCTTTCATTACATCAACTACAGTCTACAGCTCACACACTTCAATTCAGTTCAAGTTTCAAACTTGAGACAACAGTATCCTAAGCCCCATTTCAATTCTTTATTTTTATTTTCTTTTCCAAATATAATTAGCAGCAGTGAAAGCAAGCAAGCAAACTTGGTAAAAAAAAAGTCATAAAATCCATACCTACTCGCACCTCACTCACCTGAATCTTGCCTTTTTCTCTCTCTAACCCCCACCCCACCTCTCTTTCTCTACTCCCGATTTCCCTGTTCTCCCACCATTGTATGTTTTTTCAGTTTGGTCAATTGGGTGTTTTCTTGTTTTTGTTAGTTTTGAGCTGGGCAAGAATTTGAGGGGAAGAAGGAGCTTAATTTCTGGGTGGGTTTGACGTAAATGGGTATTTGTTATTCATCGGCTGATGGGAAGAGAAAGACGGAGTGGGAGACCGGAAATGATAAGGTGGGTGCCAAGTTGAAGAAGGGTACCTCCGGTGATTTTGCCACCTTTATTAGTAAGTTAAGTGGCGGCGGCGGAGCAGCTGCGACTGCCGCCGTTGTGGCGGAGGAGCAGGCCCTGCGTCAAATCCCGGGCCGGCTGTTTGCGAATGGGGCGAGTCGCATCGCTAGCTTGTACACTCAGCAGGGCAAGAAAGGAACTAATCAAGATGCCATGATCGTTTGGGAGGTCAGTTTTCTTGAATTGTCATAATTCTTTGTAAAAATTCATAATTTGTTTGTAATTTTGTTTAATGTAGTACAAGAGTTGATTGAAGATGCGTTTGATTCGATAATTGAAATTGTAATGGTTTTGTGAAAGGAAATGTAGTGTTATTAGGTTATGATTGGCTAAATTAACTTGTGGAGAATTGAAAGAATGATGGATGTTGTTCTTGTGTATTTTGGGTCAGTTTATGACTTTCTTGGATTGTTTATACGGTAGAATTTCTCTGCGGGAAGTGATGCAAGTCCAACTTTTTGCGGGGTGTTTGATGGCCATGGTCCTTACGGTCACATGGTTGCGAGGAAAGTGCGCGATGCTCTTCCGATTTTACTACGTTCTCAGTTGGAAACTGAGCTTGAAAATGACCAAAATCATGCAAATGAGAATGGAAATTTTGAAGGGATGAGGCGTTTTGACGACTTCATGGATGAGGATGGCTGTGAATCAATGGAAGCCGAGGACACCGATAAAGTCCCTGAGATGTACGTTCCACTCAAGAAGTCGATATTAAAGGCTTTCAAGTTAATGGATAAGGAACTGAAGTTGCATCCTACGATTGATTGCTTCTGTAGTGGTACAACTGCTGTGGCTTTGATAAAGCAGGTACTTCCTTGTCCATATAATGTTACGTTTTCCCTTTCTTGCATTTGATTCTACTGATTTTAGCATAGGGTAACCTCCCTGCTCATGCCCTTAATTTCCTTGTTTTTCCCTTTGCCTCCGTCTATTTGCTAATCCTTTTTATTTGGGCATTTTGTGGTCTGCATTGCACTGTTGTGCTGCTAAGAGATTGTTGCTAGTGAATAACTTATTGCTATAAAGACTAGTTTATGGTTAGTCGAAGAATCAAGGTAAGGCATTTCACAATTCGTTTGCTGATGTATGTATGAAATGCATATAGTCCACAGAATAATAATGCAGAAACTTTCAATGTCAGCCTCCTCTTGCTACCTCAGCTAGCAATTTTTATAAAAATACCTGCATTGGACTAGATCACTGGCTGAGCTACAGGGGTCAGTTGAGAAGTCTAATGTGACTTTAAATGCATTTTAGGAAAACATGCATCCGAGAAACAGAATAATTAGATTAAAGCATGCTTTCCTGAAACAAAAGCTCTGAAATCGTTATCAGTTGGACAGGCAGCATGTTATAGCCGCTCTTCTTCAAATATCCAAATTAAGAGAAACTTAGACTATGTTATAACATTCAATAAGCAATTCTTTCCTGTCCAAAGGACCCATCTATAAGCTTGAGCAGTATCAATTTAGACATGTTGGTCACTCAAGCATATCCAAGGAATCTGGCTTTAGTTACTAAATGGTCTTTATGTCAGATATGGATTATTGTGTTCAAGATGGTATTGACAACTCGTGAAAATGATCATTCAGGGTCAGGATCTTATAATTGGAAATGTTGGTGACTCAAGAGCAGTATTGGCAACCAGAGATAAGGACAATGCTTTGGTCGCTGTACAGTTAACCGTGGACCTGAAACCTAATCTTCCAAGTATCTCTCTCTCTCTCTCACCCCCCCCCACACACACACACACACAAACCTGCCGACAACTGGCGCACATGCTACAAATCATCCATGTATGCTCATGCATTCTCTACAACTACAGATGCAATAGAAGCAACCCCTGGAATTTATGGCTTACCTTCTAGATTTGTGGCCGACAGAGTAATTGGTGAAATATTTACTTTTTAGTGTTGTAGCTAAATATTTGGCCTCCTGTGTTCAGGGGAAGCTGCTAGGATTCAGAAATGTAAAGGGAGGGTTTTTGCCCTGCAAGATGAACCAGAAGTTGCGCGTGTATGGTTGCCTAATAGCGATTCCCCCGGCTTAGCCATGGCTAGAGCATTTGGGGACTTCTTTTGAAGGATTTTGGTTTAATTTCCATCCCAGATGTTTATCATCACCATATTACCGAGAGAGATCAGTTTGTCATTCTTGCCACTGATGGGGTATTACTTTCCTACTCCTCTCAATTGGGTAGCATAAAATGAATTTTCCCCTCTTTCAAAAGATAAACCTTTTAAAATTATCCCAATATAAACCAGTCTGTTTCCCTCTTGCTGCAAGTCAATGTTTATCACCACGATCATGGTGGTCCTTGAAGCTTGTCAATTTTCAACTTTAATGCAGGTGTGGGACGTTCTTTCCAATAAGGAAGCAGTGGACATTGTGGCCTCAGCTCCTGGCCGTGGTACAGCCGCCAGAGCCCTTGTTGACTGCGCTACTAGAGCATGGAGGCTTAAGTACCCAACATCAAAGAATGATGATTGTGCTGTTGTATGCTTATTCCTTGAACACGTTTCTGTGTCTGATGTGCCTCAAGCACATAATGACCCGGCAACTGTTCCTGAAGAGGCAAACAAGGTCCCGCAAGAAGAAGTGGAGAAGGTTTCCACAGAAGTCAACTTCGAGGACAAAAACGTCGATGCTGCAGCTTCTCATGCTGCTTTCATTGTGCCTCAAGGGACAACGAAAGAGTCTAGCGAGATAGTGCCAGTTGTTGAGGAAGTGGACGAGAAGCCAATTGATAAGACTCTTGGTCAGTCTAAGAGGAGCTTGGCTGAGTGTCTTTTGACTGCAGAGGACGACGAATGGTCAGCCCTCGAAGGTATCACCCGAGTTAATAGTCTGCTTAGTCTCCCCAGGTTCTTGCCTTTCGATAAACGATCAATGAGCTGGAGAAAATGGTTGTGAAATATGTAAAGGGTGTGCTGATACTGATTAGAGGGTGCACGTTTCGCCTTAAGATCATGCTATTTCAATTTGTGGAGGATGCTGTATGAGAATCTGATAGCAGTAAGAGCACCGAGCTCGTTCCCCGATTCCAAGATTCAGGTTAAGAAGCATTGTGCCAAGTTCATTGTGTAGCTGAAATTTTTCCCCAAGTTCTTGAAAGTGTCCATTCGATTCACCGCATGCGTAGTGGGTGTAGACTATATCAGCTTAGTTGTTTGGTAGGAGAAGTTTTGTATGTACTGCTATGTTTACAACTATACATATACTTTATATAAACATTATGCTTTTGTGTAATCTTGAAAGGAATATGGTACTTAGTTTCTTGGACATGTAAATTTGTTTCGGACATAAGCATTTGAGGGTCAATTGTTTCCATGTTAGAAGCCGCCGGGCACTAAACAGTCCCCCAATTGTATGGTCCATGTGACCAAACCAAGCCCGGCGGCGTCCAAGAGATTGGGCCACAGATATCAGACATTGTCAAGTATGAATTGTGTCATAAAAGGTTTAATACTTGTGATGGGAGTCATAAATGTTTCACAGTGCTAAATGTAATAATTGTAAAAGTAATTAAAGACAGGCAGAGTACGTAGTAATAGATTTTTGTGACAAAATGGTTGTGGTGGGCAATTTAATTAATTTGGTACAGACATGAAAGCAATGATTGTTGATACAATAAAGATATATCCACCCCACTTATTCCTTGCTTCCTGTAGGACAACCTTTGAGACATTATTCCTTTTGCCTATTTCGGTTACAGCTCAACGTGCCTGTTCCTCCTGCTCGTTAATTACACAGCTCATATATATACGTCATTTTAGATCAAAATCATAATCTTTTGAAAGTCTATATGATCCTATTGTTCAAAACCACGTGTAATAATTTTTACTGATTCCAATGCACGTTTTTCACAAATTATCTAAGAGTTGCATTAATTAATGAATATTAGAGTATCGACGATGAACAATCAGTAAAACATTCTCTTCTATCATAATTAAAACAGAGAGAGAATACATAATACAAAATTGTCCAAATGATAAAATACCATTAATTTTAATCCAACTAAAATAAAATACAAAAAAATGAAATCTCATAATGAAATAATGATGAATCCAAAATAATTAAAGTGAAATCGATGGAAGGGGGAAGGGACATGCATAAAATGATGAAAGGTGGTAGTAGACAAATTTGGAAAAGAGATGGAGTGGACTTTGAAGCGCGGGACGTCAAATCACTAAACTACACGTGAAGCGAACCGAATCGAAGCAAAGCAATCCGATCAGCTTTTCAATTCTTGCACTCCTAACCTAATTGTTGTACAATAAAGCAAAAAGGGACCTTCCCATTCCATGCATTTTCCACTCACTCAACATCATAATAAATGTCCCCCCCCCCTTCAACTCCACGCATCCATCATCTATCCACCCCCACCCCACCTCTATTTATTCATTTTTATTTATTTGGGGGGATGGAGGGTGGTGTGGGGACTATGAAATTCCTTGTTTTGTTGTTTTCTTGGAGGTTTTACTTGCCACTATCAAATCCATTTTACAGTTTTCTATAGTACTAATAATTAATTGCTTGCATTTGGAATATTCCTTAATTTGGATGTGCAACCAAATTTATTCAAACTCACTTGTACTCATTCCATCTAATTTCATGCAAAACTTTTTTTATTACAATGGTAGTTGAGAAATAATATAATGTTCTTAATTTAGATGAGATCATATTATATATAAATTAATCTATTTATCCTATTTGAAAAAACAAGATATTACTTTCATTCCTCCAAAATTAAATAGATTTTAGTATGAAGCTTAGATCCTAGGTGAGAGTAGCAGATTGAGAGTGGCAAAGGGCCGGGAATCCAAGACTTTGGCGACGTTGAAAAAACAAGAAGTGGGCAGGTAGCTACGATCCAAATTAAATCCCTTTCTCTTATCCTATCCCTATCCCTATCCCTATCAAACGTCCAAATTACCACAAATACACTTATGTAACTATAGCATTTTATACTGTGTCAAATATTTTTAAAGATATTTTAAAGCGTTTATAAACTCATCGAAACACCCTCTAATGAAGTTGAGAATATGATTATGATGAGTGGTTTTGATCCAATTTGGAGAATATATAATAACTATAGTTGGAACTTGGAATGGAGCACTTAGAGATTCCCAGTTTTTGTTGTTGGTAGTTATGTGAAGGTTGGTTGGTTGGTTGGTTGATGCATGAGTTGATGTTAAATATGATGAAATAAGTAGAAGGATGATTTGTGTGTAGAAAGGGAGGGAGGGGGGAAAGGGCACGTGGGTGAGGGTGAGTCAATGTTGCAATAATCGGCTCCAGCTCCAGCTCCAATTGGGGTCATGAAATGAAAAGGCAGGAACAAGAATCCAATAATTTTGACAAACAAGGAAAAACAAATATGAGGGTTTGTCAGTGTTAAGACAATGTGCACCATTCCATACTTACTACCCTGCCTACCTACTCATCTCTCTCTCTATCTCTATCTATGTACGTACGATGCAGCAGCAGCAGCAACATGTTGCTTTCAACACATTTATGGCTTTGCGTGTTCTTGTCATACTTCTTCCTGTGCCTGTGGGGCATCTCTCCTAATTCTTCACTCCACCCTCTCTATTTCATTTTACTAATCTCCCATATAGAGTATGGCGAAAAATATCATTTATATCTTACCTTCATCAATTAAAGGCTTAAAATTCTATGAATAACTTCAACTTCTATCAAATATTCCTTTAATTTTATATGACACAAATTATTGTAATTATATTTTTTCATTTGTTTTATTAGTTCCAACAGCTCAATTTGGGCAAAATATTTTTCCCCCCATAAAATAAGAATATAATTGTTTTATACCACAATTATGGTATGTGTCGCTTTTAGCATCATAAAACTCATAATCACGTATTTTTAGTTCTAAAAAATCATGTGTGTTGTGGTTTAGAGACTAAAAAGGTGTTGCTTGATATTAAAAAAATGTTGTAATTTTAGGACTAAAAAGATGTGATTTTAAATTTTATGGGATTAAAGTGTCACCTGCCATAGTTGTACCTAAAAAAATTCTACTTATTTTATAAGACTAAAAAAAATTTTACCCGCTTAAATTATTAAAATATTGATAAAATCATATAATTATTATTTTTATGTAATTGATTATGCATGAGTGAATGTTTTGGTACGTAGTTGTAGATGCAGAAAGTGAAGCAGTAGTGAGATTTTGGAGAGTGCAGGATTGGGGAACAGGGTCGTTGATATTGATATTAATATTCTTCTCAAGTATTTAAAATGCCACGTACGAAACACTTACTGGGAAGTACTGCAATTATATTATGGTAACCACTCTAGATTCCATTAGCAGTCCATGCACACGTAATGCGTAAAGCCGTGAACAAATAAAGAAAAATTACGATAAAAATATTTGGATAAATATTATTGATATTTATTGAGATTAGATCAAAATTATACGAACACTCTCTTCTTTTTGCAAAATATATGTTATAGCTGTAATTACAACTACACTTATATTCAAATGCAAAACTTATACAAACATGAAAAATATGACACTAACGCATTTAAGAGGTGTAACTGTAATTTTACAAAAAATAGGGGGGGGTGTAAACTGATCTAACATCAAGGAGTGTCAATGTAATTTACCTAAAACGTTAATATATATTAATTGATGTGTTTAAAATATGTATTTTGATCAATTTTAATACATATATAGCATCAAGTGAAACAACAAAAATGTAGTGTGAGTTGAGGAAAAATAATAAAGTTTATAAGAAGGAAAAATAGCCGTAAGGTGAGAGAAAAATATAATTGTAATTGTGGATTTTTTTTATTCTTTTGATGGGAGAATTGTGGATTATTCAATATGGAAGTTTGTGTGGAAAAAGAAAAATATGGAGTAGTGGGTTAAAAGAAAAAATGAATTAAGGGATGAAATACTATTCTAATTCAATTTTATTTTAAGAGATGAAATGAATTAAGGGGTAAATTTGAATATTCAAAAATTGGTACGACAATAAAGTTTTCTTTTATAATAATATAAATATAGATATATACTAGTAGTCGTGCATTTTTATGTGTTATTTATTGTTATGATACACGATTCCTGTGAGTATATAAAAAATCATAATATAAGATGAAGAGAAAAAAGAAAAGGTCTGTGACAAAAAAAAAAAAAGAAAAGAAAAAAACAAAGTGGGTAAAGTGAGAAATAAAAAATAACTCGTAGTTATGGATTTATTGAAAATATAAAAGTTTTTTGGGAAAAAAAAATGGAGGATGTCGGAAAGAAAAATAAATTGTAATTTTGAGTTTATTAAAAATATAGAAGTTTGTGAGGAAAAAAAAACATAGAGTAGTGGGTTGGGAGAAAACAAACTTGTAGTTATAATATATTTAAAAAAATATTGAAATTACTATTATAATTAATTTTTAAGGGACAAAATGAATTAAAAGGTAAATATGAGTATTCAAATATTGATATGACAATTTTTTTTTATAATAGTATAGATAATAAATAATATTTTATATTTTGAAATAAATTATAATATATATATATAATTAAATTAACATATTATATTTAAAAAATAAAAACCAATAAAGAGTATTATCAATATAACAAAAAAATAATACCATAATTAAGTCGTAATTTGAGAATAAAAAAATTATGTTAGTCTGAATATAAATAATAATGTAAATATTATAAGTAAAGGGAATATATTTCGTAACAATAGCTTAATTTGTTCTAATCAGGATCACTGGCTTTCATTGTTCTTTGATGCACAAATTTTTTCAATTAGCTACACAAAATATTGGCATCTACTCATAAGATAATAGTTTTTTTCTCAAATAATTTAAATTTTTAAATAAAAAATCATTTAACGTGATATTAAATTGAACTAGACAAGAGATCCTGGATTCGAATCTAGCTCATTGCAAATTATTTGAATTTAAAAAAAAAAAAAAAATACTTCACATGCAATGTTTGTAAATGAGGGGGTGTGCTAAAATATTAAATAATTCCCCTCTTTAAAAGCTTAGATTTTTTATAGAGATCAATTACGATATTACATATTAAATAATTCCCATATTCAACAACTTAAGCTTTTAAATGGGATGATGGTATAATATACTTTCCTTTAATGCTCAATTAGTTTGCTTTGACATGGTCAGCAATTTTCATATTATTATATTTAATATGTTTTTATTATCTGAGTTATGTTCAAGCTTTCAACTATTTCTAGTTAGTATATTCAGATATCCATTAATGCATCCTATATATATATATATATATATATATATATATGGTCGCTATAAAAAAATATAATATTTAATTATGGTTAATTGCAATGGTTAAAAATAAATAGTTATAACAAATAGTTATTGACAACGGTCATGTAACGATTGTTGGCTGTGGTATGTGTGAAGGTGGCTAATTAAAACATTTGATATGACAAATATTTTTACCATAGCTCTTAGTCATGGCAAATAACTTTTTCTTAGTAGAAAATCTATATTTTTGTATTGATTTTATTAATTGTGGACAATAAAAATTATTTACCATAGTTTTTAGTTCATAACTATTAAAATTATATCCAATTGTTTTTTTTGTTTTTTTTTTTTTTTTCTAATGGGCAATGACGACCTTAATTCACAAACTCAGAGCGCTCTTTGCAGGTCGCGTGTATATAATTACTCTTTGGATGTAATTATTAGTCACAATTACCTAATGACCAAGAAGTACACATCCTTTTCAATTTAATATTAATATATTGCAGAAAAAAAGAAATAAAACTAATTATTATATATGTATATATATAAATTCCACAAGAGAGTAAATACTTTGTATCAATTATATATACCACATGAGTGAAAGTTTATTTGAAAAAAGTAAGGGATGGATGCAATATATTTATAGAAAATAGATAAGTTGTAAGGAATAAAATGTCTAAATGTAATTAATTCAAGAATAAATACATTAGCAAAATTCAAATATTAGTTTGGTGTTGGAGTTGAATTTGAATAGATGCATGATGGAGAGTGGAGTGATGGGTATATCCATCTTCACACAAATAATACTACGCCGGACTGAATTTCATCATCATCACTGATCACTCTCTGTGTGTGGCCGGCCGGGGGGATTGAAGCTACCCCCATCACTGCTTTACTTCCCAGACACAACCCTACCTACCTACATTTGTTTTTTATTTTGTGCTTGTGGTGCTTGCTCTCTCTCTCTCTCTCTCTCTGAGGGTAAGTATTGGGTGGTTGTGGTTGTGTGTGTGAGGTATTGAGCAGCTAGCAGTGATGAGTGTGGTTTGATCAAGTGAATTCCTTTTGGTCTATATATCACACTACTTACTACTATGCATCATCATCATCATTCACCATATATCCAATCTCACTTTTAATTTTAATTCCCAAAACTGCAAAAACGTTGTCCACTTCCACAAAGCTATATAGCTCCTATACTTCACCACTCCCATTAATTTCCTCTCATCATTATTCAGCTTTCAAGATTCCAATCAACTTCCCACCACCATCAATATTATTTTCAATTCCCTTTGCTTTTACCATTTATATGCTAGGGTTCTCTCTCTCTCTCTCTCTCTAGGGTTTCTAATTCTCTATCTAAATACCTCTGCCCTTCTTGATTGCTGCTCATTTTGATTAATAGCTCAATATCCATCATTATAAGACATGTTAGGCTCATTTGGTTCTTCTTCCCATGAAGAGGAGGAGGAGGAGGAAGAGGAGCCCACGCCGCCGAATGTTTACCTCCACCACCAGATTCAGCCCCGGAGTTTCGCCTCCGTCCCGCCAAATATTCATATGCGTCAGTTGCTCATCAGCTGCGCGGAACTCGTTTCCCGCTCTGATATCTCCGCTGCTCGCCGCCTCATCGCCATTCTATCATCAAATTCATCGCCTTATGGTGATTCCACTGAGAGGTTAGTCCACCAGTTCACCAAGGCCCTCTCCCTCCGCATCAACCGTTATGCTGCCGCCTCCGCCTCCGCCTCCGCTGCACCCCCACGACGTTCTTGATGATCCCTAATCCCGCCGCCGCCAGCACAAGCGGCGGCTCCACGAGCAACATCATGGTTCATGACTTGGGACCAATTAACGACGATGCCCTTCTTCAGTCCTCCTACTTGTCCCTCAACCAAGTCACCCCTTTCATTAGGTTTAGTCAGCTCACCGCTAATCAGGCAATCTTGGAGTCAGTCGAAGGGCAACAAGCCATCCACATCCTGGATTTCGACATCATGCACGGCGTCCAATGGCCGCCGCTAATGCAGGCGATCGCTGAGCGTTATCCCCCGCCGACTCTCCGCATCACAGGCACCGGTCACGATCTTGAAATCCTCAGAAGAACCGGCGACCGATTGGCTAAATTTGCTCACTCATTAGGCCTCAGGTTTCAGTTCCACCCCCTTATTCTCCTCACAAACGAAGACCCCATTTCAGTTGCATCTTCAGTTCTTCTCTTACCCGATGAAACCCTCGTAGTGAACTGCGTTCACTATCTCCACCGCCTACTCAAAGACCGCGACCGCCTCCATCTCTTCCTCCACCGCATAAAGGCCATGGGCCCCAGGGTTCTCACGGTGGCTGAAAGGGAGGCGAACCACAACCACCCCATTTTCCAGCAGCGTTTCGTGGAGGCGCTGGACCATTACGCGGCGGTGTTTGATTCTCTAGAAGCTACTCTGCCGCCAACAGCCGGGAGCGGCTGGCGGTGGAGCAGATATGGTTCGGTAGAGAGATTGCGGATATAGTGGCGGGGGAGGGAGATAACAGGAGGGAAAGGCATGAAAGATTCAGATCATGGGAGGTGATGCTAAGAAGCTCGGGTTTCAGCAATGTTCGATTGAGCCCTTTCGCGCTTTCACAAGCTAAGCTTTTGTTGAGGCTGCATTACCCTTCAGAGGGATATCAGCTTCACATCCTCAATGATTCTTTCTTCTTGGGATGGCAGAATCAACCCCTTTTCTCAGTCTCTTCTTGGAACTGATCATCACCTAAACTCCCTCCCCCCCTATCTGAAACCCTAACCCTAATTACCCCTATAAGCCCTGCTTGCATGGATTTTGTGATCTGATCTGAACATTGGGAATTTGGAGGAGAACAGTACAACCAACCACCTTCGATCTGCCTTCAATTGACTTCTTCGATGGCTCAGGTTTTTAATTTCTTGGAGTTCTGAACTGAAACTGGATGATTTTATTTTTAATTTATACTACTAATGCTGCTGCTAGCTGTTAATTAGTTTGGGTTCAGTTCATTATATTTATGAATTTTCTGCAGTGTGTAATATTCTTAGTATTCATGATGATTTTTATCAAAGATTCCATAACCTAATCCCACTAATCAATTATCATCACCCTTTTAGGAGGCAACATTAATTGCTGCATATTATCTTCTGGAGGGCTGTTTAATTTGTGTATTATCTTTAATTAATGCTCCACTTTTGTCCAATTTCAGACTTAGTGATTCTTCTGATTCTGAGTTGTAGCTACTTTTTAAGGAAAACATAATTAAGAATGAAACATATGAATTAGGTAGTTGGTGGATGGACGTTAATGGAAACTAGCTAGTAATAAGATGTTATAAGGTTCGAATTTAGTTTCCCTAAAATTCTTTTGTCTGAATATACATATATATTGCATTCGATGAGATGAGGGTTCTTGTTTTGTGTAAAAATGATACCTTGTGTTGGTTGCTTGTTACACCATATTTATTGCCCTAAATTCTGCGTTTTGTCCCCTCAACAAAACCATCAAAGTTCTCAAATAGGCTTCTTTTGTTGCCAACCTTGCTCCCCTCGACCTCGACCTCCACGCCCCTTCATTCCCTTTCCTACAACTTTGCAATGGCATCTCCCTCGTGTCTGCCCCTATTCCAAGGACCACTACCTGCTCTTCTTGCTTACACACACACACACACACACACTCTCTCTCTCTCATCAATCTTGCCATCAAACAACCCTAAAATCCCAGTAGAATACACAACTGCGCTCTGCATATACACTGAATGCATATATATATATATAATCATCATCACTTATCGATCGCTTAATACGCAAAGCAGCATCTGGTCATGCGATCCAATAACCCTGAAAACCCAAAAAGTAAAAAAAACAAACCCTCTACGGCAACGTTGATTCTCTGCAGATCACATCTGCATCATGCATGGTCAACTTAATTACCAATGTATATATATATTACGATTTGTGTATAGTTTTGAGATCGCTCATAATATATAACACTATTAATTAGGTATAAATTCATTTTTAGTTTCGTAACATAAATTATTTAGCATTTTCATATTTTCATTTAATTTTTAATGTAGCATTTTGATCCTATATTATTTAAAAAAAAAATTCATCAACAAGGTGAACTTGGCCAAAAACAAACATATCTATGTATATATGTAAATGAGAATAGTTGGCTGAAAAATGAAATATGTAATAAGAAGTAAAAAAAGAGGAAGGTGGATGGTGAAATGTTGTTGTTGAGTGGGGGAATAGGGTGGTGACAGTGAAAAGACGGTGAGCAGTGATTTGATGATGGGCACGCAAGAGAGAGCGCAGAGTAGTGCATGTGCATGCCATTGCCGCCCTCCCGCGCGCATCCAACACTAATATAAATAAGTACATATATAGTGTTGGTGTATGTATCTACATTTCCTTCCTCATTTTGGGTTATTGATATAACAATTTGGGTCAGCATTGCACGCAATATATTTACAAATCATCCCATCCCATGCATTATAAATGGAATGTTAACATCACCATCACTCCCACTCCCATTCCCATTCCATCCCTATCCCTCTCAATTGTGTATATATATATATATATTTTCAATCTTTGTGAATTTAGAACATATATAGATATAGTTGGCTAAAACAATTTAAGATCTAAATTTGCAAAATTATAGATTGCAATTCTAATAATGTAAAAGATTCAATATGCAATGATTAGAGGATGAAAAATACAGTTGAGTATTAATGTAATAGCTAGCATATAATTTTCAAATTAAAAAGGTTGATGGTATCTTAGTAGTAACTAATTAATGAATGGGATGTAGTTAATTTGAGGAGGGGGGGTGGAGGAATCTAGGTAGGTAGGTAGGCAGATTAAGGAAAATAGTTTGAAGCAAAAAGTGGGGAGGCCGAGATCCCTGCTTCCTCAAATGTGTTCCTCAATTTCTCAATACTTAATTTATTACAAAACCAAGAACCCGCATTTAATTATTTCACTAATTACACATGCACTTGTGAAATCTATCATACCCATCTCTAACTTAACATTCATTTCTTTTAATAATCTGCCAATTACTACACTTATATATCTGTATGTATTTAGTATAACAATGCAAGAATATTAATTGTGATAATTGACTCCTTTAAGGATACTCTCTCTCACACACGCATATATACATATTAATAATTTTTTGGGCGTGCATCTTCGATCTAATGAAATTATTTAATTCTTGATTATTCAACTTTTATAAATTATTATTTCAGCAAATCAGGCCTATATATTTAAAATATAGAAAACAATCCATTCATAATTCCTTTGCTACACTAGGAATATTAATTTAATGTTTTGGTTTGGCCGTAACATACATACAAAATAATTAATTCAAAGTGTGGGGCATTTAATAATTTCAAACAAGTACTGTGGTGTTGTGCGTGGATTGAGGGGGACAGCAACGGCATAAATTGCGTGGCAAATTTTAATTAATTAATTAATTAAATGCGTGCATCCCTAAATCTAACTAAATTTATTTAGTGTTTTGTAGCTAACATTATTGAATTCTTCCATAAAAAGCATTTTACTTTGACATCCAAACAAGGTCAAAAAATTATTAACACTTTAATATTTTCTTCTTCCTTTCTTATATTCCTCACTCAATATATACATCACACAGGACAGTACTGCAGACATAATTCAATTCGGAAAACAGATATATCAATTGCAGATGCAGTCTAGCTTGATTAGCGAAGTTGAAAGCTAAAAGATATGGTTGTGAATTCTAACCTCGCTAGTATATGTAATTGTTAGTCTACTACGTACTATGGTTAGATTTACATATATGATATTGATAATCTGATGTATGATTAGTGTTTTGTGATTAAAATTTAATGATGTAATTATAATTAAATTTAAAAAAATAAATAAATAGATAGATAGCTGAGTGAGTTAAAGAGTGAAAGGTGTAGTAGTAGGATGCATATGTGTGTGTAAAGACAAACATTAGCGGACAAGTAAATGTGTGTATGTATAAGGAGATGCAGTAGTGTCTGAATTGATGTCCGGGCGGATTGCGTAGTATTATAGTTCGTTTGTCTTCTCTTCAACAAAGGGGTATCAGTTAAATAAATATAAATATAAATTTGAAAGACATGAAATCAATCATTCAATTGGCTGTAGATGCGATAGATATAAAGGCAGAAAGGCAGAAACAAGAAGCAACCTATGTAACTTTTTCTATCTCTTTCTCTCCTAAAATACATTTATTATTTTTCTCTTCTGGAAATATTTTATTGTTTTATGGATTTAATATTCTCAATTAAAGTAAATCAAATACAAGAGCAATACTTATTGATTTAAAAATATAAAAACTTATATTTTATCACCTTTTTTTTTTTCTCTAAAATCTAATAATACTAAATAATAATAGAAAATAAAAGTGTATATATATATATGAATATGTGCATGGTGTTGGTTTCCGTGTGTGTGTAGGTTAGGTAGTCAGAAGAACAACATACCTCTGAATAAACCCATCAGAACGAGTGTCAATCACTCACACCACCCCTTCTTACATCAATCTGTCATTCCCATTCCTCATTCCCCTACTCTTCCTCAAACCTCTTTCACTTTATTACAGCCAAAAACATCAACTATGAAATTTATATATTAATTTCAACAATAAATCTTACATATCTTAATGTAGAGAATAATATAATAAACTGATTCTGTAATAATGAATAGGAACAAAAAGGAAAAAGGTGATGCTACCCGTTTTCGGCTTCGTCTAACATGAGATGGGGACTCTGTATTGAATGTAGAATGAATTTAACTCTTAATTCTTTTTATGTAACTTCTATTTCACATTAAAGAAATACAAGAACGGGAGAGAGAGAGAGAGAGAGAGAGATATGATCATGTGGTGGAATGAATGACAGTGGTGAGTTAAATGTGGGAGGAGGATCCGCTGATGAAATGGTTTCCAGGGGTTGGATCATTAGAATAGTAGGGTGTACCCGCAACTAGTGGCAACTGGAAATAATACTAAGAATCTATTCTCATTTGTTTATTGTGGGTAGTGGGATATGAACCAACAACTATCGTATTTGTACAGGGGGGCTACAGCCCAGGCGTGCGGCATAGGGACATGTCCAAGGAATGGGACGATGATGATGTAAGGTTGAAAAAGAAAAGCTCCTACTACTTTGGTGCAACCTTGCTTGCTCCTACCCCCATTTCTTTCTCATCACAACCTTATCCTACTCCCATCATTCACACCCCTGAATGTCTTTCTAGCATACAAATCATGCCTTTTGCGATTCCGCCAATAACTTGATTCTCTACTTCATCATGTTCAAAACAATACATACCTGTATGTACTTTCTATAAGATAAAATAATAATAACAATGAGAACGAAAGATTTCCCACTTGAAAACCCTGTCTAGAACTGCTTGCTGCCAGATAAATTCAACTGTCTTAACCCAATTTGATGCGATTTATAAACATGATTAAGGATTTCTGAATTCCGACGCAAAAATATGAGTGTCATCTCATCAAACTCTCGCAGACGACCACTAAGAGACTAGAAACCACCAATTCATAAAAATGTTTATTTTCCTCAACATGTGCCTGAATACATAGGGTCATTACATCACAGCTGCATCAAAAGTTCACATGGTATAAAACACCCCCAGGTAGAAGGGGAACGTATATGCTGATGACAAGAAAGAAAATGAACTCCATGACCACTATCCAAATCCATCTTGATAAATCCTGAAATGGCCTCTTTCTTTTATAAATTTATTGCAAGTAATCAATGATTTTTAGGAGCGTCTCGATTCCTTTCCTCTTTTCTTATTTCATCCATTTGATGTTATATAACATATTGAACATGTCCGAATATTCAGAAAACTACACATCCCGGAATATGCTACAATTCTGTAATACTTCAGGTAGTTTGTACATGAAAATGTCCATACTGATTGATCTTCCAGTCCTTCTGATGAAGCTGAAGCCAACTGTGAAGCAGACACCAATGATGTAAATAGGCTGCAGAGATGTCATGGGGAAATTACAAATCAAGCTGGGTATTGGTCAGGCCATGGGGGGGTGAAATTACCCAGGATATACAGGTCTCTGCAGGATCACTATTATATCACAGGGGAAACTCCTTCTGCAGAATATCAAGATTCCTCGAGTCACAAGCTTCCAGCATGTCGTTCCGAGATGCACAGCTACAAAATGAAGGGTGCAAGATTAATACATAAGGTGGTCAACGGGATTAATAGAGTTAATTAAGGAAAATTACCTCAACGAAATCCTCAAATATTGCCAGGCATTATCTGCCTTTGGATTCATTGCCAGTGCCCGGACATAGTAACGAATAGAATCCTCATACATACCCTGAGCAGAAAACATATTTTAAACTTCAATGAGTCGCATGAAATAGTAAATCAAGTGAGTGGTTATGCAAAGAGAACCATCAGACTTCAGTGTCATGGGTGAAAGATGCGAGGCATCGAGATATTAACTTGAAGTTTGGGTAGGCTTTCCAGGGTGACAGGTGGATGCATGTATTATGTATGTCTCTCAAAGCCAAAAACACATCAGCACCAAATCAATTTCAGTTTTGGACAAATATGAGACGAGAAAGCAAGCAATTAAAAGTTTAAATCACTGAAGATGGTAGTTGGAACTCCAATATGGAAAAAGAACTAGAATTTGAAAATTATCAAAATTCTTAATTGATGACCAGATTAGAACACATCAAGACTGATGAAAAAGAAAGATTCGGCTCAGACTTGTTTGTGCGGCCCAACCAAAGCAAAAATCCCGTACGTATCACCAAAGGTCTCAATTAAGTGAAACATCCAAGTTCAAATTTCAACTTCAGGTCATCCAATTTGTTGCTAATTGCCAAACATTCCTGTCACAAAACCCTATTTTCTCCAAGAAACAGACATAATGTCATCGTAACCTATGTCTTACACCATAATTTGCCAAATATCAGCAGTAATAGTACCTGGTTGGCATAACTGATGCCCATGTTTGCCCATGCACGCACGTAATTAGGCTTTAAATCTAGAGCCTGAAAAACAACAGATATACTTCAACTATGGAACTTTAATAATCATACAGAAAATAGCTGGCTCAATCACGTGAAACAGGAAGAAGAATGTAAGAATATAACCACAAGTTTATTTAAGCCAGAAGCACTTGCCCGCATTAGCTTCATGAAACACCGGGAGTAAATAAGATAACCAGGGCAAGGCTAACTATGTACACGACATATTTTCATTACTTACCAGCATAACAGAAGTAACAGCGCTAGTGATTACTATCTATAACACGTTACATCCAACAGAATTTCTACCCTTTTCCTCCCTATCATGCTGTATCATAGAAAGTCAATTTCCGAAAGAGAAATGACATACATATCAGTTAGTCCTTCATCTATTCTTTAATTTTATCTTGATTTGGAAAGTATTCATTTATTTTAGGGTAAATTACAACGACCTCTTTTGAGGTTTGGTATAATTACGAATACCCCCTTATCATTCAAAAAATAACAAATACCCCCCTCCCCCTGATGTTTGATGAAATTATGTAATCCTTGGATAGAAGTATGAAATTGTCAACTTTGCCCTTCTAGTATTTTTTTTATTTTATTTAAAAAAAAATTAACTTATAAAAAAATCAAACCGGGTGGATGAAAAAAAATTAAAAATTATAAAAAAAATTATCCATTTAGTCCATAAAAAAATTAGAAAATTTTAAAAAAATAAATAAAAATATAATTTTTAATCCACAAGGGTATTTTGGTAGTTCACCACAAAAAATGGATGGAAATCTTACGGACTGAGTTAATTGTTAGATGACCGTTAAAATTAGGGGGTATTGATAATTTTTCAAACAACGAGAGGGTATTCGTAATTATGCCAAACCTCTAGGGGGGTCATTGTAATTTACCCTTTATTTTATCCAGCTTGTTTTCAAAATTCTATGTGCACTTTCATGACACACAAATGAGCTAAATAGCTATAACTATCACAATATAAATAAGTTCTACTTTTAAATGACCTTCGCTAACCCTGATTTAACTATCTTCTTGTAATGTATTTCACGCCAGATGGATGTCAAGGGACTAGCCATAATTTCAAGTTTGGCCTTTATAGTTCTCTATCAGCTTGTACCAATTCATCTACTAAAGGGAACCACTAAGTTCATAGTTTGTAGATGCTATGATGTCATAACCAAATCAAACCTACATAGTTTAATGCACACTTTCCCTTAAGATGAACGGTAGGGAAATAATCAAGATACCTGTTGATAGGCCAAAATTGCATCAGCACTTTGGACACTATTAGCTTGTGTTGCACCAAGCTTATTCCAAAGTGAATAATCTCGTGGTTTGAGTTTCAAAGCTGTCTGGAAAGCTTCAATGGCTTTGTCATATTCTCTAGATAAATTGTACAGCACTCCAAGAACTATGTGTACATCAGCATCATCAGGTGACAGTTTAGCTGCATCATTGAAAATCCTAGCCACCTGTAACACCATCAAGAAAAGCACCAGAATGAACATATTTCCTTTGAAATTCTCAAGAAAATAAAAAATACTATGGGTGCCATATCAAATGTTCTTAGTTGGCAGATATAATATAAAGCTTCCACTGTCATGGCAGTAGTAGAAAGTCAGCACAATCATCAATGTTGAACACGCATATTACTAGGGGGTGCGTGTGTCACAGTCCACAGGACCCTTACATCAGCATAATACAGATTCTCAGGCTGATCTTGAGGGGTAATGGTTCCATATTTAGGATGATGGCGTAGCCAACTGTACAAGTACTTCAGTGCAGCTGCTTGTTCCAACTCTGGAAATTTTACAAACAAAAACTGAATATTCAGTTTTTCAAGTATAATTAGTCACTCTAAAATAGCACAAAAGGGTAAGTTTTATGGGGCAATATGCAATATGAAATGACGTCATATGAACTCATGTGAAGCTAGAACGTAAATACATGAGGTCTGCGCACAGGTGTTCTGAACATCAAATGGTAATATCACAATCTTAACCAGAATTAGGAAAAATTGGGGAGACAATAACCTTTTTGTTTTATTGAACTCTGACAGTAACTACGTACCATTTGTATGACTAACACCAAGAGCAAGAAGAACTTCCAAGTTTGTTGGATCAACCTCCTGTGCGCGCATCATGGCTGCAATTGCCTGAGAAAAGCAAGTTATCTTAAAAGGTAAGCATAATTATGAGCAACCTAACTCCAAAGTTTCCAATAAACAAAGGTAAACTTAACAGATGCATAGTTCCAAGTATGTATATATAGAACCTTGTAATTACTTTCTCACCAATCCATCTTGTAAGAATCTAATGTATGGAGAGGTTAATTATAGATTTTACACCTAAAAATGAGAGTACAGAGCATGTAGGCAACAAAAGGCTCAAGCAACAGGAATATGTTTGCAACTTAAAAAAAAAGCATGGTGTCAAATGAATGAACATTGCAAGAAATTTTATGCTAACCTGTTGATCATCATCATTCTCTGCATGTGCTATACCAAGTAACCTCCAACCCTCAGAATTCTCAGGGTTCTTCATAACCTCAGCCTCCAAAGCAAGAACGGCTTCACTTAAAAGCCCTTTGCGGAACAGCTCCTGCCCTTCCTTCAAAGGATTTGGGTGGCCAACATAAGGATTTAGGTCAGAGAATTCATACAACCCCCTTGATGTCTCTGATTTCTGCTTTAGTGCTACTTGCTCATTTAGGTACCTACATATAAATACAGAATTATGCTCATCCAGCCAATTAAAGAGTATCGACTCCCAACTCCAGCTCAACAAAATTCGTAATAGATGACAGACAATTAAAGAGAACACAAGTGTACATGCATACAAAATAAACACAGCGTTCTGAAATCGATTATGTGTGGGCCGGCAGTATTTAGACACTAAAACAGCTCCTCCTAGTGGATGACAACCAACAAATTGGATCATCCCACTGGTTTTAATAGTTCTAGTTTTTTGAAATAGAAGAAAATGCACATGAAGTGTGGATGCCAAAGCACCAGCAGATTTGCAAGTTTAATTAAAACAAAATTGGTATACATGTTTTTTTTGGGTATTATGCTATAAAACAAGATGTTTTAAAAACACAATAAATGAAGACAATTTCTTTTAAAATGATGAAATGGGCCATACAAAGAAATGACCTTGTGTATAGTGTACAAAGAAATGCATGTTTATGTCTTGCACACAATCTTAACCACCAGATATGCTAGAGACAGTACGATTTAAATGTAGAAAAAGGTTCACCAAATGAATATAGAAGTAATTACTTTAATCTAAATGAAGTAGACAAATAAAATTTTATTTTATTCTCTCATCAACTTTAAGAGGACACTGAACTTACTCATCATATGCATTCGCCCAATTATCAGCAGAAGCATCACCCAATGTTCCATCAGCAACCTGACGCTCGAATTCTTCTGACCAGTCATTGACATTTAACTTGGAAAATTCATTTACCCACTCATTATCTGTCACTCCATGTTGCTTGCGTTCAGCAGCAAACTCATTTGCCCAGCCATGAGGTCCATGAGAAAGCTGAATGAGGAAGAGCTCTGAGACCAACTGAGTACTAGACATTGCACATTGTTTTGAACAATAAAGAGAAAGCTACACTATTTTTGGTAAAATCCGAAGATAAGATTTGGCTTGGACTAAAAATTTGGAGGATGTAATTAGCTGTCAAAAAATTTGAAGAAGACGTGCAATTTAAGCATACAAGTAAACACACATAAAGGAGATTAATAAGCATCCATCGAGGTCTCGTCCAGTCTGTACTTGCCTGCTCATTTGAAAACTGATCAGCCCATGATTGGCCTCCACCATACTGTTGATCATATTCTGTTGCCCAATCTCCAGGTGCGGAAAATGCTGCCGGCTTGAATTGATTATCCTCAATAGTGATTTCACCACGGCTCATCTTTGACACAAACTGGAGGAACTTTGAGTTCTGTTTGGAAAAAAATGGTAATGAAAAATTAAGAAAAACTAGCAACGCAAATAGTAAAGGACTTTCATGTATGTAGATGAATTATCTGTTCAAGATCTTGGCATATTCTCAAACTTAAATAGATATATTAAATATGAAAATGGGCCAATCCAGGTCATATGTGGTCTCCTCCCAGAGCTAGACATCTATCGTATTTGTCATAGTCATCTTGTCACTTGTGCACTGCTACTGTTTAAACCATCGAGTTAAGGAATATAATTCCACAAGGGTCCACACAAAGCTGAGCACATAACAGCAAAACTAACAAATCAATATAAACAGATTTTCACGAAGGACTATCACCTGAAACTTTGGGTCCTTGTTTTGAGCTAGCGTGTGTGCTAGCAAACGAGTCTGCTCCATGGCAGCTAAGTTTGGCATATTTGAACCTCTCATTTGATCAATTGAGGCAAGTTGGGACTGCTCCTGAAAATTCAGAGGAGAATTGCAAAGAAAATTAAGCATGGGATCGTCAGCATGCAATTATTATACAGCCCAGCTATCATTCAGCAAAGCAAATGTGAAAAGGAGAACAAGAGGGAAATGCAATGTGGACCGCGGGGGTGTCGGGTGGAAATGAAAGCATAGCATTTGTCCACATGCACCTCTTTTCATTCAGCAAATGCAAAAGTAAGACATAAAAGAGCTTCTCTCCCTCTCTATGTTTTATCTAACCACCTAAGAGATGCATGTTGCTAGTTTTTTTTTTTCTCATACCTTTTGTTCAGGGAGTACAACATAATTTTGGCATGAGATTCTAGTGTCACATAAAAATCTTATTATATGGGATAAACACACCAAGAGATGTTCTAATCGAGATTAAACTGAAAAAACTGACTCATGAGATTTACTCTTCCAAACCATAATTTTCTGGTGAACGTTATTTGTCCAGTTTAATAATTACTACATTTAACTCTAAAACTCATACTTGCTTTAATAATTACTACAGAGTCGACTGCAAGCCCAATAATCACCAAGCATGTTGATGATTAGCAATACCAAATAATGTTGAAATCAAAATACAGGAAAAATACACTTGCTTACATGCTCAAATTCAGATGCCCAACCATTTGCACCATGTTGCCGTTCAAATGACTGAACCCACATGTTTGGATTATCAGGAGCTACCTGGTGTTGCGTGAATTCAGAAATCCACCCATCTGCACCATGTGGGCCAGGTCTCATACCTTGGGATTCATTCCAGTACTCCTCCAGCTCCGGATATCTCCCAGGGATGGGGCCTCTAGCCCGAATATCATTGTCGATGTCTAAAGACGACAAAAGGGCATTAACCTGCAAGGTAAAAAATTTAAATCATCTGTCAAGTGCAATGTCACACACCCAAAAGTCCATCTGAAGAAGATAAAAATAGCACTAAGCTGAAAAATTAACAAATTGACTATCACATGAAAAGAAAAGGCATACATAAGCACATCATATTGTGAATATTGCTGTATCTCCATAAATATATAGGTTCAGACCAAGTATAGATGCTCTTTTGGAATATATGTTAACTCAAAAGACCATATCCCTGCGACTCTCATCCTATATAACCCATACTGGCAAAAGGTTGGAGCTTATAATAGGTTGGAACATTCCCAAGGGATTTTGTAGAAATATATATGACAAGATACACAACAGTGTACTTGGACAAATCTAACAGTACTCAAAAGACAAATGACTGCAACCATGAGAAGATACTGAACCCAAGGGTGAGTTGCTGGTTGCTTTGGGATTTTTTACTGGAATAGTAAATCTATCTAAAACTAATGTCAACCACAACAATCAGATGACAATAACACTTAGTTAAAAAGGCCAAAAAGCTTGTACAAGCACATTCCAAAAATTTAAAGAGAGAAGGAGAGAGAGTAGGGGTAAAAGTCATCTGATATTGAGCTATGTCACTTGTAAACTTCGCAAAAAGGCATTTCGAAGCAAAGGGCACTTGAGAAGGTTGCATTAAGGAGTGATGATAACATCATCAATCAAGTAGTATAATTGAATTGCTTGCCAGCATTCATTGTATGGTGTGAAGCTTTAAGCATATGAATAGAACCTGTGAATGAATAAACTCTTCACTCTTGTCTGCGAAAAGATGCCGAGCCATAATACTGCTACGATCACGTATGCACTGCTTATCACCTTCAGACAATCCTAAAACTGGAAGTGAAGTTGGACGAAAAGGCATGCCACCCTGGCTGTTGTGAAGAAATGAGTGCAAAAAATTTGATAACACTCTTTGAGGTGGTCCTGCAATAGAGGAATTAGGATTGGTTTGGTTGCCAGGAATACAAAAGTTTCATACACAATTTTCTGAAGATATTGTTCCCAGACAGCATTAACCAATAAGCAAGAGGAGCTTGCTTGAAAACTAAAATGATATTCACCGAGTCAAATCATCTAGCAAACTACAGCTATCAAGTATGGGTAGCAATGTCACAAATAACAACATGAAGGGGGGAATCCCAAGATGACCCCACAGAAGATTAAAACTGTGAATGCATTATATCAAGGTCATTTGAGAGGGTTAGAAAGAACCAATGTTTGATTATAAATCCTCCAGAAAATAGATAACATTGATCAAGTCAAAAAAGAAGAATGACATCAAACCGATAACAAAGCACCTTGAAAATTACCATCAAAATTTTGTTGAGCCAGAGGTTGCTCCGAAGGGAAGTTGGTTTAGACCATCCCTTCCCTGAAAATGTGGGACTTGAGGCCTTTGAATCTCATCCCAAGCATCTGAAAACCGACCTTGATCCACAGAGCGGAAACCTTGAAGGAATTCTGAACCCTGGAAGAAAAGGATGTTTAAGTACTGACAATAGTTCTAAAAGGCATAAAACTGAAAGAATCTGAACCTGCAAGTTAGGCCGTAGTGTGTGTTCAAGCTCTGACCCAGGAAGGGAGGCAAAGGGCTCTTCCCCTGCATACAAGTTGCCATCTGATGTTGTAGCAGTTGCAGTAGGTATCTCTCGAAGCCTTTCCTGCTCAGTAATAAATGAAGTGCTTATGGTGATGGGTCAAAAAGAAAGCACATGAATTGTAAAGAACTCATTATATAAAACCAAACCTCATGCAGTAATGAAAAAACATAAGGTTGAAATCCATTCATAAAGAACACGTGGTTGCAGCAATTTCCATCAAGCACCAAGGACAGCGTACAGAAAGAACTCTCAAATTGACGAAATCAGTGACTGATAAACATATATCTCATGTTGCAGATCAATTTTTTGGTCGAAATGGTAGATAAAGATAAATCTCATGCTGCTAATTACTTTTTTTGTAGTATCTATGCTGTATCAAGGCAGGAAGTTTGTGCATAACAGAATGGCCATCAGAAGAGTTTCTCTGGCATTTAAATGATTCACAGGGCTCCCTATCTATTCAGTCTTCCCCATGTACTATTATCACCTCCTAAAAGTTCATTAAGTATTCAACATTCGTGTGCCGCAGACCTCTTACCTAAGAAAGAAAATATATAAAAAAAAAACCAGCAGAATCGTGCAGTACTTTGAAAGTAATTGGTCATAAAAGAACATCCAGAATTTAATCTAACAATTATATATATCAAATAATCTGCTACATCTCCCAATCTCTTAGAAAGCTAGACGCCCAGTCTCCTCCGTTGAATAGAAAGAGAAACTAAGGAAGTTGTGGATCACAAGATAAACACCCAAGTGCGAAACAACTAATATCCACCCAATTTTTCACATTTTTTACAGTATCATATGATCGAGTTACTGATACCGGAAATTATCTAATATCTCATTCCACACAGCTCGACCAAAATTTTTTGGATGTGAACCCACTAACCTTAACCTATCTACTAAATTTCATTCTAATCCATGGTCAAACACACATAATAGCCGCTCACACGGAGTAAACAAATGGTAATCCTCTACTTCTAGCATGAAAATTAACATTAACTCGCTCCATTAAATTCCAATAAACACTAACTGGGAAAAATCCAAGCTAACACATAATCTACAGTCAAGCATAACCAATAAGAGTAAATTAAATTGACAAGGAAAAAAGTTGAAATAACCAAGGAACCTGAGTTTTGGATGAGGAACCAATAAGGGCGTTGGCGAGAGCACCGAGAGGGTTAGAGGAAGAACTAGACCCGGCACGGCACAGGGGCACCACTCACCAGCTCCCGCATCGCCATACTGACTTCCTTCCTCTATAAGAATTGCGGGTCCTTCCTACGGCAACACGGCACCGCTAGTTTTTTCCAGTAATTTCTTTTACAGGAAATTAAAATTTATGGTTGGAATTATCGTGATGAAATCCAATTGAGAGCAGACAGAAAGTTTGAGGTAGGGGAAGTAAACAGCATATATAGTTGTATTGATTGACGGGAGGTGGGGTGGGGTGGGTGGGGGTCGGTGGTGGGTTATTGGGAATAGTGCGATCGTCTTTGCGATAGGCTTTAGGGTGTGTTTGTTCGCGCGATTAATCCTATCCTCTGCCAGCAAAATTGTCCAACTCCAACCATATGATAGGAGTATTTAATTCTTATTTTCTCCTAAAATAAAGTATATTTAGCTGCACACTCCTTGTAAATTTATAACATAAGATATTTACATTATGCACTATTTATATATCATATTATGTGTGCCTCTATGATTAATTTCAATTATAGAGCTTTGCAGTTGCAACGTTTTTGCAATTTTTAGCAATTAATTGTTTTTTTGTTAATCAATATTTGTGTTCAAGAAAAAAAGTTTGAGAATATGGTACTTGCGCGAAAAATACTAATAATAAATTATTTGCAGGGTAAATTACTATCAATTCTTTTAAATTTGATATAAATTATAAATATTTCTATTATTTGAAAATTTATAAATGCCTCTCCATGACAATTTATTGCATAGGTTTTAGGTCTGATCCATTTAAGTTCATTTCATTATTTTATAATGATCCATTTAAAATTTCATCATTTTTAAGAATTTATTTAAATTTCTATTGCTATATTACCCTTTTTAATTTTTCTATTCTTTTTAAGATCCATCTAAAAATTGTGAATTTTTTAATTTTCAAACATAAAATAACATATTATTCTTTTTAATTCTTTGTATTATTTTTTTAAGACCCACTTAAAAAATGTGAAATTTTAAATAAGTTTTTGTAAGACAATGAAATTAACTTAAATGGGTATAAAATTATTAAATAATTTAAATAGATATTTATATTAAACTTAAATTTATTTAGAAATAAGAAAGGAAAATTGGTCATTATACCATATTGCACTACCTGGTACTATACATCATGCCTAAGATGGACGATATCAGGCTATTAGAGATTATTAATTTCAATAACAGTTGTAATTTTTTAAACAACAATAAAATATTTATAATTATTATAAAACTAATAGAAAATCGTTGTAATTTACCCAAGTAAATATATTTTCCATAGGTGCCCAAATAGAATCCAACTCTTTTTTCTAAATTAAATTTTGTCCCATCCTGATAGAAATAAATTAACAGCAATAGTCTTCAAAACAGTATAACCCTTCCTTTATGGAGATAATAATTCGGTAAGAACCAAACATCCAATTCAAATTGCATGAAATGAATGTAACTGCAGAGATGTATCTATAATTAGGGATAATTCCAATCATTTCTATAGAGTTTTGGTGTAATTACATGTAAATTTTCTATAATTTGGGACATTACATCTAGCAACCCTGATATTTACTCATATCTAACAAATAAGTTCATATGTTAGTAAAAATTCAGCGAATTTGCTGATATTAACAAAAAAATTAAATAAAATTTGATATTTACCTTTGATTGACATAAAACTGACTTATTGCACGTCAAATTTTTTTTTTCCGAACTAAACTACCCTTATAACGGTGAACATATGCATCATCGCATGTATTAACGCATAAAGACGTATGAGAGAATGACGAATAGGGATGGGGGCAAAAAATAAGTATATAAAAAAAGTGGAAGTAAAACATGAGGTATAAAAAAAAAGTTTGTTGTTTGGAGGGAAATTAAAGCTGTATGTATATGAAATTCCTTTAAAATCCAATTTTATTTTTATTCAAAATTTGGGAAAAAAAGTAAAAGTATAAGTCAAAAAGTACATATTCTATTATTCATATACATATAATTTCCTCAAATTATTTTTTCATTCTCGCTGATAATACATGATATTTAAGAAAAGATAACTAAATCGCCAAAAAACTACTACGTCGTCAATCATTGAAGGTTATTTTTTTCTTATTTAAACTTAATAATTTTTAATAAATGCACAATATTTTTTAATAAAAAATATTTATTTTTGTTTGATGAATATTTTTTCTAATACGATTTTAAGACTTTTTATACGCTAAAATAATATTATAAATGAGTAATTGATAAAATTATAAAAATTATTTTTATTCTCAATATTTTTTTTCGTACCAAACAATAAAAAGTATTTGAAATTTACCCATATTCCAATCATATCAGGTAATTTATTTATTTTATATTTTCCCTTCCATTTACCTTCCCACTCCCCTTCCCCTTTCACTTTTTCATTTATTCTCACTTGAAAAAAAAAAAAAAAAAAGCGAACCCTTAGATAAACAAAGGGTAAATTATAGCCGCATCTCACAAGATTTGACACAATTATAAATACATATTCATTGTTTGAAAAACTAAAAGCACTCCATTATTTTAACGTATGTTTAACAAGGAGCTCGCTCCCTTAGCCTTCACTAGGATTTTATTCGATTTTCGTGATAAATTGAACAAAATATTCTTTTAAATTATTAATTATAATTTTATAAACTAATATGCCTTATGAATTATTTACTTTACCCATTCTCTCTCTCTCTTTTCAAACATACAAAAAATAAAATAAAAAAATCAGCAATGATAAAATAATAATTTTTACCTTGTCGTATAGGGACTCAATAATATTTTTCATCAGGGGTGTATTTGTAACTCTCAAATACTAAGTAAGTATATAAAACTTCAAGAAAAATAGATGTAATTTGTTCATAAAAAATAAGGAAATTAGTTAAATGTTAAAAGAATACAAAATTGCAAATAAAAGAATATGAGAAGTGGAGATAACGAATTCATGTGGAAGACGGCAACCGAACTAAACCAACGCCACTACTCTGTAAAAGTCCAGCACGAGAATGAGGCCAGTCTCTATCTACCGTAAATTTTAGAATAATTACATTTACATTTTTTGATTTAAGGTTTATTTATATAAATTATTCATGTTTTTTCATATAATTATAAAATTTTTTATTGATAGTAAAAAAATAAATGTAGTTTGTGCAATAATACTAGTATTTTTAGAAGGTTGTGTGTAATTTTTCAAAAAATTAAGGGATGATTTGTGTAAATAATAATGATATTTTGATGAATTATGTGTACTTATCTAAAAGATAGAGGTAATTTATATAAATGGCCATAATTCAAGGGGTGTTTGCAAAAAGCGATGTATTTAAGTGATTTTACAAAAAAAGTGCTGAGTAAAAGTTGGGGGTAATGAAAAGCTGAAGATGGGAGAAGCTGGGGGTTTGATACTTTTAGCTTCTAATTTTTTTTTTTTTTTCATTTTTTAGCTTAAATTTAGAGATTGGGAAGTAAAAACTGTCGTTGCAAACGCTCTTTTTTAAATATAACCAAGCTTATAAACTAAGAATCACTTTTCTTTAATTTTTGCAAACACCCATTAAGATGCGTTTGGTATTATTTCTTCGTGAATTTATATCCCGACAACGAGTATTCACACTTTTATGTATATATGCACCATACAGATAATAATTTATGTGATTTTATAAGATTCAGAAATACATGTCAAAATCAAATAATTCCAAAATGATATACGTATGTTTTCAAATTGGCCCCATAGCGAAACCAAAAGTCGCTTGCACTATTTTTTCTTTTAACATATTGTTTGCAATTTACACATTAGGGGTAGGCACGTAATATTTATATGCTTATTATTAGACAGAAACTATAAATTTAAAAATAAAAATCAATAATAATCATAAAAGTGAATGATAAATACGATAATAAATTGTTAATTAAAAATAATATAAATTAATAATTATATTAATACAGATATTTAAATATAGAAGTAACAATATTTTACCATCCGAAATATAATTATTTTTACACTTTAAAATATGAATTTTAATTTGTGTCAACATACCATCTCAACTTCACAAAATTTTACACTTTATCATTTATAATTATTTTTTTATAAAGTCTTTTGTAAAAAAACATCACAGGCACTTCATATGCGATATTTAAGGGTTATATGATGATATTTTTCGTATATATACAATATGTTATGTTATTCCGATAAAAATCAGCAAAAAAAAGCGAATATATGTGATAAAGTATAAATTTCGCAAAATCGATACGATAAATTAACACAAAAATAATTTAAATATCAAAGTATAAAAATGGATAACTTTAAAAATATGATTAATATTTTAGCATAGACGACGCAACACGAGAAGCGTAGAAGAAGTGAAGGGGAAAAACTGTAATCCACTTCATATTCTTTTGGCTTTTGGGGTCGCAAGCTACAAATATTCTCTCAATCAAGCAAGAACAGAGGAAGAGCTTAGGATCCAAAAACTCCAGGGGGGGAGGGGAAGATGGCGTCCTCGTCCAGCAGCGGCCTCACCTTCAAGCTCCACCCACTCGTCATTGTCAACATCTCCGATCACTATACTCGCGTCAAGTCTCAGTCCCTTCCGACTCAAGCCGCCCCCAACGGCGCCGATGCCTCCTCGCTCCCTCCTGCTCCACCACCTCGCGTCTTCGGATGCGTCATCGGCGTTCAGCGTGGCCGCACCGTTGAGATCTTCAACAGTTTTGAGCTTCTCTACGACCCCTCCACTCACTCACTAGACCGCGCTTTTCTCGAGAAGAAGCAAGAGCTTTGTGGGTATCTGATCTTATAATAATTATTTTAATTTTCCCTGATTTGTTTGTTTATGTTATCTTCTCCCGGGCCTGGTTACTGGTTGGGTTTCCTTTGGGAACGGAATTAAGGACACTGAATTTTGATGTACTGAGCAGATAAGAAGGTTTTTCCGAATTTTTATATTCTCGGATGGTACTCAACGGGGAGTGACGCGCAAGAGTCCGATATGGTATTCACAAAGCTGTGAGTTATTTTTTTGTATACCTTTGTTTAATCCAGGAATTTTCTGATTGAGTCATGGAGTGATCTTGAAATTTTATGTGGACTATATACGTTAATTGGCTTGCACTTATATGTTAACACAGAGAAAAACGGCATAACTTACGAGACCGAATTATCTGGAGACCTGCAAATTTTATTTTATTTTTTGCTTTCCTGCATATCACGGCAGTAACATGTAGACAATCAGGTCCTTAAAGTGGTGCAGCAGCTTCCTAATGACGCTTGCCTATGTTATCCTTTTAGAAATAATAAATTGTGTATGCCTCTGCGTTAAATGTCACGTGGGCTCGCCAAAATAAGAATTGATGATAAAAAGTGCCAGAGTGAAGTGTCATCCATATGGATTAAATTATTTCTATCTGGAACAGATGGAGTGCGAGTCCATTGTTTAACTAGTGAGATTGTTTGTTTCTAACAGTTGATGGACATCAATGAGAGCCCGGTTTATGTTCTACTCAATCCTTCAATTAATCCTGCGCAGAAAGATCTGCCTATTACAATTTATGAAAGTGGTATGTATTTGTTATTCTGCTATCACCAAAATCCCTTGGAAGGCTGAAATGCTACTCATCTTGCTTATTTCTATCACTTACTTATATATCCCATATTTGGTGACGGAGACTGTTGTATCATGGATGTATTCCTGAACTTATACAATCAGAAGACGAGCATGAGATGTTAAATTTTACTGTTGCAAAGGACACTTTGATTGTATTGTTCGTGTAATGGTGTGTTTTATTCAGAAGATTCTCTCTTTCTGTTATATTGCTTTCCTCTAAAGAAAACACTTCTTACAATGTTATTTTTTGTTAGTGTTAAATGTTTAGCTGCTCTTAGCATGCTGCTATTTAGTTTGGAACTAGACCTTTATATTTGAAATAAGCTAGTCAAGTATTTAAGCTTGGGCACACGCCTGCGTCCATGTAGATATTATTCATACTTGATATGGAATTAATAATAATCTAGCCATATCAATGGGTTAATACATGTGAGCATGCCTGTAGCCATATGGATGATATACTCTTACCTGATTTCCCCAATAATCATCAATTTGTTAGCTGTTTGCATTTTAGTGGTCAAGTTTTGGGAGGCATGTCCCCTTATGTGGTGACTAATGATTTGGTGCTTCTATGAAACTTATTTTATTTATGATGGAAAGGACTTCATGAATAATGAGTCAAATCATGAACTGAATAGTCATGAGACCTGTTGGCTACTTGTTTTTTGAATACTATTTATTTCAAATTAATTGATTCTTGTTTTTTCTGTCTCTGTTGATCAATTCTCATCATTCAAGAGTTACATGTTATTGATGGCATCCCCCAGCTTATTTTTGTTCGGTCAAGCTACACCATAGAGGTACGTTTGCTGCTCAATTTTTAAAATCAGACGTCAGATGAGATTTAGAATATATGGGGCAATATTTTTATACTGTGCTTTGTAGACAGTGGAAGCTGAACGAATATCGGTTGATCATGTTGCCCATCTTAAACCATCTGATGGGGGTTCAGCCGCAACTCAATGTGAGTCTTCCTTTCCTGATATTTTTCTCATTGTTGTAGCTATCGGTCAGTGCTTAAACCCATTCCCCCTTTTGCACCGTCTATTGATCATGATGCATAGGGCTTATAATTGCGCATTTCTTTGTAGTGGCTGCTCATCTTACTGGCATACATAGTGCCATCAAGATGCTGAATAGCAGAATCAGAGTGCTTCATCACTATCTTCTTGCTATGCAGAAAGGTATATCTGTCCATTTTTCTTCTCTTTTATCTTAATGGATTTTATTTTGAAGTAAAACAAATAATTTATTTTATTTCTGTGGAGGAGAAAGAGATGCACGTGGAAAATCTAGAAAAAGATTCAAAGTATTTAGCGGGCTCCAAATTCCTTAATATTATGATGAAGAAATCGTAGTATATAATCTTTCTTTTCTCATCATTGGTTTTAGTGGAATGTTTTGTTTTAGGCTGTCTTTGGTGTCTGTCTCATTTCTGTTTATCGGAACTGAGACTTAAATCTTTTCAGAATGAGTCTAGTAGATTAAGTTTGGGTAGTATATCATACCTTGAATTAGCATGTTCCATGTTGTTCATTTTTCTACTGCTTGCAGGGGATATTCCTTGTGAGAATTCATTGCTAAGGCAAGTATCTAGCCTCCTGAGAAGATTACCAGCCATTGAGTCTGAAAAATTTCAAGATGATTTCTTGATGGTGAGTTCTTTGGAAGTTTCTGGTTTCTTGTTAGACAACAAATTTGTGTGTATCATGCAGTCTTAATTTCTTCTAATGCAGGGAAGGAGTTATTTCGATTTTATTCTGCCATTCTGCTGCAATATATAAACTCTTAACGGGATATATGATATTTTCGAGAATAAGTTTTTTATGGATCTTTGGTTTAATCTTCTGATCCTATATTTTTATGCTTTCCAGGAATATAATGATACTTGTTGATAACATCTTGCCATGTTCACCAACTGCACAAGGTATGGCTATTAGGCTTCTGCTGCTTATTATATTTTCCGAAGATTTTGGTGATGTAATGCTATATAATATAGAGCACTTACTGAGCTTGAAATCATTAGGATTAGGTTGAGCTCTAGTACTTTATCTAAAAAATTGATCATGCTGATTCTATGTTACCTCTAACATGTCTGTCTTATGCCATTCAGAAGAGATGTTTGAGTGGTGTGAACTTGCTTTGCTATATTTTGAATGCTTTTATTACCTTGTACAATTGCATGATCTGTTTGTCACGTGATGATTCTTCTGAATTTTCCTATTACCTCTGGTTGTGACTACGATATTGGCTGCTATAGTGTAATTTACTAAAGAATCAAGTATATGTTTTCCAGCATCTCAAGAACTTCAAATTTTCACAAGATTATTTTAATGTTGTTTAATGCATTTAACATACTTCTTTGTGCAGTACAATGAATGAGCTGGTCGACAAATTCAATACGGCTTATGACAGGCATAGTCGAAGGGGTGGTCGAACTGCTTTTATCTAAAAGCTTGCTCATTTTCTTCTCCCCTGTTTTCATCTGAAGAAGGCAGCTTATACAATCTAGGAATTATGTTTGGAGCAGACCTGCGGTCATCAACAGAATTCCTTAACTTGTTATGCTAGCAGTTGTGTAGTTTTCTCGTCAGTTCGTTTTTCTCTTTTGTAAAATTTGAGGACAATTACAGAGATAGGACAGTGAATTGGTGCACAGGTCAATAGACTGTTAAGAGTCTAGTTTAGGCTTTGCGAAACTGTGATAAGCTTGTCAAGCATTTCAAATTGAAATTCTTGCTAACTCCGAAATGATTACACTCAAGGACTTGCATGACAAGTATAATAAATACACATATTTTTGATTGATCATTCTCTAACAATGACAATTCAAGTATAGTTTGTTTCTTATGAAATTTATTTAGTTTCAGGCGAACATTGATGTGCAGTTTATACTGTATTCTTGAAGAAATGTCTGGAATTACCATAAATTTTCTAATAAGCAGTTGCTATGTAGCGAAAGATTAAACAGTCCTGTTATTGCTGGAGACTTCAAGAGGCTACTAATCCGATGTTAGCTATCCGCAATTGTTTAATGAATAATTGTTAAGCGATGTTTTCTCTAATTGTAAGTCGTAGGTTCTCTTTACTTGAACTTAATTTGGTCTCACTTTTGTATTTCTCAGATGATTTATTCAATAAATCTTTTTCATTAGAACTGTTAAAAGTCAAAAGGTTGCTAAAGAGAAAGCCTTAATAAAAATCCATGTCACATGTGTTAAATATGCATGCATGCATGTCTCTTTGAATGATTCAGGTATTATTACTGCACTAAAGTGAGCTCAAAATCCAAATGTGTACTGATATTGGAAATTCATCGCGCAGCAAACTGCGGTTTAATCTATCTTTGACCTAGACAGAGAGCTCAGTTTTGGAAATGAGAATACCATCACTATCTGCATACAACCACTCTCCATCACGAATCACAGTTCCTGCAATATGAATAGGTATATGCTTCTCCCCAATCCCCTTTTTGTTTGATTTCTGGGGATGTGATGCCAATGCTCTAACCCCAATATCACAGCCATTTATCTCATCCACATCCCTTATACACCCATTTACCACGATTCCACTCCACCCCATATTCTGAGCCAACTGCCCCAAATTTCCTCCCACCAAGGCACATCTCATGCTTCTTCCACCATCTATAACCAGAACTCTGCCCTCGCCTCTGGTCTCAAGAAGCTCTCTGACCAACACATTGTCTTCAAACACCTTGAGTGTGGCAATCGGGCCAGAGAAAACTCGACTTTGCCCATAAATCTTGAAGATAGGTGGCAGGACTCGGATGTCGCCAGTTGCTAGGAGTGCTGCATTGGTGTCGCATACTTCAGCTGTAGCTAAAGAACCCATGCATGCATTAACCTAAAGACAGTTGTTCGTGACCATCAATACTGGCAATTGCTTTGCATATGCACTGAACAAAGATCAAGAAATATCAATTTACATGGTACACAGAATAATTGCCAGTCCCAGTTACTTTGGAGAAGTATCTGCAAATGGATTCTTCTCAAACACCTCAAACTACTAAGCCTGATGGGATGAGTATGACTTCTGAAGAATTCTTGCACAATTCCAATCAGCATTTTACGAGTATGATTAACAGTCATGGCTAGTCGCCCGAAAGTTGAAGAGAGAGACACAAAGAGATACTACTAAATTCATTCCTTAAGACTCAGTACATTAGGGAAGTAGAAATACTGATTTTGATTAAGTTCAACTTTTATCCGTCTCAACCAACAGTGAAGGCTAAAGCCCCAATTCTTTCAACAGGATTTCTCCCAATTCTGCTAAAATAATTTCACCAACTCTGAACAAAATCACCTTTCTTTGCACCGACCAAACCCTCGAAACTCAGAAGCGAACAAAAATAACCTTACTCCTGTTCTAGATGTTACAACACTGTCACTCATCGAATTTCACCTGGGATCGCTTTCTGAATGGATAATCATTCTAAGCAGTCCAGAGGGAGAATCAAAGAAAATACTCAGACTTGACCATTGAGAAAGTTCAAAAAACATGTTCAAATAACAACATAATCAAAAACCATAACTGGAACATAGAATTCGCATCTTATCCGTAAAACTTAAATCTTTAACGTAGGGATAAGAGTTTACCAGTGAAGAAATGAGTAGACAGAAGGCAAAGGCGCAGCAACCACCGGAGACGATGGCCTGAAAGTTCCAGTTTCCCAGAATGATACTCTGAGGTGTGATATATAGGCAGGCACCGTTAATCGGACATCACATCACTCAAACTCATCTCATCTATTCTCCTCGCAATGTGTGCCATTAATTTCCATGACGCGTGCAGCTTCCAGTTTTTGTATTTCGTGGGCAAAATTAGTGTTTGGGTGCACAAATTGCAATTGGGCCTCCAAATTTTCTAACAACTGTCGGTTTGATTTCCGCAGCCAACAGACCAATCATGCGAATGGCTGAAAGCAAAAGCAAAAGCAGAATTGGGCTTTGGGCTGAGCTTGGGAACAGAAAGCGCTGAATGTTGACAGCACCATAGCCATCTTAAGGACAAAACTTAATATTAGGGATAATTATATTTATAATCTCTGACTTATAATTTATTTACACAAATTATCTTAATCTTTTATATAATTACAGAAACTGCATCTAATAATAAAAAAGCAGAATAATTTGTGTATTTTGGAAAATGTATGTATAATTTTCTAAAAAACATGGATGGCTTATTTAAGTAATATTGACTTTTTTAGTGGATGTATATGATTTTTTTAAAAAATGAAGATGGTCTGTATAAATAGACCACAGGTGAGTGAGGGAGTGTAGATGTAATTACCACTAATATTAATTGCTCTAATTTGGTATGTACTGATTTTTAGAATTTCTTTGAACTCTATAAGCCAATCTACATTGTCTTTAAAACAAAAGTATTTATTGAATAAAAGAAATTATATATATATATATATAGGTATAACTATTAAACATATTGAAATAAAGTAGAAATACTCAGAAACACTGACTCGAATCACAACCTCCACAGTTCATTGGCTCAGAATACATTGTATCTGTAATGACAGAGGAACACACATTAATGCACCCATGGTGCCTAAATTATTTGACTTAAGACCATGTGCGACTTAGGAACGTTACATATGAAGCAGAGGACAATATGATACATGTGAAGCAAAAGGGTCATTATTCAAATGCTTTGAGTTGAGAAGTGTGAGAACTAAAGATTTGCTAGTAATCAACTTGATCTGAATCCAGATTCGCTAATAAACATGAGAACATCGTGACAAAATGTTAGGGAATGCATAGAAGGGGTGAATGGTGGAAAGTGGCAAAAACATAGGGAGAGGGAGAGAAGAGAGTTTGTGCAGAAAGAATCACCCGAATTTATTTTTTGATTGGAGGGATTCAATACAAAACCTGCAGAAAAGGATGAAGAAAGAAGGGAGGGAAATATTATCATTATGGTCAGGGGGGGTGATGGCGAGAACTGATTTTGTCATGGTGCTGCTTGTAGGTTTTTGGTTCATGGGATTAAGTGCGTTGTCCTCAGAGCAACTAAGTACTGGCGGTGAAGTTGGCAGCTTATTAGCCTTCAAGAGGTCTTCAATTGAAGCTGATCCAAAGGGCTTCTTGGGTAACTGGGTTCCATCTTCTTCACGCCCATGTTCTTGGAATGGCGTTTCATGCTCTGACGATGGCCGAGTCACGAAGCTTGACTTCACGAATGTAGGCATATCTGGCCACCTTCATATCTCTGATCTCATGGCACTAGCCAGTCTCACCACTCTACTTTTCAGTGGCAATTTTTTTTATGGAAATCTTTCTTCCTCTGCTAAATTTTGCAGCTTTGAGTTTCTGGATTTATCTCTCAATAATTTCTCGGAGCCATTTGCAGCAGATTCATCGTTCACCTCTTGCAGCGGGCTTTCTTATTTCAATCTCTCCCACAACTCAATCTCAAGTGGGAGTCTCAAGTTTGGACATTCTCTTTCCCAACTTGACCTCTCTGGAAACAAGATTTCAGATTTAGGCCTGTTGAGTTCTCTTCTTTCCAATTGCCAAAACTTGAATCTGCTTAATTTTTCAAGCAATAAGTTGGCGGGCAAGTTAGAAAGCTCTCTCTGCTCTTGCAAGAGCCTCTTGGTTCTCGACCTCTCCAACAACCATTTGTCTGGTGAAATACCACCTGCCTTCATACAAAACTCAATGGTGTCTTTGAAAAATCTTGATCTTTCAAGCAATAACTTTAGTGGCAATCTCCTCAGTTTCGATTTTGGGGTTTGTTCAAATCTTACCATACTAAATCTTTCTCACAATGGTTTCTTTGCTACTGGATTTCCAACGAGCTTAACAAACTGCCAGAGCCTTGAAACTCTAGACATTAGCCACAACCTAATCCAGCTCAAGACTCCAGGGAGCTTATTGGGGAAGATGAAGAATTTGAGGCAATTGATTTTGGCCCATAATGAGTTCTTTGGGGAGATTCCAGCAGAGATGGGGGGAATTTGTGGAACGCTTGAGGAGCTTGATCTTTCTTCGAACCAGTTAACTGGTGGACTTCCTTCAAACTTTGTTGCATGTTCTTCACTCTTTAGTCTGAAACTTGGTAATAATCAGCTCTCAGGCAGTTTTCTAGATACTGTTGTGAGTTCTCTTACAAGTCTTAAGTATCTGTCTGTTCCATTCAATAACATTACTGGTCCGGTGCCACAATCGCTGACAAATTGTACTCAGCTTCAGGTTCTGGACCTCAGTTCTAATACTCTGACAGGGAACGTCCCATCTGAATTTTGCTCAAGAACTCCGGATTCAGTTCTTGAAAAACTGTTGCTACCTAATAACTATCTCTCAGGATCAGTGCCATCAGAGCTTGGGCTGTGCAAGAAGTTGACAACAATTGATCTCAGTTTCAACAACTTAAATGGTTCAATCCCACAGGAAATATGGACCTTGCCAGAGATTACGGACCTAGTCATGTGGGCAAACCACCTCATAGGTGAAATTCCTCAAGGAATTTGCATAAAGGGTGGAAATCTTCGAACCCTGATTCTCAATAACAATTTCATAACTGGAACTCTACCAAAGTCCATTGTCAACTGCACCAATCTATTTTGGTTGTCATTGTCCAGCAACCGGATTTCTGGGGAAATCCCTTCAGACATTGGTGAACTCGTCAATCTTGGTATCCTTCAGCTGGGAAATAACTCTTTAAGTGGAGAAATTCCGGCAGGAATAGGCAAGTGTCAAAGCCTGATGTGGCTCGATTTGAATAGCAATGAGTTGACAGGTCCCATTCCTGTGGCGCTTGCTGCACAAAGTGGTCTTATATTTCCTCAAGATGTTTCAGGAAGACATTATGCCTTTGTAAGAACAAGAGGTAGGCCAGAATGTAGAGGTGACTTGTGGCTAGTTGAATTTGAAGGAATTCGTGCTGATAGGCTGGCAAATTTTCCTATGGTTCATTCTTGCCCACCAACCAAAATCTATACCGGTGTAATAGCCTACTCATTTGCAGGCAATGGCAGCATGATCTACCTCGATCTCTCCTACAATCACTTGTCAGGGACAATCCCTGAAAACTTAGGTTCGATGAGTTTTCTGGAGTTTCTCTTTTTGGGGCACAACAATATAACTGGAGAAATACCCTTCAGTTTTGGAGGCCTCAAGAGTGTTGGAGTTCTCGATCTATCCCACAATAAGCTTCAGGGATTCATACCAGGGTCATTAGGAGGTCTCTCGTTTCTCAGTGATCTTGATGTTTCTAACAACAATCTTTCAGGGCGTATTCCTTCTGGTGGTCAACTCACTACTTTTCCGGCCTTAGCATATGAAAATAATTCTGACCTTTGTGGGGTTCCTTTGCCTCCTTGTGAATCTGGAAAAGGCCATCATGCCTCAAGCGCTTCTGTCCGATGGAAGAAGCAAGATATGACTGTAGGAATGATTTGTGGCTGTAGGAATGGTGACATATAATATGGCTGTCTGACCTTTCTGGTATCTTACCAAGTTTTGATGATAACATAATACAATCTTTCTTTATGTACTTTTGGAACACGTGACATTTACCTATTTGGAAGGATGATAAATCTTGCTTACTAACTGCTGTTGCCAAAATATTGTGTATGTGATATCTTCTTAGTATCTTCACCTTGCAATCATTTACTCCTGTGGGATTTACTTGATCTCATTAAGACATGGAAATATATTAAGAACGACACACGAAAGTGTTTCTTTTTTGTGCATTTCTTTATGTACTCTTCGATCACTTGTCTCTTACCTTAAGAATAAATCTTGTAACTTTTAGTAGTTATACGTACAAAAAGAGAGATGTAATCAACAATTCATATAATAGGTTTTTAAGAGATCGTAATTAGATTAACTACTTTTCATTAAACTTTCACAGGGTTATGCTAGAGGAGGACGGAAGCTAATTTACATTGAGCTTGCAGTGGAAGCATTTTCCGATAAGACAAGGCCGGGAAATTGGCTAATGATTAGAGTTCTCCAACTGTGACGTGTTGGCAGGTTCAAGTTCCTCTGTAGTACCAACCACAGGTAGGATTGCTGGAAGCAGCTAATATTGAGTATGCCTCTTAGAGACTTGAATCGTTTATGATAAAGAGTTTTCGCTCTAGGGTTCAAATCCCAACTTGATCTTGGAATTTTGCAATAAGGACCCCTGGAAGTCTGAGCCCTAACATTGGTCTCACCTCACGCACCCAGCACACACACCCCCAAGGTTCCATCTTCTGCCGGAAACGGTACACCTAAGTTCAGTCTGTTGGAAGTTATAGTTCCAGCTTATTAAATTCTAAGTCTGAACTTGGTCACTGCAAGAAGGTTCAATCTAAACCTAAGCGCTATTAGTTCTCTTATATTTTGTGCACAACTGAAGAGACACTCAGAGTTGGAATTCAATTTTTATATATTTTAATTCAAAGCACTCCCTACCACTTTTCTGTAAGTGACAGACTGCTTCAACAATCAACGCTATCATGTTATATAAATATCTTAATCTTTAAATAGATTTTTATCGGAACTGTTGGTAAAAAATTAGTAAAGAGAACACGATTAGCACATATCAATGTGAACTGAAAGTTGATTAAAATAAGCTGCGCGTGCAGAAACGCAACATGATAAACGTATACAACATGCATACATGTATTTTCAGGAGCTCCACAAGGAGTACCGAAGAAAAAACCCTGAACTCCAACCATTCAGAAAGTTTCAAATATTAAAAAAAATAATAATAAGAAGAATCAGAATCAAATCAAACACAACCGGTCATCAATAATCGAACTCTCGTCTTATCCATAAAATCCAATTTCGCAAGGTAAAATCAGATTTTACCAGTAAGGAAGCATGTTAACAGAAGGCAAAGCCGCATCCACCGGAGACGATGACCTGAAAGTGTACTTCCCCAATAAGCTCCGATTGCAGCGACTGAGAGGCATGATACATACGTCGGAACCATTACTCGCCCATCATATCACTCCAAAGTCCAAACTCACCTCATCCCATCTCCTCTTTGCTCCGGCCATTAGTTAAATATCCTCACGGAGAAATTGCAACTGGGCCTCCAAATCTTTTACCAACTCTGAATTTAAATATAATTGGCCCAAGCCCAATCATGTATATTGAGCTTCAATGTGCTTTGGGCTTTATTCGGGCTTGATGCTTCAGCATTTTGGTAAGCGCCAAACCCCCCGCCCCCAGGTTAGTTAAATGCTAGTCAACAGTTAAATACAAAGCTAAAATTATAATTTTACTTATAATAAGAATTATGGATAAAAATGAAATAAATAATTAATATTGAAATTATCATGTGTATGTATTAGTATATATTTTCATATTTCTAAATAGGGTAAATTACAAATTAGCTCTCTGTTATTCGAAATGTTCATATCAGTCCTCGTAAAAAATAAGATATCATTTCGCTCCCTGTATTTTTAAAGGAGCAATTACCCCCCCCCCCCCCCACTAAAGAGGCAATGTACTCTTTTTAAAAAATACAAGAAAAAAATAATATTTTATTTTTCACAAAGTTTTATATAAATACTTCAAACAATATAGGAAGGTAATTTATAATTTATCCTTTCTAAATATAATGTATCGTTGTTATTCAACATAATATATATAATGAAATCACCTTTATGTATACAAAAAATAAAATAAAATATAGATAAAATAAAAATTTCCATCTTAGATTAAAGGTAACTTTGGCCATTTTGTAATCCAATAATGATAAAAGTTGAGTTGGGTATAATCAACCTTTTTTAAAGAGCACAAGAGGGGGCCATATATACCTTTTACAAAAGGGTAAAATGCAATTTACCTCATTTAAAAGTCATAAATTTATCATTCAATTGGTTAACACAAATTAATTAAATCAATGCTAATGAGACCTAATTTATTTGACGAAATTGAATAATCAAAGAAGTCATGGATTCAAGTCCCACCAATGCATAAGGGTTGATCTATTTTAATAGTAGTTGTTGGCATAATATAACAGTATTTATTGATTAATTATATATATTTGATATTAATAATTAACAGTATTTGATATTTGATATTTGATATTTGATATTAATATTCGATATAGTGACCTTTCAAATTAAGCACTAACACTTCTAAATAATAAAAAAAATTAAAAAAATATATATTTAATTAAATCTAAATTCAAAACTTTTCTTAAGGGAATTTCTAATGGCAAATTATGGGAAAGGGAAAAGAAAGTAATTAATCATGCTTCTATTTGTTGAAGAACGAGCTTAATTAGATTAATCTAAAGTTTCACATCAACTACCTTTTTTCTCTTTCTTTTTGCATGTAAATAGACCCTACAATTTTTGGCCATAATTAGATTATTACTAATTATTTATTAATTTACTATTGAGCGCAGTATTTGAAGTAAAATGTATTGTACCTTGGTATAAAATAAATTACAAGATCAAATCAATTTATGAAAAATTACATAGACACCTCCCGATCTTAAATCAAAATATACAAATATCCCATATACTTTATAAAATTACAGACAACCCCCTTAAAAGGGTGTTAATGTAATGTACTTCGAGTATATATGTAAAATTTCACACTACTGACGAGGATGAACTCGCTTGCACTAGCCGGCCTAGCAAAGAGTTGATTATGAAGTCAGTCCACACCCACTTTATATGTTGGTAGCTACAATAAGAGTTCGTCTTTGAAGTGGTTACGACTCAAATCAGATATTTTAAAATGTTCAAAAATTCGTACAGTCACGGGCAATAAAAATTTGATGTGTGTAGTCTATTCTTTCTTCGTCTTTTCACCAATAAAAATTGAAAAATAAATTTTGAATGCATGAATTAAGATTAATTGATTTTTTTATAAAAATAAATAAATAAATAAATAAAAAGCCAAGATGTGATAGTAGAATTATCTGTCTGTCTCACACCAAGACAGCAATTAAAAAATATTCCAAAGTCAATATAATTAATTAGGTGATTACTGAGGAAATCAATCAATTATTATTCTAACTTTTTTGGGTTTCGGGTTCTCTACAGTTCCCTATCATCCAATTCTCCTTCACCCCCAGAATCCTGAGATGAATCAAAGTAACTTGACTAATTGAGGCATCAGATCAGAGTGATGATATTAATTTTTTTCCCTAATAATTCGGTCGGTAACAATTGTCAAAAGTAAAGAGAGAAAAAAGAGGGGAAGAGGGTCCCGAAATCACGATTTTTAGTTGTTAGGTTCAAAGATGAAAGATTGTTTAGATCAAGATTTTCAAAATAGCAATAAAGCGTTCTCCCCACGTTACACGTCTTTTTCCCTTGATGTAGAGATACACATCTAACGCTTTTTCTCTAAGCCAATAAGAAACACCTACACAACCTTACATTAATTAATTTCTATTACTTGCAATTTTTCTAAAACTTATAATAATTAATGAGGGGCTATTTTTGTAATTTCATTCATCATTCTCTTCCCTACTCGACGGTGAAACTTTGAAATTTTTGAGCAACATATAATCATATATAATATATATATATATATATATATAGATGTTATATTTTGATAATTAAATTTCAAAAAATACCACCTTAAGATTTTGCTGATTAAGAATTAGGAGATTTATTTGACTGGTAATAAGAATTCGTAGAACGAAAATCTCATCTAAATATTTAAACTATTAGAGAGATAATATTAATACTCTGCAAGTGAAGTTTTTCTTTTATATATCTATACTATATAAAAAGAAAAATTCATTTTTACTCACAAACGGCGATTACTTACACCGTCGCACCTATTTTTTATAAAGTCAAAATATATTTGAATTAATAATATAACTAACTTATTTAAGTTTTTAGATTTTATTTTAACTGATAAATTATTTTTTTCTTTTATTTCTTTTTTTTTTAAATTTAATATATTGATTTATATATTTTACTCTTATATAAATTATTTCTTATATACACGCAGGGATGACGTGCCAAAACTACTAGTATAAAAAGGTAGCAACTAAGTTCGAACTCAACTTTCTTTGTGTTTGGCATGACTTTAGTACCATAGCGATTACCTCATTTAAAAGTTTAAATTATTAATGAGAATAATAATTTATTATTAACATTTTAACAAAATCATCATAATTTATTAATTTCATGGTTGAGGGGAAGTCTGTCAGTAATAATTAGATTTCTCTTGATACATTAAACAATACCTCAATTCAATCAATACATCAACATGACGAACAATGATAAATAAATTACAATAACTCAATTAAAAAATGAGAGAATTATACCTAAACATTCATCGGGACTCAAACCCATGACTTCAAACTTATTAATGTGATTAAAAAATCGTTTTTTGTCCAGTTGCATGTGACATCATACCTTTTATGGTTTCACTATTTGGATGTTGAAATACAGTGCTTTTACCACCATTCATGATCATCCAAATCCACTTTAAATTCAATGATTTGTCCAACTAAAAATCTCCTACACATATTATAACATTAGTGCATGTATGTTTTTCAAATCCACGAGTTTCGATTTTCTACTTGTTTAATAAAAATTTATATATAGTAAAGAAAAAAAAATGTTGTACTATATTAATTAATAATAATAATGCAACTACTAAAAATTCTCTCAATTTTTCAAAACAACTGGACTCGATTTCAACGCTCCCAAATTCATCGAATCTTATCCATATATGCAAATTCATATACCAAACGACGCACGTATCATAAATTAGACACTAAAAATATGTACGTTGCAAATTATTACAATAAAGAAAACAATAATTAAGTCGAAAACATGCACGCATACCCCACGTGTGACTCGAGAAACGTTACGACATGTGAAGCTAAGGGACAAGAACATACGTGATTGGGATGCCGTGCTTCCAACTCCCATCTAATCTACTCCTTCCTTCGTCCCAAATTGCAAATTACAACTATTATCTTTTCATTTGTTTTTGTTGAGGAAATTGAGACGTCCATTTCAAGTCGCGCCTAAAACCCGCCATGTCCCAGACCCTAACCGCACCACCTCAATTCTTACACGTCGCACGTTCCAAATAGGACCCTTTTGAAAACGCAAACCCAAAGTCAAAATGGAGCAGGCCCACCACCGCTCCGCTCGTGCGCTGAATTAGGGGCCCCAGTGCTTCCTTAAATTGTGAACCGCAGGTAGTCCAAACTGTGAACCCCTCAATTTCGAGTGAGGCAAGGATGTGAGATGCGATGATCCTGCCTAGTTCCTGCCTGCTCAATACAGATGGTGAAACAAACTATTCACAATTTTTTTTTATCACCAAAGATGTTGTTTTTCTTTTATTTATTTATTAATAAATTACACTAATATCCGTAAAATTAAGTCTAAATGAGTGCAAACTTTTACCACTCTATATGAGATGTATTTGTAATTATAATTATAATTATAAATTCGAAGGATAAAATACACGGGGTGTTGCCATGAGGTCCAACTCAATTAGCGAAGTTGAGACCCCATGATTTTAGAGGTTATGAGTTCGAATCCCATCAGGTGCGTGGCATGTTGTCTATTGTATAGCAGGAGTTGGTCTACTGTAATAGTATATATTATTGAATAGGATATGATTATGATTATTGTAATAATTTTTATTAATAGTAGGTATTATTGAACAGGACATGATTATGATATTGTAATAGTGTTTGTTAGATATTGATGTCGACTGGAATGATTGTACTTGTAATCAATTTATTTCAATTAATAATAATTCGTGGCTCTTACCTAAAAAAATAAATAAATACATGGAGTGTTTGTATATTTACTCATAACCTGAGGGGCTATATGACTTTGTAATAAAAAAAATTGAAATGAGAAGAAGTTATATATCTAATTCGCTATATATTAAGCGTATTTGTACACATCCTATCATTGATATCTAAATTGGAGTTTAAAGACTTACGGATAAAAAAAACTCTTAAATATCCTAAAAAATGGCCATAGACAATCCAACATTTGGTGGATTCAAGAAACATTGTGTGAGTGACCTGAGCGAACCCTTATAATAATAAATAAACACCTCATGTTCCATTTTGTTGCATGTACACGTCTAACTCGACCTACTTTAACTACTCAAAATAGTAAGATCATTATATATAGAATGTAAGAATAGTTGGAAATAATTGAGAATATATATGTAAGGATTTTGGTGGTCCCGAATAAAAAAAAGGAGTTGGTGGCATGAAAATGAGGACAGTAAGGTTTGGGACAGAAGAAAGAGTATTTATAAGAGGAATGAAGGAGAGGTAATAAAAGATGGAATTTGTGAGTGCAAAAGCGATAGAGATGGGGTGGGAGGGGACCCAAATTGATGAAAATCGTATTCGTATGTTGTTTACATTAGGTAGTAAAAAGGAAAGGACGGTCCAAAAATCAGCAAGTTTTCATTGCGAGAATTCCGGTGTTTTGATGCTTCATTCTCCAACCATACAATGCAATCCCCCCCCTCCCCATTATCCTATCTTTTATTTCTCTTTCCAAAATTCATCAACTTATTATTTCTTAACACAACATAGAAAATGACCCCTAAACCCTTTTCTTCCAGCGAATCTAAGCAAACATTTCTCTCTCTCACACACACACACATAGAGAATAGGATTCACTCGTGCGTGTGTTGCGCAATACGGACAAAGTGTGCCCCAACTCACGAACAATGTTTACTAGATTTTGCATATGTAAATGTATATGTAGAGAGAGAAAGAAGAGAGAGAGGGAGAGTGTGTGTGCGTTTGAGGGTTGTAATTGTAATAAGATAATGTAAACATGAAACCCTAAGTCCCGCGGGGCGTGCCTAATGTCTTGTTTTTGAAGATTATAATAATAATAAAAATAATAATAGGTAAGGAGTAAGGATGTATTTACTATTTGGGTTTCCGAGAATTGGTACTTTGAGATTAAACAAATTTTGTCCCACTCCCACCACTGCCCAACTTCTTATGTGTGTAGATTAGCTATTGAATTCCCAAAAGTTTTCATTTTATTATACCATCTTTACAGTGGTGCCAGACTCGAGATTTATTACTCCAACGACCACTTTGAATTTTCAGATCCATCTCTCCTCTCTCTCTCTCTCTTAATTATATTATTTATATTTTATCTCATTATAAAACTCCGAAAATATTCAAATTCTTGGATTTTATTACACCAATTTAGCTCCAATTTGAACAGCCCGCGCTCCTGATGAAATCTTTGGTTGTTCTTGTTCAAAGATCATGAAGTGACATTGAAGCCATGTTTGTTGACTATAATTCGGATTATTATTCAAATATTTTCGCATTAAAATGGCCGAAAATTGAATTATTAGATAAATACCAACTTATCTAAGTCTAAAAACATTGATGTAAATACTGATTATGAAAATTTGATACTATTTATAGACGCGTGAACTGTGACACGAATTAATCAAGATCAGTATCAAGACAACATGTATTGAAATTTAATCACACATCGAACTGCTGCTGTCTCCTCTCTCTCTCTCTCTCTCTCTCTCTCTCGCTTGTCTGATTTCGTTGATTTATGATGAGAGAGAAAGTGATAGATCAGAAAGAAAGAAATAAGAGGGTGAAAGGTGAATTGTTGCCTCTCTTGCACTCAAAATACTCCCAACCACTGCAACTAATACTGCCAAAAACACCCACACACAAAAATAAAGGGAATTATTAAAAAAAGAAAAGAAAATCGTCAACTGACGAAAAATTGTCCCTTCTCTCCCACACCAAAATTATAATCAGATCGAGTTTGATAGAATTTAAATAATAATAAATATAATATATTTATTATGTGATTTTTGTATAATTAAAAAATAATAATCAATCATATTAAAAATATATTATATTTATTCTATAATTAATATGATTTCATGCAACTTGATTTGAATAAAAAAAAAATCCGTGAATTGCGTTGAAAATACTATCAAGAATTAATAGGTGAGGGAGGAAAGGTGTAGATGCTCTCCCCGTAAAAGAAAGTGAGAGACGCACAAAAAGAAGGAAAAAGAATCAAATCCCAAGTTTGACTGGACCCCCAACCAAATACGTGATCAAACACACCATTTAACTTCATCAAAAAAATCCTCCTCTTTCTCTTCTTTTTTGCCTTCCCTGATTCTGAATTTGAAGACACACACACACACACACACATTGATACAGATTGTTATTGAGCTGTATAGGAGGAGGAGGAGGAGGAGGAGTAGTATATTAATGGAGTTCACAAATTGTCTGTGAGAGCCGACAGCTCTGAACATCGTACCCGAAAGCCAAGAAAGGGTCAAGAGACAGCCTTTTTTTTTTTTATAGTACAGACTGAACTGTGGAGTGTCTGAGTCTGGTGGTGATGGTGGTGGCTGAATTTGGGTAGAGTGGTGTGTTGGGCTCATTTCATTCTACTTACGTTGTACCCTTTTCATTAACAAACTCTGAGAGTTGTGTGTTGTTGTACAACAACTCGAACTTCAAAGGACCGGGGGGGACTTTGGTGTATTGTACCCACTGAGATATTAACACCTGTCCTATTTCCCTCCACCACTGTATATGGACTGATCCTGGTAATAAGGTCTGTGTGATTTTTGCCTTTTGTTTTAGTTCCTTTCTTTTGTTTTGATTAGGTTTGTGTTTAGTTTTTGCCTGTTGAATCAGTTGTTTGTGTCTTCCTTTTCTGTTTGTTTTCAGGGAAGAACTTCAAGAAAGGTGGGGATATGAAGAGCAGGGGTGATAATATACAGTTGGCGTTGGACAAAGTGGCGAAAACAGGGGAGGAGGTGGGAGAATAGAATCTGTGCAGAAAAAATCAGCCCCAAAATATCAAGAAGATTGATCTTATGCAGTTGGAGGGATTGAATACAATACCTGCAGAGAAGGATGAAGAACAATCAAAGGGTGATCAAGAAAGCTGCTTTTTCAGTGGTTCTTATGGGTTTTTGCTTCATGGGATTAACGGCTAGAAATTTGTCCTCAAAGCCACAGAATGATGGAGGTGAAGCTGGCAGCTTATTAGCCTTTAAGAAGTCATCAATTGAAACTGATCCGAGAGGCTTCTTGGGCAACTGGCTCCCATCTTCTTCAAGCCCGTGTTCTTGGAATGGCGTTTCGTGCTCTGCTGATGACGGCCGAGTCACGAAGCTCGACTTCACAAATGCAGGCGTAACTGGCCACCTTCAAATCTCTGATCTCATGGCGCTGACCAGTCTCACCACGCTTCTTCTCAGTGGCAACTCTTTCTATGGAAATCTTTCTTCCTCTGCTAAATCTTGCAGCTTTGAGTTTCTGGATTTATCTCTCAATAGCTTCTCGGAGCCACTTGCAGCAGACTCTTTGTTCATCTCTTGCAGTGGACTTGCTTATTTGAACCTCTCCCACAACTCAATCTCAGGTGGGAGTCTCAAGTTTGGACATTCTCTTGCTCAACTTGACCTCTCCGGGAACAAGATTTCAGATTTAGGCCTGTTGAGTTCCCTTCTTTCCAATTGCCAAAACTTGAATCTGCTTAATTTCTCAAGCAATAAGTTGGCTGGCAAGCTAGAAACCACTCTCTCCTCTTGCAAGAGCCTCTCGGTTCTTGACCTCTCCAACAACCATTTGTCTGGTGAACTACCACCTGCCTTCATGACAAACTCAATGGCGTCTTTGAAAAATCTTGATCTTTCAAGCAATAACTTCAGTGGCAATCTCCTCAGTTTCGACTTCGGGGTTTGTTCAAATCTCACTATACTTAATCTCTCCCACAATGGTTTCTTTGCTACTGGATTTCCAGCAAGCTTAACGAGCTGCCAGAGCCTTCAAACTCTAGACATTAGCCACAACTTAATCCAGCTCAGGATTCCAGGGGCTTGTTAGGTAAAATGAAGAATTTGAGGCAATTGGTATTGGCCCGTAATGAGTTCTTTGGGGGGATTCCAGAAGAGTTGGGTGAAATATGTGGAACACTTGAGGAGCTTGATCTTTCTGTAAACCAGTTAACCGGTGGGCTTCCGTCAAACTTCGTCTCATGTTCTGCACTCTTTAGTCTAAAACTCGGTAATAATCAGCTCTCAGGCAGTTTTCTAGATACTGTTGTGAGTTCTCTTACGAGTCTTAAGTATCTGTCTGTTGCGTTCAATAACATTACCGGCCCGGTGCCACGTTCGTTGACGAAATGTACTCAGCTTCAGGTTCTGGACCTCAGTTCCAATACTCTGACAGGGAATGTGCCGTTTGAGTTTTGCTCAAGAACACCAGATTCAGTTCTTGAAAAAATGTTGCTGGCTAATAATTATCTCTCAGGATCAGTGCCGCCTGAGCTCGGACTGTGCAAAAAGTTGAGAACAATTGATCTCAGCTTCAACAATTTGAATGGTTCAATCCCACAGGAAATCTGGAACTTGCCAGAGATTTCGGACGTAGTTATGTGGGCAAACAATCTCACAGGTGAAATTCCTGAAGGCATTTGTATCAATGGTGGGAATCTTCAGACCCTGATTCTGAACAACAATTTTATTACTGGAAGTCTGCCGGAGTCCATTGTCAACTGTACCAATCTAATTTGGGTGTCGTTGTCCAGCAACAGGATTTCTGGGGGAATACCTTCCGATATTGGTAATCTCGTCAACCTTGCTATCCTTCAGCTGGGAAATAATTCTCTAAGTGGAGCAATTCCATCAGGAATAGGCAAGTGCCGAAGCCTGATATGGCTCGATTTGAATAGCAATGAGTTGACAGGTCCCCTTCCCATGGAGCTTGCTGCACAAACTGGTCTTATAGTGCCTGGAGTTGTTTCAGGAAAACAGTTTGCCTTTGTCAGAAATGAAGGTGGGACGGAATGCAGAGGTGCCGGGGGACTAGTCGAATTTGAAGGAATTCGTGCTGATAGGCTGGCGAATTTTCCTATGGTTCATTCTTGCCCATCAACCAGAATTTATTCCGGTGTAACAGTTTACACTTTTGCAGGCAATGGCAGCATGATCTACCTCGATCTCTCCTACAATCACTTGTCAGGGACAATCCCTGAAAACTTAGGATCAATGAGCTTTCTGCAGGTTCTCAATCTGGGGCACAACAATATAACTGGAGAAATACCCTTCAGTTTTGGAGGCCTCAAGAGTGTTGGAGTTCTCGATCTGTCCCACAATAAGCTTCAGGGATTCATACCGGGGTCATTAGGGGGTCTCTCGTTTCTCAGTGATCTTGATGTTTCTAATAACAACCTTTCAGGGCCTATTCCTTCTGGAGGGCAGCTGACTACTTTTCCGGCCTCAAGATACGAAAATAATTCAGGCCTTTGTGGGGTTCCATTGCCTCCTTGTGGCTCTGCATATGGCCATCGTGCATCACACTCTTCTGACCGAGGGAAGAAGCAAAGTATGGCTGTAGGAATGGTGATCGGTATTATGGCTTCTGTTACGTGTATACTCCTGCTCCTATATGCACTCTACAGAGCCAAGAGAAGCCAAAAGATGGAAGAAAAGAGAGAAAAGTACATTGACAGCCTTCCAACCTCTGGCAGCAGCAGCTGGAAACTTTCCAGTGTTCCCGAGCCTCTAAGCATCAATGTGGCCACATTCGAAAAGCCCTTAAGGAAGCTCACTTTTGCACATTTACTTGAAGCCACAAATGGATTCAGCGCCGATAGTTTGATTGGTTCTGGCGGTTTTGGTGATGTCTACAAAGCTCAGTTGAAGGACGGCAGTGTTGTCGCTATAAAGAAACTAATACATGTGACGGGCCAGGGAGACAGGGAATTCATGGCAGAAATGGAGACGATAGGGAAAATAAAACACAGGAACCTCGTGCCCTTATTGGGATATTGTAGGATCGGTGAGGAAAGGCTTCTTGTCTACGAGTACATGAAATGGGGAAGCCTGGAGGCAGTTCTTCACGACAGGGATAAAATAGGAGGGACGAGGCTCGACTGGCCAGCAAGAAAAAAGATCGCAATTGGATCAGCTAGGGGCCTCGCATTTCTTCACCACAGCTGCATACCTCACATAATCCATCGTGATATGAAATCCAGCAACGTGCTTCTAGACGAGAACTTTGAGGCGAGGGTATCTGATTTTGGAATGGCAAGACTAGTGAACGCCCTCGACACTCATTTAAGCGTGAGTACACTTGCAGGGACTCCAGGTTATGTCCCTCCTGAGTATTACCAGAGTTTCAGGTGCACAACTAAAGGAGACGTTTATAGTTATGGCGTCGTCTTACTGGAACTTCTATCAGGCAAGAAGCCAATCGACACGTTGGAGTTTGGGGATGACAACAATCTTGTTGGATGGGCAAAGCAGCTGCATAAGGATAAGAAGAGTCATGAGATACTGGATCCTGAACTAATAACGAGTTTGTCGGGCGACGCTGAACTGTACCATTACCTGAAAATTGCGTTCGAGTGCCTGGACGACAAGCCTTACCGGAGGCCGACGATGATCCAAGTGATGGCCAAGTTCAAGGAGCTGCAGGCAGATTCAGAAAGCGATATACTTGATGGGATCTCAGTGAAAAATTCGGTCATCGACGAATCACAAGAAAGGGAACCTTGATGATATGGTCTCTAGTTCCACATTTTACCACTGTAAATAATACATAGCTTAAGGAGCAGAAGGTGATGAGAAAGGATCAATGCACGACACAAACTCTGGTTGTTTTTTCATTACAGGTGCTGAGATTGAGGAGATTTTGTGCCATCCGCATTGAAAATGTTCTGTTTCCTGTCAAAATTTTTGCAGACTGATGAGGTTTATTTACTCTGTTAGGATGTTTAAACCCTTGTCATGTGAATTCCACTGAGGTCCAAAACTTATCGTTGTTAATACAAATCTACGATTCAATGTTGTAAGATTACAGTCTTATATTGATATATGACGTAAACAAACATCCCACATTAGTTGCAGACGCGTAGTTTGAGTGGCTTATAAATCCCAAAACTACCGGCAATTGAATCGCAACTACCATCAATATAGCTTTTCCTATGATAAGTTCAAATCAAGCCTCACCTGCGTTTGCTTTTGCTTGGTCCATAATATGCGCTTGAAATATCTGAATTGATTAAGACATAATTATGGGTATAATTGCATTGTATTAATGTGGACCATCTAGGATTATGCTATACAGCTTAGGTTTGACAAAAACAGGCGACAATGCCATCACTCTTCTTTCTTTTTCGAATCCCCATTTTCAGTAAATGATGTCTTAATTAATACAGTTTAGGGTTCTAAAAAAGGTGGTTTTGATTGCTACATTTGACCTACTTCATCAAGATCCGTGATGGTAAGTGGGAGGGATGCGATTCATAATTTGAAATATGATCCATGTACCGTAGAACATACCAAATTGATTGTATTATAAATGTTATTACACTGTTTATGTGTTTGCCATTCTCTTTAAAAAATTATATGTCATAAGTTGAAGCGTAAATTATAGCCACCTCTTCTAAGTTTTTATTTAATTATAAATATTTGATATTTGTTTGAGAATTTATAAATATTCTTTAATTTTAATATTCGTCTAACAACGGGCCTATTTCGTTATGTTTCCATCTATTTTATATGGTGAATTATTCAAAAATGCCCTTTTAAATTGTGAACTACAAATTTATATATTGTTTAGAAATTTATAAATATCTTATGGATAATATATTTTATAGAATATTTACTCTATCCACCATTAGATGTTTTTTACGTTTTCTCCAACCTTTTTGTGAAATAAAAAATATAATAGGGGTAAAGTAGTAATTTTTACTGCAGCGTCTAAAAACTGCATAATTATTTGTTATTTGAGAATGTATTTATAATTTTTTTTAAATAATAATATATATTATAATTATATCAAGTATTAAGAGAAATAGTCTAATTTCTCTAAATTTAATGAGGCCAGCACGTATTTAATTTGAATTTGATGAAGTCTGAGTCCGACTAAAATTTGATCCACGGGAGAAACTCCTGATGATCTGATTTGATTGGGCCTAGGCCTAATATTGAAGTTTATTGGTCTTTCGTGGGCCCCCAAATGGTTGGTACTATATATTGAGTGTTTTTTTTTTTTTTTTAATTGAAGTTAATTTGATTAGCAAAAATCAATGATATTTTTAGGGTTCGTTTGGTTCAAGCGAGAGAAAAGTAAAAAGGCAAGGATGAGGAGAAAAGTATTAGTTTTTTTTCAAATTATTTCGTATGATTGGGAGGGGAGTAAATCTTAAGTCCTCTCTCTTTGGTTTATATTAGAAAATAAATAAAATAATTTAAAATTATATAAAAATTTAAAATTTTATTAGTAAAAATATTCGTCAAATAAGAACAAAAATATTTTTTATTAATAAAAATATTAATCAAAATAATTATTGTGCATTTATTTTAAATTATTTAATTTAAATAAATAAAAAATTACTATCAATAATCAACGACCTAATTTTTTTTTCGGCGATTGGTTATCTTTCCCTAAAAAAATTATGTGACTAGTATTATCAGCAAAAATTAAAAAAAGAGCTGGAGGAAAATTATGTATATGTATAATAGAGCGAATAAAAATAAAAATTGTACTCATTTATTTTTAAAATCTTATGGCCTTTAGCTTCTTTTTTTTTTCTGCTAAGTTTTGGAGTTTGAAAAATTTCATATACATTCAATTTTACTTCTCATAATTATTCTCCCTAATCAAACACTAGTTTTTTTCTTATATATTCACTTTTCTTATACACTCATTTTTCACCCAAAGTAAATGACCTTTAGTTTATTTTTGAATTTTTTTTAATAATTTAAAATTATGGGTTCGAGTCCTAACAAATAAACGTTGATTTATAAAAAATAATTGATTGAAATATTTAATTTTAGGATGGGAGAGGTACACCTTTTATTTTGGATCCCATTGATTAAGGAAGCGTAGGCATGATGGTGATTGCTCATTTTAGCTTTCCTTACCATCCTCCCATGTGATCGATGTCCCATCATTCTTTCAAAATTCTAATTTTCCCACAAAAAAACAAAAGAGGAATACTTTTTAATTTCTTTTTCCTTATATATCTTGAATTATGTAAATTATTTCTTTTTCATGTTTCTCAAGTCACGTTAAAGTAAATTGTTGAAAATATTTTTTTTAAAAAAAAGTACAAATACCATGACAATTCTTTCGGATCTGATAATAAAAACTGTGTATTACTATAAATATTTTATTTGAATCATAACTTGTATGATACTACTAAATAAGAAATTCTTCCTCATAATTCTATTGAAATATAAAGACGCTTGATTTTAGATTAAAAAAAGAAAAAAAACTTTTATATATCACATTTTTTTATATGTTACTATTTATTATATTATTTGATATACATAAAATAAAAAATAATAATAAAATGCATTATTGTCTCCATATTAAATTTCAAATCAAACAGAACATTTTATTCTGAGAGAGAGTCTTAAATTTAAAAATTTTAAATTTATTATAACAAAAAAATTGATGTGGATGTGGTTTTAATTTACGAATGAGATGGGAATTTTACCCTCGGCACAACTGCGCACTAGGTGAATATTTAATCGTAGAGAGAGAATTTTTGAGTGAGGGGTTTTGTGAGTTGTCTTGTCAATGAATAGTGAGTTTGTTAAAATAATAATATTTTTAGTATTTATAGTGATATTGGGAGTTATGTAGTGTGGTAGGGTATATATGCTTATTGTGTGACTTATACATAAAAATTACTCTTACATCCTTGTAAATAAATATTTTAATATTATATACACATCATATAGTCCCCCACTCTCGGATAAAATATTTGGCCGTAGTGTTTTGTCCGAGAGTAAACACTTTCCTAAAATGATTCTAACACATGAGAGTGGGTGGTTGGATGGGGAATGAGCCAAGCTCGAACCACGTTGGGCGAGTGAGCTCGAGGCATGCTGGGTCGAGGCAGTGGTTTGATGGGCACGCACCTAATGGGTGCGGCCGTGTCGCGAGGTGAAGTGAGCCTCGAGCTGGAAGGCACCTCCCCCAGCCCAGCTCGAGGCGAGCTCGAAGCCACCTCGAGGCCACGAGCTGTGGGTCTCGCCACCCCCCCCCCAGACTTCCGAGGCTGGGGTGCTCGAGGCACCGCCTCGAGACCAGCTCGAGGTTGCCTCGAGCTGAGGGTGCTCGAGGCAACGCCTCGAGCTGAAAGGGGGGTCTCGCACCCCTCTCACTACCAGCTGCCTCGAGCTGGAGGGGGCCTCCCCCCAGCCCAGCTCGAGGCAGTGCCTCGAGCTGGCAGGGGGGTCTCGCCACCCTCGAGCTGGCAGGGGAGGCATCGGTCCCGCGAGCTGGGGCTGCTCAAGGCACTGCCTCGAGCTCGTTGAAATCGGTGCTCGAGGTGGTGCCTCAAGGTCCAGTCGGTGAAGCCCACCTCGATCTCTCTTGGGTCCTGCTCGAGTCTCCAAGTGTTTGTATGAGGGGAATATAAAATTGCGCTCCATGGGTTTTGAACTCGGTTAAAGTGCCTCGAGCTGGCAGGGGGGTCTCGCCACCCTCGAGCTGGCAGGGGAGGCATCGGTCCCGCGAGCTGGGGCAGTGCCTCGAGCTCGTTGAAATCGGTGCTCGAGGCGGTGCCTCAAGGTCCAGTCGGTGAAGCCCACCTCGATCCCTCTTGGGTCCTGCTCGAGTCTCCAAGTGTTTGTATGGGGAATATAAAATTGCACTCCATGGGTTTTGAACTCGGGTTAAAGTGCCTCGAGCTGGCAGGGGGTCTCGCCACCCTCGAGCTGGCAGGGGAGGCATCGGTCCCGCGAGCTGGGGCTGCTCGAGGCACTGCCTCGAGCTCGTTGAAATCGGTGCTCGAGGCGGTGCCTCAAGGTCCAGTCGGTGAAGCCCACCTCGATCCCTCTTGGGTCCTGCTCGAGTCTCCAAGTGTTTGTATGAGGGGAATATAAAATTGCGCTCCATGGGTTTTGAACTCGGGTTAAAAGTGTGGAAAGCAGAGACCTCAACCAGTACGCCACCAAGTATTTTATGACAAATTTTACTCTCATTCTCTATTAGTAGAGGTGGCTTAGATTTATGACGTTTGTTTTAGTCATTCTTTATGCCGAATTCTTTCATGTTTAATCTTGAGAAATTTCGACATCCTTTTCAAGAGATGAGATTTTTCATTACACTAGAGAATTTTCGTGCATTGTGGGGTGTGCGATCAATCGCCAAATTGCCTCTATCTATCAATGATGGAAGTTATTTTTATTTTTATCCCTACTTGGGGTATAAATAATTATCTTTATTTTTATTTATTTATATTTTTATGGGTCCGCCTCTTTTCTATTTCGAGGTGGGTGCCGGAGAATAGACAACTCTTACTTATGGTGACGAAGCCCCCAAGACCTTGAGGGAGGTTGGGAGGCGCCACCCCCCCCCCCCCCCTTTTTTTTTTTTTGAATTATATTGACGTTACCTCATGGGGTGATTTTTTCCCGACTCATATGGTCGAAAATTTTGGTATGTAATTTGGACCTTTGTCACTTGGGATGAAGTTTTGGTATGCTAGATCGGCAATATTCCATTTTTATTAATATAGTCACTACACTTATTCACTTGTAGTTTTATTCTCTTACGGCTTATTTTCGTCGGATGTTGCCTCAATGGATGTTTTTGCTCATACCCCGGAGTTTGTTTTTCACCAACTTCATAAGGGGGGGGGCAAAATTTTCCGGGGTCAACATTATTGAGGAGGATCTCGGTGAAATTTCGATCATGGGGTCCCGGGACAATTCTTTATTGCCTCAAGGGACCTCTCGAAACTACAGGGATCTCCACCTTCTAAAAGTTTTTAACTACGACGGAAAAGTTAACTTCATTGCTTAAGTTCGGATTACAAAGTTCCTTCATGAAACTATTCAAAAGGGGAGGGGATGAAACATTAAACCCCTAATCTATCCCTCCTATTACATGTGTGAGTCAAAAGAGAGGGAACTTCTCCTACCGGACGAACTTCTTTCTCAATGGATCCTATGGGGTATCCCTTGCCCTGTGCTCAATGCCGATCATCACTCTCTTTCCCTTCGCATTGGGTGCTTTTCCATCCAACTTCTTTCTTGATCTCTTTAGAGTTTTTACATAGCAAACTATCGCCATTAGTTCATCTCCCACAACCTCTCCCACGCCAACAGAAGTGGGGAACTTTAGTTTCATGTGGAAGGTGGAGGCTATAGCTCGAAAAAGGTTTAAACTCGGTCTCCCCAAGATGATGTTGTAGGCGGATGGAGCCTTAACCACGAGAAACTTAACCATTTTTGTAGAACTCTTCGGGAGAGAACCAAGGGACAACAGCAACATCACTTCCCCCAACGGTTCGATCATCTCACCACTAAAACCTGTGAGTGGGGGTTCACCTTCCGAAGCTGAGCATTGTCGATCCCTAGTTGGACATATGCATCATAGAACATAATGTCCGCTGAACTCCCACTATCTACTAGAACTTTTTTAACTAAAAAATTGGCAAGCGTGGCCGAAATGACCAAGGCATCGTTGTTTTGGTTTCTCATCGGGTCCATGTCTTGTGAATTGAATGAAATTTCCTCTTGATTTTCCGAGTTAACGTTATAGACTTGAATAGGAGCTTGCCAATGGTTTCCATGGTAGCTCGAGCTAGCGCTTTCCTCGCATTGGCAGAGTCTCCTCCCGTTGGGCCTCCAGAATCACAGCGATAACACCTGCTGTGGGGAGATTGTCAGTGTTTCGAGTTTGAGCGGAAATTGAGTCTTGGGGTTGGCGACTCGGGCCTTGGTTGATATATTCTTTCAAGTATCCATGTTGAATCAGTTTCTCTATCTCATTCATCAGGTGATGGCATTCTTCCGTCGTGTGCTCCCTATCTCGGTGGAAACGATAATATTTTTTTGTATCTGACTCTTTTGGGTTATCTTTCATCTTTTTCGGCCATTGATGGATTAGCCCTTGTTGCTCCGCCACGACTAGAATCTCCCCCTAGATGCATTCAACGTGGTGTAATGTGCGAACCCTATCGGAGGCACATGCTTACGTTCTTCTTTCTTTTTTGGTACTTTCTCTTCCTTTCGGCCTTTTCTCTTAACGCCAAGGAAAGGGTCGGAAGCATTGGACTCCTCAATCCGAATGTACTTTTGTGATCGCATGAGGAGGTTTTCCATGTTACTTGGGGGCTTGCCGGCTATTGACTCCTTGAATCTTCCGGGCAGCAAATTTTGTTGAATAATGCTTGCCAACAATTCATGGTTGACATGGGGGACCTCGTGCACCGCCTCAACGAATCTTTGCATGTAGTCTCACAGCGGTTCGTTCTCCCTTTGACGTATGGTAAACAAGAAAGCGGCAGTTTTTGGAACCCTCTTGTTCATGGAAAAATGGTGCAAGAAACGTTGAGTCAGTTGCTCGAGGCTAGAAATAGTTCCAGCGGGCAGTTGGTTGAACCACGCCAAGGCGCGTTTGGAGAGGGTGGTGCGGAAGACCTTGCAATATGCAGCATCACTCAGGTCATACCAATCAATTTTGGCGTAGAATTTATCCAAGTGTTCCTGCGGGTCACCTGTTCCGTCGTATTCTATGAGGTTGGATACTTTAACGCCTGCTGGAAGTGCTTCCGCCAAAATTGCAGTGGAGAATGGGCTGCGCCGTGGGGGAGCGACGGCAAATGCCAAATAGGGGTCCTCCACTCCCCTTGATGGGAGGGGAGCCGTGGGTGGCCGCGATTGGGGGGATACTGTTCTTGTGTCTGAGCGACTTCAGGTCGAGAAACTCGGCTGTTTACCTCCTCTTGCCTCTGCTCCTCCTCCTCGGGAGCCGAGGACAAATTTCGACTTCGGCGAGGTGAAGGAGGGGGCGGATTGATGGGGTGTTGCGCCGCAAATTGAGCCATAGCTTGTGCAGCCGCTCGGGTAGATGCATCGTGAATCAGGGCTAATAAGGCATCTTGTGTCAGTTGTATCATTGTTTCCTTAGGCGGAACTCCGTGAGGGCGTGACACGGCACGGGGGGATGGGACTTGCTCACGAGGACGCACGATTTGTCCATTGATGGGGGATTGTTCACGGGGTAGTGGCAGTTCGCTGGGTGGCGCTTGATCTAACCCGTTCAAGTGTGGTTCTAGGGCATCACCCACCCCATGAACTTCGCGAGCTCGAGACCTAGTTTGCATTCTCAATGCCGGGGTAAGAAGTTCCCACAGACGGCGCCAATGATGTGGATGTGGTTTTAATTTACGGATGAGATGGGAATTTTACCCTCGGCACAACTGCGCACTAGGTGAATATTTAATCGTAGAGAGATAATTTTTGAGTGAGGGATTTTGTGAGTTGTCTTGTCAATGAATAGTGAGTTTGTTAAAATAATAATATTTTTAGTATTTATAGTGATATTGGGAGTTATGTAGTGTGGTAGGGTATATATGCTTATTGTGTGACTTATACATAAAAATTACTCTTACATCCTTATAAATAAATATTTAATATTATATACACATAAAAAATTATCAATTTTGTTGAGACAAATTCATGTGATAAAGGACTATAAATTATTGAACTTATAATAAAATTAAAACCCGTATAATATAAAATTATTACTTCAAATCCAAATAATTCAATGTAAATACAACCTTAAATAACTGGGGGTGGGGTTTTGTATCCTATACCACGTTTAATGCAGTGATTCCTGCGGAGTTGTAATCAATTGGGAAAATGACAAATACATGTTCCGTACATCACATGAGCAGCAGAACGCGAATTTAGGAGTAAATAAAAAAAAAAAAAAAAAACGATAAGACAATCAATCATATGATCCAACATGTCCCATCATCATCATCTATTTATTACACCCCCCCCCCCCCTCCTCCTACGTAGTACCTACCTTGTAATAAAAATATTAACTCTCTAATTAATAACTAATAACCCTCCCCTCTCACTTCATTAAGCTTTTAATTATTTCCTCACTCCATGCGCTCTTATACCAATTCAATATATTAATATTTTTAAATTAATAAATATATTCAAAATAAATAAAATACTATTATGAAAATTATATTATGTATTTACTTAAGTGGAACTCGAATTTACAATCGTTTGATTGTGAGACCTTCGTCTCATCACACAAACAAGATTTTTATGAGTGTACGGGGTTTTTTTTTTTTTTCCAATAATAAGAAGAAAAAAAATTGAGTGGATCCAAGCTTACATTAGGGTTCTACTACATACCCCCAATTGGCCTGTGTGTATCAAACAAAATTTCTCATGCTATGGCTGCCAATTTTTAGATTTATTTGAGTGATTCCAAATAAGAAAGTACATTCAAATAAAAAATAATATAAAAACATACAAATAGATACGCGATTTGCAATTTTATGATTGCGAGGTCTTAATCTTACAACATGGTCCGTAGTTATGGAATTTTAATATTATAAACTAAATTAAGTCTCGTCGACAGAATCATAATATCGCATTTTTCCATTGATGTTATTCTTAAAATCATCCTTCTACCTTATTTTCCCATTATTATTTTAGTGGATATTAAATAAAATAATTTAAGTCATCAGTTACAAACTCAATCAAGATTCCATCAAATTAAGTAAAGGAAAGACATCATTACATCCACCAACAATCACTTTAATCATCACCATCCTTGAAAATTCCATATCTCTCCTCTGTTGCTTTCTTTCCCTTTTCAAAAACGATCAATTATGCTCCTCCAAAATAAAATTAAATATCCCCCTTTTTTATTTGCCAAACATTATAAAAACATCAAAATCATATAACCAAAAACTAATGTTTTTTTATTATATTTACATTCTAATTAAAAACACAATAAAATTTACTTTTCGGTGGTAGGAATAAGGCAGAGACTCGAAAGTTTCTTTATGAATCGTCTTTCTATAAGAAAAAAATTCAAGGAACCCCCTTTCGATATTGAAAATATTCAAAAAATATCATGAAAAAAAATAAAGTATCAATTATACCTCATATTATATAAAATAAGACAAAAAAAAAAATAAATCTTGAAGTCAGGTTGACCAGTAGACTGTGTGATTCATTGTTTATAACATAAGAGTATTTTTCTATATTTAATTTTTTAATTTTTTTTTTTGATATTTTTTCATACCATAAGGGATCAAAATAAAATTAACTCATTTTTTATAATAACACAAATAATAAATTAGTATATAGTTGAAAGAAATAAATCGTGTGAAAATATTAAGTGAGAGAGAAGCGAATGGTTCCAAATAAATGGTCTTAAAAAAAAAAAGGGGGCTTCTCTTTTTTGTCTGTTTGCGCACAGAGACGGCAAATTAATAATGGTTTGCTTTGAATTTGCGTAACTTTATTTTAATTAAATAATTATGATTAATATTAGGTGGCAGCATTTGGGACATGTTTACTAGGTTTATTTTTCTTGGGGGCTCCGACCTCCCAACCTATATTATTATTGTTATTATTATAACTAGCTACTACTACGTAGAGTCTACTATACGCTACTGTCCTAACAAAATTGTCCTTATCACCATTTACAACAAATCGGTATTTTGATTATTTTTTTAAATAAAATTTATTAAAACAAATTGATAAAATTATAAAAAGAATAAGTTAATTGACACAAATTTATTATAACTATCTTATTGAAAATAATATTATTTTTTTCTTGTTATACCTTTAACGCAATATTTCTAAGCTTTTTGTTTTCGTTTATTTTTTATTTTTAGTTTCCAATATTTTTAATAGTGAATTTTTTTTATTGGATTTTGTGCAAGACATAAAAATAGGGTGAATAGCAATTTACTCCATGTGATATTGACTATAAGTAAAGTATTCCTTTATAAAAAATAAATAACAATTTATTTTTGTGTTTTTTAAAATGAAGCAATTTACTTTCTTGGGTAGGGAAGTAAATTGCTTCAATTTTAAAAATATAAGGAGGTAAATTGCTACATTTTGAAATACATAGCGAGATAAATTGCTATTTTATTTTTTCATAGGGGAGTAACTTGCTCTTTTGTAATATCATAGGGGGGTAAATTACATTCTTTTTCAATAAAAATATGTAATGACTGTATGTTTCCAAATTTAGATTTATAGGTGTGGAGAAATAAAATTTATTTGAATTTGATTTGTTATATAGATATTTTGTAAATATTGTACCTCAAATTTATAGTATGGTATTATATTTATATATAAAAAAGTCAAGATGACATGACAACATGTTTTGTCATATCTACGTCACAGTTAAATATAAAATAAATTATGAGGTCTGAAAGTGCACATGATGATGTTGTTTTCACACCTAAATTGCAAATTATTATTGAACTCGAGTTTTTTTTTTTTTTTTTTGAGACGATATTAGGTTAAAGAAACAACATTTTAAAATATGAAAGTAATGTAAAATTAAAAATGAGCTTTTGAAAATAAAATCGAAACCCCTTCATAGTTAAATTACTATAATCTTACTAATACATTAGATTTTAATAAATAAAATATCATAATTGGATGATAGTCAGAGATGTTATAAGTCAATAATCATTAATTTAGGTCATAGGCAAGTAAATTAATGATAAATTTCAAATATGGATGGTATTTAAATGACTGAATTTTTTATTAATTATTAATTTTGGAAGCGTAAATTATGTGGAAAAAAGAGAAAAATAGTGGGTGGGAAAGCAGATTAAGTGTGAGAGGGAGCACGTGGTAGAGCACCTACACCCAATAGTAATACAGACAGCACAGTACACATGACTCACTCACTCACTCTGCCGTTACAAATCCCTCACCAGTTGCCAAAAATTCAATTCTCTGCAATTATATGGTTTTCCCAATTATTTAACCACCCAATTATTACCCTGCCTTTTAATTACTTTTTTTCCCCAGTCAAACCTCTATTCCACGTGGCATCCTTCCATTGGTTGGTCAAACATGTCCAAGTTCCCATTTTGGCCCTAAATTGGGGTTACTCGTGTTTTTAATCTTATGTGATTCCTGCTCTGCATGTAGAATATAATTTTTATATTTTAAAATGTATTATAAATAAAAATAAAAATTATATTCATAAAAAAGATTAATTTATCAGTTAATATGAATAAGTTAGTTGTTTTAATTGAATGATATTTTTTGTTTCACAAAGAATTGGTACTTCAGTGTCGTGATTTACGAGTGTGGGTGTAATTTATTTTTTATATTAGTATTGATTAACTTCAAAGTGGGAAATATATATATTATTTTGGGATCAGAAAATATTAAATTTGATATAAGTAACATAATTTAGATAATTAGATTTATATAACATTTATATAATATAATTATATTAAGGAAATTAAAAAAAAAAGAAGGAAAATCCACCCAACCATTTGAGTTAGATAATTTTGCAGAAACCCAATTATTTGAATCAGTGCAGATAATTGTCAGAGTGAAAGGTTTTTGATGTACTATTCTTATCTTGCTTTCCAGAAAAAGATCCCCAAAACCATATCCCCCAAACAAGCCCCACCATTTTTCCCTTTATATTTTGGCCAAAACCAAAAGAAAAAAAAGGAAAAAATGAAATCTTTTTGTCTCATCAGCCATCACATTCTTGCAACTGCTTAGCCATTTTTCTAGAGAGAGAAACACATACCAGAAAGTAGAGAAAGAAAACAGAAGCAAATTGACAGGGGAACTGGGCTGTTTTTGTTTTATGCTTTCTTGAAAGAAGGGGAGGAGAAAAAAAAAAGCCTCATTCAATAAGCAGAAACTGAACTGAGGAGAGTCAGAAAAAGGGCTTCCGTTTCTTAGTTTTGCCTGCTGTATGTTTTCTTCAGGTACTGAATACTTGCCCGCCTTAATCTTTTTGGCTCATGATTTACTAATGATGGAGTTGTTTTTTTTTTAAAAAAAATTGTTTTTTGTTGTTTCTTTGTTCGTCCCTTTTTGCCATTTTTGTTCTATTGAGGAATTTATTACCTGGGCCATTGATGTTTTGCTTCTCAAATTAAGTGGCATCCCCCCCTTTTTTGTCTACCTGATGATGGTCCATGCAGAGAGAGCTTTTTGTTGTTTGCTTTTTTGGGTTTTTTTTCTGTTTACCACTTTTTCACTGTGTTGGTTCCTAATTTGTTAGATCTTGATGGGTTTTTAGGATTTGAAGAATGGGGTCCCTTTTGTCTGTTCGAATTCTTGTGTTTTTGATCTTTTTGGAGATTGGGACTTTAATTGGAAGCATCCCTTTGTGTTGAGCTTGGCCATGCATAAAGATTTTGGGTTTCAAAATGTCTGATTGAGCAACTAATTGCTTCTCCACTGTGCTTTTAGTATTAATTACCTGTGAACCTTACTGTAATTTAATTCATTCTTGGGTCTTATTAGGTTCCTTTGATCCATTTTGATTTAAAAAGTAGTGTTCTTGAATCCTTCGATCGGCCTTTGAGAGTGGTTTCTGATAGACATTGTTAAGCTAGCCTTATCGTTTTCAGTTAACTTCCGATCGCCGGCTCTGCTTGTTTCAATGGTGATGGTGCTGAATGGGAGCTGGAGAATAACATAAACAGCATGAGAATTTCTTTTTCTAGTTTTAGTTTTTAATTAATGGGGTTCCTTTTTAATTAGGGAGAATCTGTTGATTACGTGATAATTGTCGGTCTTGACTGCTTTGTTGGAGTGATGTGTTTATTCTGTCTTTGGATAAATAATGTGATTAGAGGAATTTCGTCCACCACCAGATGGAATCTGATTTTTACTGTTATTGTGTCTTGTGTGCACTTGAATCTTTCAGGTTTCTGGCTTCTGTTTCTTCCCTGTGATTTTTCGGTTTAGTGACAAGTGGATAACTCCCATGGGTGGGTTCAACGATCATGTTGCTATTATGGGAGACTGGATGCCTCCGAGCCCTAGTCCAAGAGCCTTTTTCTCATCAATGATCAGTGATGATGTTGCAGCACGACCGATTGCTAACTCTGAGTGTGAAAATAAAAGTGTTCCCCCATTTCACGGGCGTGAAGGACATGATCAGATTCAAGCTAGTGTAGGGGGTGATGGACCAAGCAACTCAAATGCTCCGGTCGAACCAAAATTGGGCTCCCGAGCAGGTCTTGTGGAGAGGATGGCAGCTAGGGCTGGATTTAATGCCCCACGGTTGAATACAGAAAGCATCAGAGCTGCTGACCTTTCTAAGAAACCAGAAGTTCTGTCTCCTTATTTGACAATTCCACCTGGTCTTAGCCCAACAACTCTGCTAGATTCTCCTGTTTTCCTCTCTAATTCACTGGTATGCTCTTCATGACAAAACTTATCGCGAACTGTTAAGATTCCTTGTTACAGAAATTAATTTAGGAGATTCTCGAATGAAATAAGAGGCACAAGGGACATGCTAGTTATCTGCGTGGTCAGGGCTGTTGCATTTGTGCTAGCTCCAGGATTATGATGGTGGGCTGCTGTGTTTGTTTAGCTTCCTTTTGCAGATTGAATGAGCTTTTATGCTATATTCTGCACTATGTTTTGCTATATTGTCTTTTATGTGCCATCTAATATCATGCAGGTTTACTACAGGTCATATTCGTAGTTCTATTTAAGGAAAAGCAGCCAATTCGTCTCGCATTATTTTTAAAACCCGCTTGCTTTTTCTGCAGGTTTTGCCATCTCCCACAACTGGAAAGTTTTTGTTTGCCCCAAGTGGAAACAACCAGAACTCTTCATTAATGACCGGGAATCCTGATAAGGGCAAGGAGAATACTTTTGAAGTCACGAACTCCTCATCATTTGCATTCAAACCTGTTGCCGAATCTGCTTCTTTCCCTTACTTTAATGCAGCAAATAAAGTAATTAATTGCTCGCTCTCCCTAACTCCAATTGTGTATATTTTTATGTACGCACGTGTCTTTCTAGTTTTCACTTTGACTTGATAGACATAATCCACTGTTCATTTGTGACTCTCTGGTAATTTTATACTCATGTTCTGTTGTTATTCCTCTTAATGACCAGGTGAATCCTTGTGGTTTCGCTCCACACTCATTTTCTGGGGTTAGTTTCTCGGTTCATCCCAATTCCTTACCTCTGCATCAAAGTACAGAGCCCGTGAAAGTCCACTCTGACAACAACAGTGCGCTGTTTCAGCAGGCAAATTTGTCTGGATCACATCTGGAAAAAAATAGAGGCAGCAATCTTGTGCCAGAGCAGCCGTATAATTCAGTTGGTGTTGCAGAGCAGTCTCCGCCTTTTGATGAACCACATGAGGATGGAGATCAAAGAAGCAGTGAAGATCCCAATGTTGGTGGCAGCCCAGCTGAAGATGGTTATAACTGGAGAAAATATGGGCAGAAACATGTAAAAGGAAGTGAGTATCCTCGGAGTTACTACAAGTGCACACATCCAAATTGTCCGGTCAAGAAAAAGGTGGAACGGTCTCATGAAGGTCACATTACAGAGATAATCTACAAGGGAGCCCATAACCACCCAAAACCTCCACCCAATCGCAGATCAGCTCTCGGGTCCTCAAATGCACTTGGCGATGTGCAACTTGACTCCGAACAACCCGGAACCGGTCCAGATGGCGGTCTTGTTTGGTCTGCTATGCAAAAAGGAAATGTTGCAGGAACCCCTAGTTGGAAACAGGACAATTTTGAGGCAACATCCTCAGCTCTGCCAGGCCAAGAATACAACAATGGAGCTAATGCTACTTTGCAGGCTCAAAGTGGCGCCCAGTATGAGTCAGCGGATGGAGTGGATGGGTCTTCTACTTTCTCAAATGACGAGGATGACGATGATCGTGCAACCCATGGCAGTGTATCTTTAGGTTATGATGGTGAAGGAGATGAGTTGGAATCCAAGAGAAGGTTTCTACTTTTCTGATTTAAATTATTCATTAGGGGCCTTGATATGAAGATAACTTAATGAATACTTTTCACCTCTTTTGCGTCTAGGAAAATTGAAACTTATGCTCCAGAGATGAGTGGAAATACCAGAGCCATAAGGGAGCCAAGAGTTGTCGTCCAAACAACCAGTGAGGTGGACATCCTTGATGATGGATATCGTTGGCGCAAATACGGGCAGAAAGTCGTTAAAGGAAATCCAAATCCAAGGTTAATCTCTCGTTTACTGCTTCATTACACAAGCAAGGAATGTAGCAATTGTTTAATCATTAAAAAGTTAACAACAGATCAGTGATCATTTGAAATATCTGATGCAGGAGTTACTACAAGTGCACAAGTGCTGGCTGCAACGTCCGTAAGCACGTCGAGAGAGCTTCTCACGACTTGAAGTCAGTGATAACCACTTACGAGGGTAAGCACAACCACGACGTACCTGCAGCCCGCAACAGTGGCCACTCCAACTCTGGGCTCCAAAACACACTTCCTTGCCGGCAAGCTCCTTCCGCTTCAAGTCACATACACCGGCCTGAGCCTTCTCAAATCCGCGGCAGCATACCGCAGTTTGAAAGACCTTCAATGGGCTCATTCGGTTACCTGAGCAGGCCACAGCTAGGACCAGGTCCTGGCTACGGACTTGGAATGAATCAGCCTGGCTTCCCTGGTCTCGGGTTGGGACCTAACCTAGGCAAGTTACCAGTAATGCCAGTTAATCCATATTTAGGACATCAACCTCGACCTGCGAATGACATAGGAGGCTACATGCTGCCCAAAGGAGAACCAAAAGTGGAGCCTGTAACAGATACTGGTTTGAACTCCAATGGGACCTCTGTTTATCAGCAGCTTATGAGTCGACTGCCTCTTGGACCACAGATGTAAATTTTTCGAAATTTTACTATAGAAAGTAGACATGGAATATATATATATATATATATACATATAGAAAACTATAATTATGACTATTTTTACTGGGATTGCTACTTCTCAATTCATTCTTTCTGGTAATTCAAATTTTATTAGATGTGTCACTGTCACCTTTAGTTTTTTGGATTGAAGTTCAAATTTACTGGATTTCACACTCCATCAGACGTCTTAAGAGAAATTTCTTCACTTAACCAAATGAATATATGATACCTTGGACAAGATGTACATTATTTATATTTATTATATAATTGATTCAAATTTAGATATCGCGGATTTGGGTTTGGATATGAAGCAATATGACATCGTGTTTTCATTTTGTAAGTCAGAAAAGAATAAAATATTGAGGCAAATTTGATATATTGTCCCTATACATTACCTTATTTAACTTTGGTTCCTAATATTTAGGTGCCATGATTTTAATCTCTAATATTTTATAAACTTTTACGAATTTGGTCTTGCTGTCAAATGAATTTATAAATTTTTTTATAAACATTAGAAATCAAAATCATGCCATGTGTCAATTAGGGATGAAAAGTGAATAAGTGGCTATACAGGGACAAAAAATGTAACTTACCCTTATAATATTTTTTTTTGGTTATTTCCACTAATTTTATTTATAACTATTTGTAAGATAAAGCATTATTTGATAAATAATTGTATTAAAACTAACATCCAAGACAAATTGTGACCTGAAAAAAGTTTAAATTTTTAATTTTTATAAATTTATAATATCAAATTTAAGCTCTTGAATACTAAGTTTTTGCGATCATATTTTTGTCTCGATTAAATGCAAACAAATATAATTGAAAATAAACAAAATACTTATGTTCTACAATATCCATTGGAACAAAAAATATTACTTTAAATCTATTCTTGCCGTATATTTCAATTGAGCCATTACAAAATATTTTTTTTCTTCTTCATTATAAGAGAATGGGTAAATTATATTTTTGGTTCATATGTTTATAAATTCTTATGGATTTGGTTTTACCATTAAATTTTGAACCAATTTGTAAATATTAGAGATTAAACTCATGGCATGTGAACGTTAAGAACAAAAAATGAATAATCGAGTATATATAGGGGACCAAAATGTAATTTACCTAAAAATTATGGCATACAATGGAACAACACTATGGTGAAAGAGTTTTTATTTCATAATAATAGTGTAATTATTAAATGTTCTGTTTTTATTTTTTGAATTATATCATTATACTGATGTCTTAATAAATTGAGATAATATATCGACTCAAACAATATATTTTATACTCTCAATAATTTTTTATAAAAACTCAAACCAAATTAGGTGGGCCCCTATTTTGCCGCCCAATTGGAAGTCTTATTTGATCAACGAGTAAAGTATTTAGCCCAGTACAATAAGGTAACTCCGCAGGCAACAAAGATTCCACATCACACATATTTTTGATAGGACATGTCATACTGAAATATCCCCAACAAACTCCTCTTGGATGCATGGCAGTTAACTTGGCAATAGTAGGTAAAAGAAACCCCGTTGAACTCGGACTGACAGGGCATGATATTTTTAAATGATCATATCTAATTCAAAATAAGTTCAAATTGCAATTCATTTATTTATTAACTAACTTATGCAGCTTTCAAACTGTGTATCACAGAGCGGAGCCAATTTTTTATTTAGCTCTCCATTAACTTATAATGATCATACTTATACATAAATACCCCTAAAAAATTGGTGCCTATTACAATATCATGCTTGAGATCTGCAACCCGACCCGCTCCAGTGACCCAGACCCGCAAATCCGACTCAGAGAGGCATCGATCCGGGTTGGGGTCAGGTTGGATCACGACCCGACCCACTTCAACGACCTCTGACCCACAAACTGACCCTAGAGACCCTTGCTAGAGACCGTCGATATATGTGACATCATTTGGGCTAAGATGTCACTACGTGGTGTAATACAAGTGGACCTCTCAAGTATGTAAGTGGACTCACCCAAATACTATAAATATCTCGTGTACGATTCATTTAAGGTAAGACACTTATTATATTAAAAATTTATATTAGATCGCTTGAGATCACATCTAGATCAACTCTTCTATATTGAACTTCTTCACTGACTTAGGCATCGGAGGGTCTTAGCTGGGGACCTCCTAGCAAGCCTAACAATTTTCTCTCGTTTCTCAAGCCCCAAACTTTTTCGAGAACGCGAGGTAGCTGACGACCAGCGATCCGGATTAGTTCCAAAGACATGAGGTAGCTGGCGACCTGCGACCGCGAATCATATAAAATAGTGGCCATTGTCTGTCCTCGGGCCTCAAATATTATTTATTAACTACCACTTTTTTCTCTCAACTTTCAACAGTATAGTATTTTGCACTCCACAAAATAATTCTCACTTTATTTCAATACTTTGTCAAGTCACTTTAATTATTTAATTTATTTTTGATGTTATTTAAAAAAATTCAATGATCTTTTTAATAATTTTTTTCGTGATTTAAGTATTGAAGTGCTAATTCTTATTTTGTAAGTTATTTATCCTTTAATTTTAAAAAATTCGTAAAAATCTTTCGATTTTATAATGCGATTGAACACTTATATTTATCAATGTCAATATAATCAAACATAATAAAATAAAATTACGAATCGATGAAATACGAACCAATAAAATTCGAACCTATGAGCTCAAACTTTAAATATTTGTAAGTTTTCAATAAAATTAGACCTGTGAAATGGAGCGGAGGGGTTTAAGCCTTAAGCCTTAAGCTTATCTTTTATTCTTTTTCCTATTTGATTCAACGAAAAGTAAATATATAGTCAAGCATTAGATTTAGGGCAAGTGAAGCTAAACAATCGGTAGGCGCGTGGATCTAGCTCTATTGTAAAAACCTTGTCTAGCGACTAGACCAAGACCCCCCCCCCCCCAACCCCCACCCGCGTCCCCCTTTTTCTTCTTCAAAGCATTCTTTGCTCTCTCAAGAACACAAAATCAAAAAAGAAAGAAATTTTAAAAGAAAAAAGAAAAGAAGAGGAGAAATCAATTGTTTATTGTTTTATATTTTGTGTGTAAAAATGGCGGAACCAGAACTGCACCTACTCAATATTATTACCATCCGACGTCCTGCAATCGTTGCATAGAGATTGTGGGCACGCACTCACCCATGTGTATCTGAATCTCTCATCAGACTGTAATTGATTCCTGGACCGTGCTTGGATTGCAAAAAATTGCTTAATTCTACAGATGTATACACGCGCTCCTGCGTATTTTTACACATACATGTTCACTTGTACCTTGTCTTTGTTAGCTGGATGATGACTTTGTTTCTGTTGATGGAGGTGAACAGATTTTTTTGGGGGTTGTTGCAATTGAATTGATGATGACAAGTGAGAACTGGATCTGAAAGACTGAAACCCTAAAATTCAGCTCTGGACTTCACTCAATTTGACAAGGTAAACCCCACTGCCGAGCTGAATTTCAAATTTTTGGTTCGGAAATCACCAGATCTGCAAACTGATCTCTGCTCTCCTCGATCTGTCTGGGACGCTTATGCCTGGAAGAATATTTAAAATTTTAATCCACTAATCAAGCAGAAACAAGGATTTAATTTTAGGGTTTTGTAAGAAATCTTTGAAAGGAGTAGCTGATTTCTTGTTGTTGGTGTGTAATAGTCTTAATTTTAGTAGGAGGGACATCAGTAACGGGGTTAATATGTTATTTTTATTAATTACTATGGTTAATTATTTTTTTTTTTTCTATACATCACTTTCATTTGTTAGCATCAGAAATGAAAATATAATGTATAGCGCCTTCCGATATGGTGCTGATAGGTGGAAAATGATCTGATGATGTTTTAGGTTGTAGCTTATATGGAAATTAAATTTTTGTTTATAAAAGGTTTGGATGCAGCTTGAGGTTTTGAATATTTTCTGAAGGCCTGGTGACTGGTTGATGATTATGAGGATATGTTGAATTGCAGGCATCCTGTTGGAGATTTCTCAGTTGCTGATCGAACTGTATATACATACACCCCAGTACATATCTGAACATCTGTAAACCATGCATGCGAAGCATCGAAATGGACCTGGGAATGGGTACAGGTCAAATGCTATGGGGATGGGGGGTGTGGCTGCTGCCTCCAGAATTTCGCCTGAAAGTTCTATGAGAGGTCATCGGATGTATAATTCTGAGTATAGGAACTACAATCGAGGTGGTTATGGACGCGGTGGTCGTTCAAAGCATTTTCAGCCAACACTGCCTCCTAGACGGGGGGCTGACATTTTCGTGGAAGCTGGTAGACTGGCTGCTGAATATTTGGTTTCTAAAGGAGTACTGCCTCCAAATGCACTTTCAGGAAAGTGGCAGATCGATGGCTTGAAGAACCAGATGGGCAACTTTCAGGGTTTTAGGCCACATGAAGTAGAAAAAACACAGATTCCTGCAGATGGCCGTGCATCAGCTCATTCCCGTTTAGGAAATGCCGCTTTAGATGTAGGACCAGGCAGGAGAAGGTATTCTGATGAATATAATTCAATGGATTCAAGGAGCTCTCTGAGAGGGAGGAAAAGAAGTGGATCCTTAAAAGATTATGGCTCAGAGGTAAACAAAGAGTTGGAAGAAGTGGATCATGGGCTGAAAAGAGTAAGGTTTCCCCAGGGAAGGAGGTGGACAGTGATGCTTCTGTTGGACATCATGATGGGCAGCCTGCAGGTAAAGATGGTCGTGGTATGTTGCAAAATCCATCTCCTGGTGAAATTACTCAAGAAGTTGATACTGAAGCTCATATAGAATCTGGACTGGAGAAACATAACTTGGGGAGGATGCAGATGGAAGTGATAGTACTCTGAGTAATGAGAAATATCTACCATCAGATGGAGATGGGGAACACATCAGAAAGTATGACAATGGCAGTAATGATGAGGCTAAGGTGGTGAAAGAAGGAAGCAATGATAGTGAATTGCACCAAAAGCATGATGAGGATAAGGAGGTTAATGCCTCTGTGAGAGAGAATAATTTCGTTATTCAGGACCATGTTGATTTAGTTAAGCACTGCAAATTTTTTAATGTTCCCACTAAAGCTCGTTCCTCATTGACAGTTAAGGGTTCAAAGGGTGATCAGGATCCCAAGGATGCAGCTGAGAATAATTCCAAAAGAGAACTTTTGGAAGGTACTGGAGTTCGTGTTGTAGATGCCGACATTGGCAGTTCAGCTGGTACTGCTGCATCTCACCAAAATCATGAATTTAGGAGCCTTCAGTCAGAGATTCTAAATGCTCCTCCTGTGGAGAAAGAACTGGATGTGACATACACAACGCAGTCAGGACAGTGCCTGAGGTCTGGATCTTTTCCTGAAAGATCTGGATACAAAGAGTCAGAGACAGAACCAGATGAGAGGCTGTCAGATTTTGGAAGTTCCAACCCCTCGCTTATGGAGAGAGGTGAAAAACGGGCAATAGATCATAACACTGATGATAGGGAGGACTTCAAAAAACTTAAACAATGGGTTCCTCATCTGGCTGCTCAATCTGATAGTTCCCTACCCCTTTCTAGTTCAATGGAAAATCGGCCAATGTTGGAAGAGCCGAGAACCTCAAAGAGTGCTCAAGCGGCTCTATCTCCTGATCAGAAAAGTTTGGATATTTCACTATTTCCCAAAGGTCATACTGACTCGTGTGAGTTCATGGAAGAGAAGCAGCTGTTTCCAGGTTCATTCGACCTGAATCTTGTTGGAACTTGTGATGTCAATGAGAATCATGATGGTGATCATGCTTGTTTTTCCATCTGTTACGCAAACCGGAAAAGTAGCAACACCTATTGATGTTGATTTGTCCATGGGTAATAATGGCAATTTGCCTAATAAAAATGGCAAACATGCGGTTAATGATGATGATATTGAGATTATTGATTTGGAAAAGGATACCGGGCCAGAAGACAAGACTGTCAATAATCCTGAGAGAAGGTTAGTTTATCTTGACACATGCATATATGTATTTGCAGATACAGATTTGCAATAAGAAACAAAAAGAAAAATTAAATAAAGTCCACAAGTAGACATATATTTCAGGCAATCTTCATTTGCTATGATCACATATTTTAACTCTTTTGTGTTTTCTGGTTTACTTTCTTCTTATTCTGCACAACAGTTTACATGCTTGGCTATTCTTATTGATGTATATATTGGTTATACAGGGGAGATATGTTCACTGACCTGGATGGCTTTCCTAATAATGTTCACAATGCTAACGGGATCCCTGATGTTCAGGACGGTTATGGACTAATGATATCGGAACTTCTTGGAAATGATATTCCTAACTGTTCTTCTGTACCCACAGACTTGAATTCTTTGCACAATCATATGGGTCTTCCTAATGCAGAGGTAAGGAAAGTGATTCTTGGTGACTCTTTCCCTATCTCTCTTTTTGATTTAAATTTAATGCTCAACTGCTGATGATCTTTTCCTGCATCTCTTTCTGATCAACATTGAAGACTTGTACTCTGGGGAAGAAAGAATACTTCTTTGTTTTAACAATTTAATACACATGAATTTATTAGTTCTACTTCATTGCAGGGAATTCTTGGTGATGATGACTCAATTTATATGTCTCTGGGAGAAATACCAATAAGTACGCCTTATACTTTAATCTGATAATTTGTTTGTACTTTTGATGCTCTCTTTCACTGCATTTCTTTCTTGTGATAGAGTGCATCTTCTGTCTAATTTACAGTTATGTGTAACAGCTCTATGTTGTAGCATATCTATTAAAGAAAAGTGATCTTCCAGTCTGCTGTAAGATTTTAAAACAAGTTATTCGAGGAAGATTTCCAGAAACTCCCAATTTGTTAACCATGAAACTAGATCCCACTCTACTTAGCATATGACTAGATGTCGAGGGTAGAGTCACAGACTCCCTATCTTGTGTTTATCCTTTTCTATTCCATTCCTTTTCTAAATATTCAACATTATATAACTTCCAAGAAGTTCGTTTTTGCATTCTTGTTACTGATTTGCATGTTGCTACTTGATCGTAATTTTGAAACCTCAAAGGTAAGAAGCGCTTAATTTTGCAGATAATTGCTGAAAAATAACTGGAATCTTTCTGCCTTGCTATAATACTGCAATTGAAGATATAATAAATCATTGTCAGTATGCCTGCTTCTATGGCATGAGGATTCTTGATTGAAACCTGGTTATCCATTCTCTGTTAATATTTTATTTCTATGGAAGATGTCTATCTGATTAACAAATAAACAAGTACCTTATGCTAAAGGAATTGTGAGAAGAGTAGGTTGCCTTTAGAGTTCTCGAGTTGCCCCTTTGGCATTTCCCATATGCTGTTTCTTACTTATGTTTTTGCGATTTGTCGACTATGAAACAATGATTTGAAGTGGAAATACATCTCTGCCGATTTTGCAGCCTTATGGATTGGAGATTTATCTCATGTTCATTATAGTGCCACATGAATGAGCGTTTTCGTGGTCATCTCATTTCTTGACTTGGTTGAATTTTTGAGCTTGTATTTGTTGTGTTTCTCTCTCTCTCAACCCCTCTCAGCGCATTAATATTGGTTTGTTGTAGGCCTTCTGGGAGCTTGGGAGCAGCCGAACCAGGACTATGGGAAACCATTTTGAGCAAATTAATGTTGTTTTGTTGTATGCCCTCTGAGGTAGCCTCACCTGGAGCTGGTCAACACTGGGCTATGCTATTTATATGTTGGATCATTTCTGTGCAGAGTCTTAGGCATGTCAAGTCTTGCAGTTGCAATGAGGAATTGCGGTCTACTGCAACTTTTACTACCTCATCATTATTTACGATGTTGCTTGTACTGAATTTGATTAGATTCTCACATAGGATGTGTCTTGAAGATGTTGGAATGGTAATTTTCCTTGAATGATCACTCCTCATAACAAGTTGCAAATTTCATTGGGATCGACTCATCATCTGCAGAAATGATGCATATCTCATGAACGCCACAAAGTTTCCAGGTGTGAAGAACGCTTATTCGTGCAGTTAAAATTAACCCGACTGTTGCCATCGTCACTAACAGCTCTCTATGCCCGGGCAGGTCACCCATGAAATGAAACATTAGGGATAATAGTTCCAGTACGCTTATCAGGGGGTAATGAATTTTAGGTGTAACCTCAGTGGCCATATATAGCTTCAGCTGGGGCTTAGGGAATGAACATATCTGATACGTATGTAGTTCTATTAGAATATTAAACTATGTTTCTTAGAGGAAAAAAGTATTCTTACGAATGCTAAATATAATAATATCAAACAGTATAAAAAAATTCCATGTGATCTATTGTTTCAGACCAAAAACATAAAATTCTCGGGCTAGGGTAGGGTGGGTTACAAAGAGTGATATCTTTTTTATATTGTTTAAGTTTTATTATATAATAATTGAATGATTATGAAATATATAATATTTATATCCATATAAAAAAGAAAGACTTTTTTTTCTCTCATAAATGACGGTTATGACACCGCAACATTAATTTTATTGTTATGTCAATACTCCTAAGTTAGTTTTCTTTCTTTTCCTTTTTGCTGCTTTCTTTCTTTATTTTTTAAAAATATGATGTATTGATTTTTATATATATATTTTTTATTAATAATATATTTTAAAATATAAAATATTATTTATTACATGCACACAAAAATAACGTATGGCGGCTAGTGTATATATATATATATATATATATATATATATATATATATGAATTAGGTAAGGCGAGAGTTTTTTTTGCAAAATAGTTATTGTTTCAAGAATTGAGGAGGATAGAATATAGATGGAAGAGTGGAGTAGAGTAGAGTAGAGGGGAGTAGGGGCAATCGTTGAAAAATATAACTTCAATAGACCACTAATAATCAATACTCTCTGAACCAATTTATAGATGTGGGCCAATTCAATTCTATTCTGCTTGTGTCCAATTATCAATCTCGACAACAAATTTAAATCCAATTAAATTGTTATTATTATTAATATATACCTTATTATTATTAAAGAACACTAAATTGATGTTTAAATATCTTATGATCTGTCACTTTTTTTAAAAAAAAAATCCAATTTTTCTCAATTTTTAATTATCTCTCTTCGTTAACTTCCATAATTTTCATGTTTTTTTTTTTTCATCATTGTTTTAAAATAACTACTCACAATTTTATTTTTATTATTTTACTAAAATAAAAAAATATAAATTATATATTTCTATTTTAAATTAATTACAGACATATTTGTGGACGCCACAAACACTAATAATAATAATAAAAGAATGATTAGTCACGCGGCGGAAGGCTGTAGGGTGAAACTAGGGCCACGTGTACATCCGCTGCGCCCACGTGGTATGAGGGTGACGTCCGTATGGGACCTACCCGGAAGACACATTTTATTTTACCCCTCACATTCCTGTTTTGCCCTTCGCTACCCCTCGACAAAGTTGTGTGTGAAACTAGAATTTGCTTGATTGTTTGTGATTACTTTCGTCGTAATTGATTCTGATTTTATTTTATTAGTGTAATAAAAAAAAATTGGAATGAGTTTGATTCAAATTAAATCTTTATATCTTTTAATATGTGATTGTATGAATAAAATAATTAATTAATATAATATGTAAAATGTGTTATATATAATAATAAAAATATTATGATAATTAATTGATGTGGACAAAAAATAAAATTTTAAAAACGAAAAGAAGTTGAGATGAAATATTATATTTGACAAGTAATTCCTCCCAAAATTCTGATGAGGTTTAGCTCAATTGATAAACTTGAGGCCCCCATAACTTCAGAGGCTATGGGTTTGAACCCCTTCTTATGCACGAGATGTTGCTTATATTGTAATTGTAGGTGTTGATTAGATTTAGTTCATTTGATATTATTGATGGGACACGATTATTGTAATGATTTTTGTTAAATATTGATATTCGACATGAATAATTATAATTGATTAATTAACTCACATGCTCATGGTCTTGCCGAATAGGGGGAAGAAAAATAAAAATTTCTTGATTTATAAAATAAACAATAAGGATAATTACACCCCCATCCTCTAAGTTTGGTGTAATTATATGTAGACCCTTTGTGATTTGTGAAATTACATCTAGTATTTTTAAGGTTTGCTTTCGTCTAACAAATAAGTCCTTTCGTTAGTCAAAATTCACTGTATTTGCTGATATTAACAACAATTGAAAATTGATATTTACACTTGATTGACTTATTACAAATTTTATAGTAGGTCAAATAATTTTGTTATAACTAAACTACTATTATAACATTGAAGATATACATTCTCAAATGCATTAACGTGTAAAGACGCATAAGCATAATTTAGTCATAAAAAATCTATTTGACCTGAAATAAATAAATAATAAGTCAACCGGGGATAATTGTAGATTTTTTTTATTAATATAAGTAAGTTTGGTAAATGTTGACTAACGAAATGACTTGTTTGTTAGATAGAAGTAAATCTTACGGATGTTATGTAATTTTTCAAATTACAAATAATTTATATATAATTACACCAAATTTCAAACGAGGAGCATGTAATTATCCCTAAACAATAATAATAGTAGAAAAAAGTTTCTACAACTAAACATATTATTCATGGTTTTTTCTTTTCAAGATTCGGGTGTTCAATTTTTTATTTATTTTATTAATATAACAAAGAAACGCACAATACATTTATAAATAATGATCAGTGACAATGTCGAATCAATTTTTAAACATGATAATTATATTTTTAATTAGATAATTTTAAAAATCAATTATAATTACTTTTTTTCTTTAATTTTTTTAAAATATGCTTTATTGATTATATATTTTATTTATATTATAATTTTAGTTGTTGTTGCACACGGTTTTCGCGAATATATAAAAAATTATAATGTGAGATGAAGAGAAAAAAATATTATAAAAAGCACAAAAACAATAATATATATATATATATATATATATATTTTAAAACGTGAAAGATTATTTATTATATGAACACAGAAACATGTACTACGGCTAGTTTTTATATATAAAGAGGGATTATGGGTATAAACATCTTGTCGAAAATTGATATATAGTGGTGGTGTAACCCAAGTTGATTACTTATTTAATTGTCCTTAGTGAGCTTTAAAAGGTGCCACTGCAGAATCTATCTTAGATTTTTGCCATCCACAACCACCACTTTTTTTTTTTTAAAAAGTGTATCGATATTTTTATTCAAATCAAGTCTGATAAACTTAAATCGAGTTAAAATGTCCTCCCAATTAGATGCTTCGAATGGGCGTTGAGGGACGGCCATATCAGCAAATTAAGTTTTTCCATCATTTCTTTTATGCCGAAACAAAAATTACATCGTTATATTAATTAACAATTCAGTTGGTATATATATCAATAACTAAAATATTAATATATATCTGATTTGATCAAATTTATGACCACCTGGTATGATCATGGATTTATAGAGCTGGATCTTAACTATTAGGTTAAACCTAGTCCACCTTTGACAATTACAACATATGAACAATCAGTTTGGCAGCTGTTTGAGGTGTTGGAGCATTAGTTGCAAGAGGTGATGATGAACCAGAAATGGAAATGTATCATTGTTTATCTCATCCTTTATTTCTATTAATTATTATCATTAATTTCAAATTTAGTATTAACTTACAATTAAAAAACCAATTATGTTAATTAATTCGTTCCTACACATGAAATGCCACTAGGGTTTTTGACATCATAAGGTGTTTTGCCAGGATGTCCATTGTTTTCTCTCTCTCGCTCTCTCTTTTCTTGGTTTTTTACCGTAAGAAAATTGTTTGATTTTTGTAAGTCAGTAATAAATTAATTATGGGCAAATTAAATATTAATTTTTATTTATTTATTTTTTGTTAGCATCAACAAGTTCAGTGAATTTCCACTAACGGTGGAACCTATTTGTTTGATGGAGACAAACCTTAGTGGTAATAAATGTAATTTTTCGAATCATCATAGGAGGTTTACATATAATTACAGAAGAGGGGGTATGGTTATCCCTTACAATATCAATAAACTTAATGCCAATAATTACAATAGTAATAAACTCACACACGTTCGATGAGACTCAAATTCATAATCTCGAACTTATTTATGTGATCCCAACCTCAATTACCAAATTTGTCTGTTCGGTCGGCAGGCAACCGCGCGAGTACTAAATTTAATTGCATAAACCAAATAGATGTTGGCCGATCAAACCCAATTAAACATTTGTTTTGAGAGCACCATTTAAATTCCTGAATTGAAGGAATTAACTGAAGATGAATGTATAAATCAACGATGTTTTAGTCTAATAGTTGAGATTGAAATTTGATAAATAAATTAATTTGCAGTATTTTTTGTCTTTTTTTTTTTCTGATTTTAAGTCATTTATTTAAATCCCTTTAAATGTGTAGATATTTGGTAAAATTTTTGTCACATCATTAATTTATTTATCTTAATTATATCGAAATAATGTTTGATAGATATATTATTTAATTTATTAAAATATTGATATATATTATGTGCGTATCACTTTGAAACAAAAACTCTACGCACAACAGCGAATAGGTATCGTTACTTTTATCAGAAGAAATCTTAATTAGATATTATGATTTTACGAGCAGCCAAATGCATTTAATTTCTAAAAAAACAAACCATTTAACACTTCCCAACTTTCTACTATACTTTAAATTTTCTTAACATATCAGTAAATTTATCACGACTGCCCTAGTGAAGCTATTTTAAATTATATCAACTATATATATATATATATATATTTTTTTTTTTTAAAATTTATTAAAAGAATAAATTATAATTTTCATCAGGTATGGCTCGAAGAGGACACTTAAATATGGGTGTGACTATTTACTGATATTATCTATTTAATTTTATGCAATTTTAGAACTGTGATGAGTCCTCGAACTTGGTCGGAATGAGTTTATTTGGAGTTTTTTAGGGTTTTTAAAGGACAGCTAAGAGAAATAAAATAAAAAAAAATTTCTACCGACTAGGTCGATGATGTGAAAAAAAAAAAAAACCTTATAATTTATGTCCTGTATATTTTAAAGGGCGGCGATTGTGGTCCCACAACTAAGGCCTTGACAATTTAGTCCTATTATTTATTAATTTTTGACAATTTAAGTCATTTTAGTAAAAATTAACATGAATTCTATTAGAACAATCAAGAAATTGTTAGAATTAAGAATTTAATCAAATTTGGGGGAACAATTACACATAGCATCTTAGTGGCAACACTCATTAACATTGTTTTTCCTATATACTGCATAAATTGGTGGCAAAATTCTTCTCCGTCTCCTCCGTTTTGCAAATCGAAGGTAAAAGTTAGATGAAGAAATGATACGTTTATGATTATTGTACTAGTTTTTGTTAGATATTAATGTCAGTATGAATGATTGTACTGATAATCAGTTTATTTCAATTAATAAAAGTTTCATCGATCTTACCTAAAAAAAGAACTTTGAATATAAAATAATTTTTAAATGGATTGAAGGAGTGTGCAGTAACAATGCAATTTATACTTTCCTTCAATGCCGACAACAAACAAATATTTCAAAAATGTGAAATCTTATTGTAGTTAGGAGAAAAAATTATTAAATTATGGGACTCCTACATAGTAGCATTACCAAGATGTAGCTTTCTTTTGTTTCAATATATATTCAATTTTATAGAAAATTTTGAGTAATTTTAGATTGAAAAAGGTAGATTGGAGTAGGAGCAAAATAATCAATATCTAACAAACAATTATAACAATTATATTATAATCAATAATATCGAGTATACTAAATCATTAAATCAACGCATACTATTACAATAGAGGCACCACCTACTATTAAGTAGAAATAACATCTCTCGCACAGTAGAAACACCACCTGCTATTAAGTAGAAATAACATCTCAACATAAAGTTGGGTTAGACCCATAATTTCTAATGTCATGGGGCTTTAATTTCACCAACTAAGTTAGGTCTTATTGATTGCATATGCTTTGATATAGACCATGATCGCCAGCCTTCCAAACACACAGGACTAAAATGCAATTCTTTTTCCATGTCATCGTCTTAGTTGGCTGGGAAATTTTTTAATTTTTCTTAATCCAACTTCGAAAATCCTAGAAAAATACCAAATCAACTCATTCCGGCCAAATCATTAAATTGTGATCCTCATATTTTAGGTGTCTTTAAAGTATTTCACCCATAATTTACAGGGAAAAAAAAATATAGGACAAAAAATATAATTTAACCTTTATCAAAATACTATTCAATTTCGATGGCTATAATTTTACCAGCACTATAGATATAAGTTGACGCATTCTAATGAAAAACTCGTACTTTGTAAACTTCGGACCAATGACACTTGAAATAAAAATTATGAATTTAATCACTAGACTATTATTAATTAAGGGATAATTACATCGCTATCTATTGAGATTTGAATTACATGTAGATTTTTATAATTTAAAAAATTACTTCTAATGTTCTTAATGTTTATTTTCACGAGATAAATAAATTTATCCGTTAGTTAAAATTTAATAAATTTGTTGATATTAAAATAAAAATATATATTTATGATCGATTGATTTATTATAGATCGAATAATTTTTTGTTTTCTTTTAATAAAACTATTCTTATATATTTTTATATTCGTTATTGTATGTGAGGATTGTAAATGTAGTTTACGTATTGAAATATTGACATAGAACTTGTTAATGATGTATTCACGTGACTATTGCTCCTGCAATTGAAGCTTATTTATTAAAAGCAATAATTTTGCTGGTTAAGAGGAAAAGAATCAGTCAATGAAACCTAATTTAGTTGGCATAGTTGAGGTCCTATGATCGTAGGGTCATGGGGTTTGAATCCCGTCAAGTGCATGTGATATTGTCTGTGTATAGTAGGAATTGAGATGTCATTGAGTAGGATTTTGTTGTAATTTTTGTTAAATATTGACATCGACATGAATGATTGTACTTGTAATTGATTTATTTTAATTAATAATATTTCATCACGATTACCTTAAAAAAAAAAAAAAAAAGATTTTGGATGTGGAAAAGGAGGAGGAGAAAAGAACAGGCAGACAGAAATTAAACATAAGTGAAAAAGAGTTAACTTGAGCTAAAAACAAGACATCATTAATTTGAAACATGGACCGCTGCTTATATTATCATAATCATAATCATCATCATCATTATTATTAAATCAAAACGACAGAGAAAAGTTCTATTTTGTTGTCGTGTAGTGACTGACAGTGGAGGGGGAGCGTTGCCGTAGTTAGGGGACTGCTGTAATTTCGACAAAAGGAGAAGGTCAGAACCGACAACTCACAAACACATGATGCATTATGGCATTGGCAGGGAAGAAAAAAAAAAATCAAGAATAAAGAATTAGTGCTGCAGTACAAATATTAATTTTGAGGAAAGAAAAAATACTCTTCATGTAGGGTAGGTATAGGATAGGACAGCTTTGTAGTAGACAATAACACACACATATAGTCATATACACACACCTCTGCTTCTCTCTCTCTCTCTCTCTACATTTTTGTTGGTTTCTTTCTTGAATATTTCTTTGTTTCCTCTAATATTGTCTCCCTTTTCTTCTCTCTCTTTATCTCACGCATATTCACAGAGGGAGAGGTGAATCGTGGGGTGTTTAATGGTACAAACCTGCTTTTTGGTGGAGAGAGGAACCTGATGCCCCTTTTGATGTGTGAGTGGGTGGTGCTGTTTTTTCTTCTTGCTCTCTCTCTCTCTCTCTATTTTCCTCTCTTTGCCGTTTATCTAACACTGTTACCCCTCCTCTACAATACATCGGATAACCTCATTTTTGGACCCATTTGTTTGTTTCGCTCACTGCAAGAGTTTGAAAGCTAAAAAGGTCTGTAGATGGATATGGCCTAGGATTTCTTGTGGGTTGTCTGGAGGGTTCTTTCTTTCATGTCTTCTGCTTTCATAAAATCTGTCCTCTTGGGTTTTGCTTGGACTTCCTTTGATTTTGTGTTTTCTGTGTTTTCCTGATTTTCGGCTGAAGTTGATTTCCATTTCTCTTCTGTATTTCTTTTTGCTTGGACTTCTGGCTTGTTTGAAGTATATCTGATGGACTGTGCTCAGCCATTTCATAATCTGTATAGTTCCTGGCGATTTTTGGAGTTTTTGTTCAGTAGTCTTTGACAGATTGCTGGACTTTTTGCTCGCGTCTTTTCTTTTACCAAAGCAAAGAAAATGAATCTGGTCTGTGTTTCTTTATACTGGATTTTGCTATTCTTATGTCTACTGTTCACTCAGACTGACTGGAGACATGATTGGAATCTGATTTTCTTCCCTTTCTCCTACCCTAGAAGATTTTCCAACGATGGCTTTGATTTTGAGCTCAGTTTATGGATATCAGCCCAAGATTTTCTTTGTTCATTTCGGGAATCTTCCTGATTCATCTGCTCTTGTCAAGTTTCAAACTTGATTTTACTTTCTTGAATTTGGTTTTTGAAATGCGTAAGCGCTTAGTGTTTCCCATATTGAAAAGCTTCGGCAGATTTATGTACTTTGTCTTGATTTACCCACATAAAATAACGATTGATGAGGGTTGTATCGTCGCTATTATCTTTCTTGCTCTGCCCAAAATTGCTTCTTTTCTTGCTCAATCTGGTTCTCCAGAAGGTCTTGATGATGACCCAATACATGAATATACTTCAAATTTTACTCATTCTGAGCACATAAAATAACGTCGCTACGGGTCTAGTATCTACTGTTACTGTCCCAACTATTTCTTTCATCTGTTTCTTCACCTTCAAACTTCTGGGTCTTGTGTTAATAAATTCTTCTGTATCTGTACTTGCAGGGCTGATGGATCATGGATGGATGAAGAAAAGGTGAGATCTTTATGTGGGATTGTTTGATTCTGAGCTGAGGAGGTGGGATTGAGAAAGTCTTGGGTTACTGTTGTTCTGAAAGCCAAGTGAAAAATAAGATAAGGGCTTGTTGGGGGAGGAGATATAACAAAGTTCTTGTGACTGTTGGCTAGACAGCACAAGAAGGAAGAAAAGGCTATTAGCAGATGTTATCCACTGAAAACCCTCCACCAGATCTCCCATGTCCTTGTGAAATCTCACAACTGAAAAGTAGTAGCAGTATGTTAGTGATGAGAGGGGTTCTGATCATAATAATCTGCACCAGCTTGAGGTAGATCTGTTGAAGTCAGGCCTTGATGACAACAACCACCCACTTCCCCAGTTCTCCATAAGGTAAAAATTTCTTTCTTTTCTCTCTCTCACACACACAGACACACACGTGGAGTCTTTCACCATGTTAAATTTCTTGGGGGCTTTCTTCGTTGGTCAGATCCAAGAAACACGCATCTGTTTTTGATGATCCAACCATGGGTTTCCTCAAGCTTCATAAATATTCCTTCATCTTCTCCAATTTTACTTTCTTGATCTTTTTGCTAATTTTGGCTTAATGATGTTTTTTAGCAGCAGGTTTTGGCTTAGGAGGTCTTCTATCTCTAAATAAAGCTGCTATTTTTCCTACTTTTTGGGTGACCACCATTAGATAGTCAATTTTGACCACCTCCGTTTGAGTAACATATTTTTGGTCTTTTGTATGAGAAAACCTGCTTGGGTTCTTCCAAAACCCCATCTCTTTTACGGCCTCGATCCTTCTCATTGCACAACCTTCATAAAATTTCAGTGTCACTTCATCAGCTGGGTGGAGCTGTGAAGTTGCAGCTAAATCCTCTGTCAAGAGCCCCCCCCCCTTTTCTTTTTTTTGGTCTTTCCATGGGGCGTACTTATATTGTCCTTTTTGTACGTCTTTGTTTTATGTTTAAGACACATTCATATGAAGGGTTTATAGTGTTGGCGTTTCAGAGTTTTCTTCTCTGTAGGAAATCACAGCATTTCATTTTCTTGAAAGTTGGTGTATGTTTGGTTTCATAAAGCATTTGCAAATCTTGCTGCAGGGATTATGTTTTCAACACACGGGGCAAAGATATCAAGAATAATTGGCCATTTTCTCAGAAGAATTTGCAACTTTGTCTGAAATATGGCGTGAAGGATGTGCTGCCACCTTTTCAGTCTCTGGATTCAGTGAGAAATCCATCTACTGTGAAATGTGCTGTTGAAAATATAAGCTATTCTGATGTGAAACTTTCTGAGTTGAGCAATCATGGTGTTGGCCAAAATTTAGGCGTGAATACTGAGAATATCAAATCAAGTGGATCTGAAGAAGATCTAGAAGTTCCATCAAGCGCAATAAGTCATTCTTGTTCTGATATAAATTCAGTTGCCCCAGTTAAAAAACCTTGCTTGGAAACGGAAGCTGAATATTCACTGGGATCCCATAAGGAAAAGCCTAGATCTGCAGTTCACATATCCAACAAGGTTGAAAGCAATATTCAACAAAACCCAGTTAAGAAGTGCAGATTGATTGTAAGGTTGAATAATATTGCTGAACCAAAATCAAACGAAGATTTAGCTGCAAACGCTTCTGTGGTATCAGAAACAATGGCTTCAAAAGTGTGCCCAGTTTGCAAGACTTTTTCATCCTCTTCCAACACCACTTTGAATGCCATATTGATCAATGTCTTTCTGGAGAGTCCACGATCAAATGGACTACAAATTCGAAGGTGATTAAGCATAGAATAAAGCCAAGAAAAACAAGATTGATGGTGGATATATATGAAACAGCTCAACACTGTACATTGGAGGATCTTGATAGAAGAAATGGGACAAATTGGGCTTCAAACTTCAGTTCTCCGCTGCAGGATTTTGAGGTGTGTGCTGAAGAGAAACACAAAAAGGCCTATTCTTCAGTCGATATTGAGGACATCAATGAGGATGGTGCTGTATACATTGACTCTAATGGCACTAAACTTCGGATTTTATCAAAGTTTAGTGACCAGCCATCAACCTCAAATGCTAACTATGATTCTGGACCAAGTGAGCTTGTCAAAAGAGATAAAGAAAGCAAATTTCCTTCACATAAGAAGAAAAAATATCTTGTCCAGGGAGACAAGCTGCCGAAACATTCTCCTCATGGACAAGGAAGTTGCTCCCAAAGGTCTGATCATCGGCTGGAATCTACTCCTTATGGAAAAAAGTTGCCTACCCAGGTCCAATCATTGTGTTGAGGTATGTATTGTTGGATTTTGCATTTTGGCAGTGGCTGCAGTAATGATTTAGTGGTTGATAACTCTGTGATTGAATTTGTGTGGATTTGATGCCCATCTTATTTTCTAGTAGGTTAATTGTAAATGCTAAGCAAATATCTACATGCTTGCATTGTACAATCATAAGCCTCTATTGAGTGTTGCTACATTGTGACATAAGTTATCCATAAATCTTCTAGTATTTACATGATAGCTCCTTTTTGTTTTTAAGCTAGTAAGGAGATTAGTCATTTTGATTTCCAAGTATTTTATTATATATTCGTTTTGTATATTGTTCATAATTTTGTAGAGTTTCCGCTGTTAATGTTTCCATGAAATGGATAAATGGTGTGTGTCCATATCAGATGCCTAATATTTTTTCTCATCATTCCGATTTGATATTTGACCTTTGGCTGTTCACAGGTTAACAATGGCCATCCAAAAGAATTCCCCCCTGAAGGTTACAGGAAGGATCTTACAGAGCCTCTCACAGCCTACGATCAGATGAAATCCAGTGATTTTGGAATGATAAAACAATGGGTAGGCTCTAAGCGAACTGGTCTCAAGAAGAAGTTGAATCTCAAGCATGAAAATCGGCTGCCCGACAAAATTACAAAGAACTTGAGAGTAAAGTGTGCTGTGTCATCACCTATTTCACTACGTGATACATTCACGAGATCTTGTGCCTCAAAGTCTCCAGTCTCATCTGATGAAAATCCGCTTTCATGTTCTGGAAACCGTGAAAGGAAGGATAATTATAATGCTCGTGACGGGTATATGGAACAGCCTTGTCAGAGAAAAAGGCCAGGAGTCTCCTTGTCGAAGTCCCGAGACTGTCACGATAAGAAAAATCATATGGTATTCTCTAAGTTTAATGTCAAGCAGTCAAGAAAAGATCGCCTCTTGGTTCAAGAATGGCATATGGATCCTCCAAATGGAACAGAAAATCACGTCCCTTTTGTGACCAACAAGAAAATGGGAATAAACATCAGTGCAGCCACAAATACTGATAGTTCTTTTATCAGCTCAAGAGTGTCCCATAATCATGCATTTTCTTCTGAAGGCAAGGAATTTGCATCTCTGAGAAAGACATCCTTGGATCATGCAATTACACCCAGAAGTAAGAAATTTTCATCTTCAAGGAAGAAGCTGTTGTCAGTCAGGCATGCATCTGCTCCTGAATCAAAGAAGAACTTGGGGAGAAAGCATTTAAACTTAAAGAAAACAAGGCCGTATTACGCATCAGGATCAGATGAAGAGGCGGTACCATCGCAGTCTGAAATTCATGCACAAGATAATCCAGCAGAAACGCTGGGAGAAAATGCAGCTCAAATGGAAATGGTTTCAGTTATGCCATTTATTGATAGAACTAGGGTTTTAAAAATCCGAAAGAAGAGAGAGGGTTTCATAGAAATTGGTAAAGGAGACATGACTTTGAAGGGCTCAGAGACATCTCGTGAATCTGATCATCATGGTGTTCAGAAGACTGCAGATTCTTTTATTGGTGGCAATATTCCAGTTAATGCATCCACTTCCCTGGAAGAGGTTGAAATCCGGGATCAATTTGTTTGCGAGCAGCATACAAAATTGCTGATGGAGAAACTTTTGTAGCCTTCACCAAATCTTTGGATTCTGCATTTCATGGCATTGTTGGTCCTTCCAATGTTGAATGTGTTTCACAGCATTATAGTAAATCCTACGAGGGACATTGTCCAGCTGCACTAGTTTTGGGTGGTGAACAAGAGATGTTTTGCACAGACAAAGTCGGTAAGGATTTGGTTACTCCCAATAGCCATGTGGCGGCAGAAATGGGTGCTGACGAATCACAAGGAAATTACTTTGTTGATGTTGATCCAATCCCTATACCAGGACCACCGGGCTCCTTTTTGCCAAGTCCTGGGCGTATGGGCTCTGAAGAACTTCAGGGAAATTCATCATTAACTACCTGCAGAATACAGTCTTCTGAAGATGACCACGAAGTAGTAGATATGGATTCATCAGATTCTCCAATTTCAGCAATGTCAGCGGCATCGAATTCTGTTGCTGCAAGATCTGATTCAGTATCCGTCATAAACATGTCTGTGCAGTCGCATGGTGTTCCACATGAGACCCAATGCGAAATCACTGGAGATAGAGATAATCCTGTTGTTCAAGGTTCACCTCCTTTTAAGCAGGCAGCTAGTGCAAAAAGAGAGCTTAATCTTCATGAATCAAGTGCTAACTTGGTGTTACTGAAGTGGAAACTTGCGAATTCAAGAACACCCAGCCCTGTTGTTGCTCTAGGAAGGAAGGAGCTTTGCAAAGTGGTTCTTTGAGTTATCAAGAGTCACAACTTTTTAGGCGACGAACAATGAATCCTTCCTCAGTTCTTGCTAAGGAAAAACAAGTGGCTGATGATACAGAGACTAAAACTCGGAGTTTCAGCTTGACATCAGAAATTATTCATGAGAAGCAGCCAGCTTCAGAATCTGAAAGAAATGCAGCAAATTCACCTCTTGGGTACACTCCTGAACTAGTTTCTCATAATTCTGAGTCTAAGTTTCAAACCTGTGGCGATCGTGAGTCTCCTAGCCCATCTACTTCTAATCCAGTTCTGAGACTGATGGGAAAGAACTTAATGGTCATAAACAAAGATGAGAATCTGTCCCCTCAAACTAAGCCTACCCAGTCTAGAATGGTGATAGAGGATCCAGGTCTGAGGTTTTGTTTTGACAGTGGTCTCTCTACCAGCAATAATCAGAATGAGCCCCATTCACATCATCATACTTTATCTCGAGGTCCTACAATTGACAGCATGCAAAGGAGCATCCCAGCACAGCACTTTGATTTCAATTCATCCGATTGTCTCATACTTCCTGCAAATTTTAGGCCACAACGGCTGTCCGTTCATCCATCAACAGTGATGCTCTCCCCTACAAGTTTTGGTGCAAATTTCAGTTCCTCCTTGCAGTGTCGTGAATATAGAGGTGGGCGCAATTTAACTGCTCATCAACTTGGATCCCAGATCAGACTTGAAACTCACTCAGCATATGATATTGATAAAGTTCGAACTCCTGTCCCCCAACTTAAAACTGCAGATTCTTCTGGTAGTAAACTCAAGGAAATAATTGTTATTGATGACTCGCCAGAAAATGAAGTAGGCCCAGGTATTAAACCAAGACGTTATCCGGTAAACTCCGAAGTTGGGGGATCTTCAGTCGGGAGTGCAGCTTCAATGGCGTTAAGTTGTGACTCTAATCCTTTCTACAGCTACCAGACACGGGGTTATCCTGTCTGTACTGGATCTCCAGTGGTTCACAATAGAAATATCCAAGTCCAACCTTCCAAGGGAATGAATGCAAATCCAAGTAGATGGAACTGCAGTCCAGAAGGTTCAAATATACTGCAACCAAATTCTTTAACTGCTTCAGTACCCTCGACAGCTCACCTGAGATCATCAGTGTATTTTTCTCCTGGTTTTTCATGACCAACGAGCACAACTTGGCGGGACTCCTTTGCTCTTACAATGGACTTGGTGGGAGATCTCAGTCCACACCAAGCTGACTGACTGCCTAAACATCAATGGCTAGATTAAACTTTCAGATGACATATATATATAGTCTGATGAAGGAGTACCAGCAAATATTGACAGATGAGTTTGAAATCTGGTCTTCCTTATGAAGTTTCTATTTTATACTATATACAAGCACTTGATAGCATGTTAAGTTTAAAGCAGATTTTAGGCTGCTCCGAGGTACCTCAAAAAGCTTCCTGGAGGCTGATGTACAAGGAATCTTGGAATAATGAGTTACCCTGATAAAAAGATGTCCTTTCTTGTTTTGTTCAGTAAGAAACTTCGTGACATGAGCTGAGTCGGTTTCCCATATATGAAGGTCTTATAATACAGTATTTTTCTTCCTTTCACTTAACATGCCCACATTTAATTTATTCATTGCCTGTTTCTCATGCAACTGTATGTCAGCTCATTCAAATCCTACAAGACCCGAAAATGTAAAAGAAATTGGTAGAGGATAATACCTTAAGCATGCATATTAGCGGTAGTTAGCAGTAGTGACACTTGTCTGTAACAAGTATAATATTCACCTGAACTGTTACGATGGTTACATGCATGAGATAACCCAACTCTCAGATTCATAATCATGCATGAGATATTACCTGTTGCTAGAGTACCACACACACACGCACGCACATGCGTGCTTGCGTTCTTAGCTCTCCATAACGTTTGCTTCTTTGCATGCCTATGGTTAAATTTTATGTGGCGACTCTATATTAAACCATCCCAGCATATCACGAACTCTCAATTAAAATTGTCCCAAAATCACTCTCTCCATTAAACATCTGTAGAATAAAACATGACAGTTAAGTACAGGCACAAAGCACTTGTACATAGAATGATGAGGATGGGGTTTTCTTTTTCATTGTGTGCGTATGTGCGCTTTTACTGATGGGATATGCAGCTCATTATTGCATGTAACAACAAAACGTGAGTATCGAAATCGTCGGGGTATTTTCTTCAACAACTATTCAAGATTGCGCAGCAGCATAACGTGCTGGTTGGGTCCTGCTGAATTTAACAGATAGAAAAAGGAGTGATGATGAGAGCCCTTGAAATATAATCAAGAAAAGCAGAAGAAAGCCTCATCATGATTTGATTATTCTCTTCTTCTATGTTTTCTTGATTTATTTCCAATTTGCTGCCGTTTTCTTCTGGGCAAGAATCCAGGTTGTTTTGGGGAATTTGGTTGGAATGTAAGATCGAAAACTTGAGTTTTTTTTTTTTTTACCTCTGCATGAAATATAGCCGTTGCCAACGTTCGTGTATGTCGACTGGCGAAAAAGTAGCGGGTGGCTGTTGTGATGCACGTGTATGGTAGTGGTAATGTTCGTGGGCTGTGTGTGTGTGTGTGTGAGAGAGAGAGAGGGTCAAAAGTATCGTACGAGACAAAAAACTTTGGGCTGTTTGTGTGTTGATCACCTTTATTACTCATTAATTAATTAATTGATTGAATTGATATTATTCTCGTTCAAGAAAAAAAAAGATCTTGTCTTCAAAGCCTATCCACACATCACTCAGAGAAATAATACATATTTTTGTACTTACACAGTGAATTTTATATAAAGATGTTTGAGATTATAAAATGTTACAAAATATTTATTAATTAGGAAAAGAGCTTATACACTCTTAAAATTTTAACAAATTCTTTCATAATTTTGTTAGACTAACATTATATAATCTAACTTTTTCCAAATATTTTAACAAGTAACAAGTTATAAGCTCTAAACATATTTTATAAAATCTTTTTAAATAAAAGAAGCGTTGTGTCATGGTAAAAGCTGGACAACAACTCCTCCCATCACAATAATGTTCAGACACATTTGTAAAATTAATAAATGTTTTCAAAGACTTCTACCAAAATGCTTCCAAGTGGGTGGGGCCCTCCTTTCTCTTTTCACTTTCATCCCCCTCTTATACCATTTCCTATTTCTAGTTTTACTTGCTCTAAAAGACGAAATAGCCCTCCATTACAATTTCAAATTTTCAGATAATCTTTTTTCTTTTTATTTTTTTGAATTCTTAGTTAAAATTTGAATTTGATTTATATTCAGTAATTATATTTCATTATAAAACAAATTGTAAATATTGTTTTCGATTGCTATCATTACTTTATCATCAGCCTATTAAGATTTTTCCTTTTGGGCTGGACGGGGCTTTTTTTATTTGGTTTAAGGCCTCTACATAATTTGGGCCCAATAATCAGAGTAGAACCAGCAGCTTCATCACCTGATCAACTTAATCTGGTGCACCTCACCACACAGGATCAGCCTCCAATTCGGAACCAACAACATACTTGCCCGGCAGTGCTGCAGATCCGGACGTTGAAGGATCTGTCGGAGTTTGACCAAACTCCCTCCAAAGTCAAACCTAACATCAATCCCGAAAATGCCCTCCACCCGCTCCGCCACCGCTGCCCCTCCAGCAACATACACCACAATTCCAATCTCCGGCCTGGACGTGATCTCCCGCTCGACGCAGAACCTCTCCGCCTATCTCTCCCGTTGCCGCCCATGGCCGGAGTTCCTGGCCACCACCTCCGCCCTCGATTTCCCCCACTCAATCTCCGCCGCCTACCTCAGATTCCGCCGCAACGCCATCTACTTTTCAATAAATTACGCGATAATCGTCACGGCCTGCGCCGCCATCTCCCTGATTGGCTCGCCGATTGCGCTGATAATAATCGGCTTCGTGTTCTTCCTGTGGCTGATTCTCCACTTCTTCCGAGAAGATCCGTTATTGATCTGGGGGCACCAGGTCAGCGACTGGGCCGTGATTCTAGGGCTTGTTTTAATAACCGTCGCGGCTCTCTGGATTACAGGTCCGTTGAATAGTCTCTCAATTGGCATTGGGGCGGGGCTGTTGATATCGGTCGTCCATGGAGTATTGAGAAATCCAGAAGGGCTATTCCTGGACGAAAACGACGCCGCTTCGGACGGTTTGATTATCTCCAACACAGCTGCTCCCAGTTCTCGCACTGCTGGAACTTCATTCAATCCGCCGTTGTAAATAGCACACATGAAATTGACATTTTTCTTCGAGTTTCTTTATTTTTATTTTTTAAATCATTGGTGTGGATATGAATGATTATTTGGAGTGAGTGATGAGAATCTGACTTGAATTGGATTGAAGAACGCGATTTTGGGAAGAAATCGTAAATTGTACTGTATTTATCTTGCGATTTTCTTGTTTTCTTTCTCTTGTGGAAGTGAGTCATGTCATGTATTTCTTGCTCGCTTGTAATTTGATTTTTGGAGTGTAGATTTGTTCGAATTTTGCTGGTTTTTTGGTGTTATTGCTGGAAAATGAATCAGTTCTTCCTCTTCCATCTGCTAATTACATAATTTAGGTCGAAAATTTCAGACAATTTTCGTGATTCAAACCTTGAATATAACAGAAAGGTGGGCAAGTATCACAAAACTTTTATTAATCCAAAGTGGGTGAATCATGTTCATCACTGCCTCCAACACTTTAATCTGAAAACAAAACACGTTAATTGATCTTGAATGAGTTTGATAGTGGCATTGATGAGGGCAGATATGAATATGATTATCCAACCGCCAGATGAGATTCTTGTTCATGAACCTTCTGCTCTTATAACCAACCCTCTGTGTGTGTGTGTGTGTGTGTGATCCCTATAAATTTGTTGTTACAACTTTATTGAGTTAACCTCTTTTCAATTAATTAATTTAGCCGGATTGATGCTCTAAATAAGCAAGGATGTTTCCAATTTTTCCAATATGAGATCTACAATATAAATTATCATGATTTGTACCTACTAGGTCTTTATAATAACTTTTCAAACTCAAGATGCACAATGAGTTGGGTTGGGTTTGATCGGATTGAAACAATAAAAAAATAGAATGGTTCGGCCCAAACCCGTTTGGGACCAAACCAGTCCTGAATTGGACTTTTTCAGATTGATTCGTGTCGATCCTGGGCTGGCCCAACCTACTATGTACCTTGAATTTTAACTATTAATCATATTGGATAATCTTCTATAATAGCCTTTCCATGACTTAAATTTCAATTGATTGTAAAGAGAAAATATTTAAGGTCTTAGCATAGTAAAGATGGTACTCGAAGTACGAATTGACAACTATTTATAATTTATTTTAATTGTACGATTCCACATGGACCATAAATATTAAAATAATCAAACGATCATAGTGAATCCATACATAGTAGAGTTTTAGAAATATCATAACGAAATCATAATGTTATAAATCTAGAGTTTGACACGAGAACTGTGCTTCATAATTGTATTAGGTCCCGGAGAACCATCAAGTGAAATTCATCACGCTTTTGACTACAAAAAGTGCTAAACTAAAAATTTCACAATTTACGAATCATTTTAACTGAAAAAACCAATAAATGGTAGATATTTTGGCTGGAGGAGCAAAAGTTTTAGATTTTGGAACTATTATATTACATTCATGCTATTTTTTTAAACTCTATTTTGTATTGTATAAGTCTATGAGACTTTTTTTTTTAATTAATATATAGTAACATATATTGTTAAAATAAAAATAAAAATTAGCAATGGAATTGTTTTTAATAAGAAAGGAATGGAAAGAAGCAAGGCATGTGTAATGTGTATTCCAGACCACACAGCAGCAGCACAGTGGTTGTCCCGTGGGCCCACTTAGCCCTCAGATGTGGGCCCCGCTCCATCCCCTCTCACGTTCCACCTAATCCCATTTTTGTATTCTCATCTAATAAAGATTCCTGTTTTCAAAAAAAAAAAAAAGCTAATAAGATTCCTATTATTATTATTATTATTATTATTATATAATTTCATCGTAATTATTACTCTCAAAATTAACATTTTACGGCTATAAATCTCTGAATCCATCCCCGCATCTAGGGTTTCTATTCTCTTTGATTTCTTCCCCAAAAAATTTCAACTTTCATTTATGGAGCCCAGCCCTAAGGTACGCTTGTCAATTCCTACTCTAGTTAATTAAGTTCCCCTCCGTTTTATTTCATTTTCGTCGATTGTATTTTTACTTCAAGTTTCCCTTCGAAGAAATTGAATTGAGTTCCGACTTAATTTTTTCGGAATTCAATTGCAACTGGGAAGTGATTGATTTCAGAATTTTCTGTTTATTGGATAATTCCTTGGGCTGGAATGATTTTGCTTGTTCTCGATCTTGATCTGAATAAATTCGGGGTGAATATCAAAGTTGCCTAGTGTTTTAAGTTGGAATTAGGTGACTTTTACTGCGAATGGATTTGGAAAGAGAGTGTTCGGTACTTGGATCAGTGGAAGACAATGAGGAAATTACTAATGATTCTGTTTCCGGGAATTTGGAAAATTTTGGTGAATCTAAGGTTCAGACTAATGGGACTTGTTCAGTGGAAAACAATGATAACGATGAGTTGTTCCCTGAGGTGGAGCAAAAGGAAGCTGAAGTCTTGGAGTCTGTAAGTTTGCGTCCTGTGGATTTGGAAGCTGAAGTGTCTCCTTCCCCTACTACTACTACTACTACTACAAGGAAAGGTTATGGCCTGAAGAAATGGAGAAGGATCAAGAGAGATGCAATTAAGGGTGGGGACAGTAGCATTGCTACTAGTAAGATGATGACACAGGACTTACCGTATTCAGGTCCAAATTCGAGTAAACGGGTGCAAGTTTATGCAGAACGCAAGCAGAAGAGTGACGGTTCGGTTTCTTCCACAAATGCTCTGGTTAGAAATCTGGATGGTTTTGCTCAGCTTGATGAGTCAGGGTTGGGGTTGGGCCCACCATTTGCTGCTGGAACAGATTCAGAGAACAGTGAGGATCAGAGTAGCAAGTCCTCGACAGCAGCCAGCGCTCCAAGGATGAAGTATGAGAAACCGGTGGTTGTGGGATTTCCGCGCGATAAGGGCAGGATGAGGAGTTTGAGTGGAAAGAATTTGACGCACTCAGTGCAGCGTGGTCAGCAGGGAAAGGGTCGGATTGAGAGCACTAAGAAGGCTAGAGGAGAACGGGTCAAAATCGAGAAGGAAAACTCTCATTCCAGCTTGGAATCTGACTCGCGAAGTTCCAATTTTGTATTTATGCAGGGAACTTATTTCACAAATAATGGAACACAAAATGAAAGGCCGAAGGATTATGATGGAGAAAATGGTGATGAAATTCAGGACAGTGAACAAGACAATGATGGACGTCGAGATGTTTATGAAAGAGATGGTGAGGATGGATGTGAAGAATCGTCGCCTGAAGATGTAGAAGAAGAAAGAAGTGAGAATCATGGATCCTCTAGAGATCAGGATCCTCTAATTGAATCTATCTTCGCGCTCCAATCTGCACAAGAGGCACTAGAAAAAGGTTGGTCTGCATTTTTCCTTTTGATCAGTTTGTTTATTAATTTTTGCAAGTTTATTTTTGTTATACGTGACTAAACCTGTTTGAGGTTTTAGACCCAAAAACCCCCCATAAAAGAAAAAGGAACCCACCACAAACAAAATGAAGAAATTAAAAAATAATGAGCCAGGGATCTTTTAGCATTATTTGTGTAATGGGAAGTAATTCATCTATTGTTCTCTTTGTTTTCCATTTAATTTCTGACTAATGAGTTTCATTTTCATGCAGAGCTGGTAAAGATTAAGGAAATCAGCAAAGATATTTCAGTTGATGATTCTGTTTCAGACTTGCACACAGAGTTTCTAGATGTCGAACAAAAACTCCATAAAACAAGCTCTGATCGAAGGGTCCCCCAGGGTTGTTCCTCAGCTCTGCAATCTGATGTGGTAGAAACAGCAAACAGAGATGTGGAAACAGAAGTTGAGGACCTCTTTAAACAAAAGATTGAAGTTGAAGTAGAATATTTGGCAATATCAAGAATGGTCCAAAAGCTGGAAGCAGCTGCTGGCAATCATATTACTGTTTTGGAAGAACAGAAAGCTCTAGTGTCAGAGCAAACACAAATACTCAATAAGCTTGGCGATGCAGAAAAAAGGCTTTGATGCTTAAGAAACAAGCTGAGAAGTTGGGAAAATTTTTGTGAAGACATTGCCAGTGCTGATGAAACGTTGGAGCTACAGAAGAGGGTTTGTAAGTACAGTTCATGTTTCGTCCTGCAGCTACTTTTGTTGGTAATCATCTTAAGCGTCTTATTCCAGTTATCACCAAATTATGTGGAGGTTGTTCCGACTTAGTTTTAGCAATTTTCTTCCTTCACTTTCTCCCCATGCTCGATACTTTGATATATATGTTACGGTGGTTATTCTCCTCTCAGAGGCAGATGTATAGATCAAACCTCGAGTAGCTAGCTCTTTTTGTAACAGAATTTTCACATTGTATTATAGCTGATTCTGCAGCTTTCTTTTATTCATACAAGTTTTTTTATTGCTCCAACAATGTGAATGTGATCGTTCTTGACAAGTATTAGTGGCATGAGAAACTACAATGCCTCCCTGAAGTTTGAGCAGTGATTTCTGAATTTTACCCTGGTCACTGCTTGGTGTGTAATGCGAAGGCAGAAAATGAAGAATGCAGAACACGTAATTCTGCAGCATTGCAACAGGCAATCTCTCTCTCTCTCTATTAGTTTGCTTATTTTATCTTTCATCACTTTTAAAATTATGGGGTGGATATGAAAATAACTATTACTCTCAGAAATCGACGATACTTCCTATAGAAATCTCTAGAATTAATTTTTCCGAGTTTTGGAAACACTTCAAAGACACATGTCTACAAATATAATGGTTATTTGCAGTATAAATATAAATCATTAATGCGATAGGGGATCCTCTGGGTCCATCTTCAATGTAGTAGATTTAATTAGGCATGGCTTGAAAAATGTAATGAGCTCAAGTTCGATTCATGCATCCTATGAAATAAGAGTGTGATGATTCATGAACACAAATGTGGGTACATAATTTTCTAGACATCATTTAGGGAAACTACGTATGAATCAGAGAAAGTGCAGATTTTGCAGTTCCGGGTCCGTCGACAAAGTCAAAATAATTGGCAGGCAGTTGCTTTCACACAATACAATCACGAGAATGTGCGTAGAATGCAGTTGGTTTTCCATATTCACTTAGCAGCTACTGAAATTCAATAGCTGCATTTCCACTCCCATGCTAACTACTACCTTCCACACACAAGCAGCATCAATGCCTAATGACCACATAATACACTTACCAATATCATAATTACACATCAGGAATGCTATACTTTACTCTTGAACTTCCACGTTCCGTTCACATTTTGATACATAGCGTCACTAATTGTCTATATCAAGTTATAGTATTCGAAGTTCCCTTCGACATAATAGGACCCATGTAGGGAAACGGACACCAACCATTGCGATTATCACGCTGATACTTGCAAGAAAGCTTTTTTTTCTTCTTCTTTTTTTTTTTTTTTCCTTAAACTTGTAGATATGTTTTGATGTGAACTTTTTGTGTAGTCGACATATTCCAGGAGTAGACGGAGATGGAGTTTCGTGTGTTTGACCTGTTACTAGTCGAGAAGGGAGTGGAGAAGGTGCTACACACTAAGCAAATGCTAACTTCTCCCACTTCATTTTTTTATAAGCACTACATAAGAGAGCAGCCTATCCATATATAGCATCAGACACAGAAGATCTGTGGACTAGTCCAATTACCCCACACGCTCTTCTTTGTGGAATATACTCCATTTTCCACAACTCCATACCAAGAAACTCTTATTATAGTGTGTGTGTATCTTCACAAGTATATGTTTCAGTGTAAAAGTGCCAATAGAATAAAAGGATTTATTTCTTCACAATGTCCTTTCTGGACCTCCACTACGTGACTTTATGTCATTTTCACAGTCCACATATTCTATGAAGCAAATAGTGTAAAATATACGTGCTTGCACTGCCGTTCAGATATGATGATGCTTTTGAGTTTATGCAGTTCGTGAAGATTGCAAAATGGTAGAGGAAAAAGATAAATGGATCCAATATTGAAATAAACTTGAGGAGAAGCAGCAATGTGTGTTAGTTAGCAGCTTCTCACACAGTCATTCTTGAACTTGTTTTCTTCACAGAAAAGCTTGTTGGGCTATCATAGTCTCCTTGAAGAAAATAGACACATAAGACAAGATTTCCAAGACTCCTACTTTAAGCAAAATAAAGAAAGAACCAAGGTGGTTCCCATTTCACTGTCTGCATAACTGATGGGAAGTTAATGAACCACCATCCACACCCAAAAAATGCAGTGGCCCTGGACTATTAGCTTTTAATCATTCTATAGTTAATTACCACCTAATTAGGAGCTGCAAGAAAACTACAAACTTGAACCAACTAAAGAAAAGAGTCTTAATTTATGGACAGAGTTGCATGTTGATCATAATTACCAAGTGTAAGTTGAGACTTCAGACCCAACTCCAGCTTCACCCTCTGATGGAGGCGCCTCGTTGAGATCAATATCCAGCATTATCCGGCAGATTTGGGTATCTTCACTGGCCGGGACTTGGCCTGATGGAGCCTGAGCTGTCGAAAAGTTCTTGTCACAGGTCTTGCACTGATGCTGTGTTTCCTCGACTAGGTTTCGGCTCAAGCCTTTTATGGCGATGTGCTGTTTGGTTTCTTTCACTTGGGCAGTGCCATTCGTATTCTGAATGCTCATCTTGAGTTTGTAGTGGCTGGACATGTGGCCACCCAGTGCTTGGTGAGATGGGAAGGCCTTGTCGCAAGTCTTACACTGGTACTTCTCAGGTGGATTCTGATGCATCGTTGGACTAGCACTTTTCGCCAATTCCAATTCACACAGCTTCAACTTCTTTCTTTTCTTCTTGTTCTTGATTGGCACCTTAAAGTTACATGTAGTCTCAAAACCTTTGTCATTCAGTTGCCCTGGAATCATGTTGTCCAATTGATCATCATCTGGGAAGTAATCAACCTGATCATGCTCTTGATCAAGCCATTCCTGACCCTCCAATTTGTTGACTGATTCTCACGAACAAGACCACTTCCAGCCATGTCAACTGTTTCAAACTCACTGGAATCCCTCAGCTCTTTCCCAAGCTGCTCGGCTGGATAATCAGTTTCAAACTTCTTCGACTTGGAAACCTGATCAATTTCAAGAATCTTGGCCTCGCAAAAGCTCTCTGCAGCCTGAGATTCAGCAGAATTTTGCCTTTTTGCTACGCCACTCTCAAGCAAATGCCCGCTAGCCAGCATCATAAGATAGGTAACAGCCCGAAATTGATCATCGTCCGAGCATGAAAACTCCGACGAAGATGCTGCCACCGCCATGGCCTTGCGACCTCGCTTGGCGGTCACCGGCCATCCCCTCAACGACTCTGTCAAATCAACTGCTCTATTTTTCGCACCAGAAGCAGAAAGTTCCATCTGACCACAAAATTTCCGTGGCTCGGCATCTGACAAAGAAGAAGAAGAAGAAGAGCTGATTTTCTCCATTGAAGGTGGCGGGTGAATACCTCTCACTCCCTCTCGGGATGGCACCTCATGTGCCCGAACAATGACTTCATCGACGGAAAATTCTTACCACAGATTATACAACTCGGGCTCTTGACCATTTCATCCGAAACACCAAAACAATTACCAGTCGTCGTCATCTTCTTGTACTGGTGATGCTTCTTTTCCACAAAATGAACCGCTTTTTCCACAGCCTCTTCACGCGGGTTTTGTTTCTTGAACTTGATGGTCTGATGAACTTTGCGTTTCTCCTTGAAAATCAGATCCTTTTTTTTAGCCCCAAGAACGTGAATTCTCATGTGACCTCCTAAAGCTTTACCTGAGCTAAAGACTTTGTAACAAATATGACAAACCCTTTTCATATTACTGCTGTACTCATTCGTCTGATCATACTTGTTTTCAAACCCCATCTTCTGGTCCCCAACACCCACACCTTCTTCTTCTTTGGGAAATTGCAGCTTAGCCCACAGCTCGCCTTCTCCAAAAACATCAGATTTCTGCTTATTTTTCTTGAGTGAGAGTAATGATCTCATAGCATCTTCTTGATTATTCACCATTGAGAAGAACAAAAGAAACCCACAAGCTGATCAGCGTGTGAATATATATGAACACCAAAGTAAATAAAAAAGGTGGCAAATTGTAATCAGTGGAGAGTTGTTGACAGGAAAGTGACGGCTGAAACTGGAGATGGGTAGGTAACGTAAATGGACAAAAGATGTAAATAAGAAAACTCCCAAGAGCTCAGCTACAAGAACCCTAAAGGGAAAAAGCAGTGACCCGGGAGGAAATATCAGATTCTCCAGATCATAGGCTTGAAACTTGGAGGGGAGTAGATGAAAATAGTTTAGTTGCCTTAAATGAGAATGACAAACACATAAAGAAAACGTAAATTTAGGAGAAAAAGAAGGGAAGAGATGGAGATTGTCTGTTACAGATATCCATGAAATCACAAAGACGATCGACGTCGACCAGCTCCTCAAGAATTCAGCTCCTCATCATCAGCGCAAACAACGGAGTGAGAAAAAGAAGATATGGATACGATCGAACATCATGGGGATGACTTTAGCTACATCCCAGATAAAGATGAATGATGAATAAAATCAACAAAATCTCAGAAGAAGATGATGAGAACTCCAAGAGTCAGTTGTTAACTGCTATCTGGAAATTTTGACTGTCACGTTCTTCCACCCTTTGCCTCTTATTTCTTGAAAATCCTTTCCTTTTTCTTTTTTTTTTTCTTTAAATTTTAATTCTAATTTGGGGTCTTTAATTTCTCTTTCACAAAGTCACAATTTACCCACAACCCCTCAACTCAAGGACGTGATTACCTTTTCAAATCTATCTATTCAATTTCTGGCATTCAAGATTGATTCAATCCTCACTAATTACTTATTAGACCCTCACCTTCCAATCCATCTTCATTAATGTCATTTTTTTCCCTTTTAATTAAAAAATATATAAATATTGATTAACTTGGACCTATATATATGTATATATATATATTCCTAATATGATTTAGGTAAATTTTAGGTTAGTTCAACTTTCCTTGGATAGGTATATTTACCTAAACAAATTGAAGTCCATGTAGAAACATTACTTATAAAGAATTTTAATTTGTATAATTAGATTTATTTCGTACGTAATAACTTTCTTGAATCGACGAAAATAAAGCTTAATGTAATTTGAAATTTGAAGGTTATCTCGAAATTCCTGGGATAAATTTTGTTTTCTTGTCAATAGACGGCGTTAACTCGGATAACTTTGTGCAGAGTTTAAATTTTTTTTTTTATTATATCTTTATTTATTGATATAAAAAATGAATAAATTAAAATAGAAGAAGATTTGATTATGTTTTAGTTAAAAGCACTAAAATCCTTGATTAATTAATGGCATTTAATTTAAATTTGAATGCGCAGTATATTAATTTTGATTAGGATGAAAGTATATAGTGAATTAATAATACATTCATAATTATTCATCCTCTCCACGCGGTTTCAACTCAAACTTTAATAGATATAGATGATATTCATTCTGATCAATTTTAATTACTTTTTCATTATTGATTTAGAATAATATATATAGATGCAAGAAGATATGCTACCATGTCCATGACTTTGAGATGATCTCCTCAATTCCAATACTCCGATTTGGTCTATGTACATATAATATTTGTCAGAATTTCACGTGTTTTTTTTTAAGGTGATAATTACATTATTACTTTAATATATCTAAAAATTGAGCAACATACATATCAATTCAATCAATATATCTATGCCAATAAGGGCCTCACTCAGTATGTGAAATTGAAACTTCATGATCTTAGAGGTCATGGGTACGAACCCCATTAGGTGCATGTCGTGTTAAATAGTCATTGACAACACCCACGTACTGGTTGTTGGACATTATTTTTTGAATGTGGCTAAAATATTTGTTATGATTAAAAGTCATGACAAAAATAATTTTTATGGTAGATAATAATTTAAGTTTTTGCATCAAAATTTATTTAATCATGATTTAATCTATAGTCAATAAAATTATAGGTAATAGTAAATTTTGTTATTGTATTAAAGAAAATATTGTGTAACTCAAATTCATGAATATATTTTAAATATAGAGTAAGTAGTCTACTTTCATGATATTAATTAATATATAGTTGTGTCCACGTTTTTCACGCCAAAGAAAATAACGTTTGTGAAATGAGTAATTAACTTAATTCAGTAACGTTTGCATGCCAAAATTACTGTTAATTCAATCTAATTAAGAGGCATGCTCCAAAACACGTTTTTGGCATATTATATTTACAATACCATTACCATACCTTCATTATCTCATGATGACGCTTTTATTCCTGAGCTTGTTAGAATTATTTTACAGTTCTTAATTGTATGTTGTTCCCCGAACATATAAAAAAAAAAAAAAAAACTGTAATATGGAGAAGAAAAAAAAAAAAAAATAGTATGGTGGTGGGGGATGAGAAAGAAAAAAGCCCATCAAAAGAAATATACGTAGATTAGTGGATTGAAATATAAAAAAATTATAATCGTGAGATTAATAAAAAAAATATCAAAAATTACTAATTTGACCCCAAAAGTTTTCAAATAAAAAATTTAAAGGATAAATTTAAGTATTTAAAATTAGTACTAGAAATATTTTGTCTTTTGTAATTGTAATAGATAATGCTCTCTATTGTATGTAGCCTAGTTGAGGAAAAGGGATTAAACTTTCAGTAATTAGTTAATAAGAATCACAAAATATTTTATATTTAATGTGTATAATTAAGTGTGTATATATATATATATATATATATATATATATATATATATATACTAGCTATTGTGGCATGTCGTTCTTGCGTGCATATAAATATAAAATATATTATAAATAAGAATAAGATTATAAACCAACACATCACATTTACAATAAATAAAATAAACTAATTTACGAATATTATTGACATAAAAAAAAAAAGATGTGGGTGAAATTTTCATATTAATATAGATAGATAATATAAATCATATGGATGAGAAGAAGAATTTGAGTATATATATATATATATATATATATATATATATATATATATATATATATATATATATATATATATATAGTAGTTGAGAATATATAAGGACATTTTTGATAATTTAAAATTTTGATGTCCGGTGTAAGTAGCCGCCTTTTGTGAGTTGAAAAATGATTTTTTTTATATAATATAGATTATGAAATTTTATTCAGAAAATTATGGCGAAAATTCAGCTCAAAAGGAGGTAAACAGTTGATATACAGATTGGTTTATTTAATTAGTTGTGAATCAAGTATGAAATTTGGTTGCAAAATTACTTTGTATCTCTTACCATATTGTTTAATCTTTAATTACTGGACAACCTAAAGTAACTATTTAATTAATAACTCTATGAACTATTAGGGGCTTATTTATGCGGGGTTAAATGCATTTTTGTCCTGTAATTTAAATTATTTAATATTTTCGTCCTTTAACTTTTTAGAATAGTATTTTTATCCTGTACTTTTTTAATTTTCAGAAATATATCTCTCACGTAATATTTAGAATCGGGGCTTTTATTCTTATTGGCCCATTAAAGCAAGCATTTTTGTCCCGTAACCTCTTAAATTAATATTTTGGTATTATATCTTTTTAATTTTTTTTATATTTTTAGTCCCCTTTTTTTTTTTTTTGTTGGAGTTCATCCTTCTCGATTGTGGAGATGAACTATGGCGAACAAAAGAGTTGACATTACAAAAATTAAAAAGATGTAGGACAAAAAATATTAAACGGCCTGAGTTGCGGGACAAAAAATATAATCTATCTATACCAAATTCAAGTAATACTGGTAGACAATATTGGTTATAATTTTTATTAAGTTTGAAATAAAGATTATTCATGATCACTGTATAATACATATACTAAAAATTTCACCAATGAAATACTAATATTAGTTCAGACTATATATGAGACACAAAGGTTCCTTTATTGTATGTATATTGTACAGGTTTGATATATATTCAGTCTGATTTTAATAATAGTGTTTTGTTTTTATTTATTTATTTATTTTGAATTTGTTGGTTGATGTAAAATTATTACATACTAAATGTTATAATAATTGTATATTGATTAAATTTAAAATATTCAACGTAGTTCCCCCCAAAAAAAAAAAAAAAAACAGGGTTTGAACAATTTCTCAGTTCAAAGTAGAAGGGGCAGGTGTACTCTGGAGGAAACACAAGAGTTCGTCATAGTCAGCATAGGAATGACATAAATGTTGAAGTCTGGTGTGTGTGTTCCGGCAACAACCAACAAACATTGAGTTAGATAACTTCTTGAACATTGACCAAACCAAAACACAGCCCACCACTTGGTAATGTCATCAATCAGCATTAGTCTTCAGCTACTTCATTAGAATTTCAGTGTAGATACAGACATCTCCGTGGTCAGTCTTTGTGCACAGATGACACTAATCTATGTAAGCAACAGCTAAGGGCGGTTGTGGAGACGCCCAGTGGCGAATTTCCAGTCGTTTTCTCTACAAATGAAAATAAGGAAGACGAAGCAAAAAACCGACAACGACTGCTAAGACGAACCCGCACGAGACATGGAGAAGGGATTTCGTAAAGAGCGGAGATCCTGAGTTACTGAGAGGAGGACCGGTTAAGGTTGTGGATGCTGGGATGATTTGTATTCCAACATTTCAGCTTTGTATCTTTCCTTGTCTCTCAACCCCTTTTCTTGATATACCTGATACCACCGCAGATAAAAGAATGAGTCGAAAAAATACGAGTTTTTCTCTTCTCTTTGGATTGTAGTTGAGTTTTCAGACTACTGCAGAATTCAAAAATCCTAAGAAAATACAAAGGTTGCCCCAACAACGTCCTCCCAATATCAGTTTTTTAATAGGAAAGAGATGAATTAACCAGCAAAAGGATTTAGCGCTCTAATTATATCAGCAAACCGGTCCAGTTATATGACTTTCAAGAAGAAATAGAAATATGCAACAGATGAGTTTTCCAACGAAGTACCTGTTTTTCAGCCTCCGTCAGTCTGCTCCATAGTTGTCCGATCTTTTTACTGATAGCTCTTTCCTGGCCATGGTATAAAGGCCTCAATCTCTGATATTGCTCAGCGAAAAAGAAAGTATAGCCGCTTCTATTTCGCTTGGGATGAGCTGGGTCCCTAAGGGCTATCTGGTGCTTTCTCCGGGTACGTTGAGCAGGGTCGCCGGAAGCACTAAAACTCTGGGATACATCCAGATCCGAAGATGTATGATAAAGGACGCCCTTTAGCTCCTCGGATCCTAGATTCACTGTTACTAAATACCCATAATCGAATTTTCCATCTATTGTTCCAGTGATTAAACTGCCATCCTCCAGGTTAGGACTCGCTGCATATCACATCAGATCAGACACATGTTACTGTCAACACAAAATTAGCAGTTAAGTAGTATTGAGACGAGACTCCAGCAACATACTTTAAAACGGTAAATGTATAAAGACAACCGCATAAAAAGTTGCAAAAAGAATCCACACCTGGAAGTTGATCAGCTGCAGCACCACCATTAACAGCATGAGGCAACGTCTGACCTATTCAAAAGGTTTAGAGAATACTATTAGCTATGCCATATGGAAAAACTTCAAGCTCCACGGAAATATAACCATATTGAGGATTGTGAAGATACCAGCTTGTGAAATGGATGGTTCTTCTTTCCGGAAATAATACACCTGCTCGAAATGATAAAGCAACGAAAGATAGTATTTTCGTAAGACAAATGATGCACTAGTAATGGAAGTCGGGAACTTGAAGGCTGCAGTAACCTCCTTCCATCTGCGATCTCTTATCACCTGTAACAAGTTAAACATAAAAATCGGCAAAGTATCTAAGTATGCGAAACAAATATAACAATGTAAGTTATCCCCATAGAAAATTAGCAAAACTCAAATGCAGCAAATCAGTTAAATATGTCCAACTTCAACAAGTTTCTCCAGCTCATCAATAAAATATCCACTATCTGCTCCTTAAAAAAATGATCTTGCAGAAAAATCGGATTAAAACTTCTAATGGTTCACAAATTTCTGCTAGGACAACTAGCAAGCATCTCATATCTGCTACCACAGAGAACATCTATTTGAACCTACATGCCACGTCGCCTAAATACTATAGCAAAATACACAAACGCACTCCAAGATTCAATATAATAGGACTCAAAAGTGCATCTTTTAATATTATGATTTTCCTAGTTCAGTGGTCCTATGTTCGGACGGATCCTGAGTTTTGGGGGGAATCTTTAAAGAAAACACTTTTATTTGTTGGGTTGTGCAGATAATGAAGGAATTGCAAAAATGAATGTAATTATCAGTCGCGGCAATAGCATCATTAACCATGTTAGAGTACATTACCTTTCAATTTGAAAAGTAAGCAAATTGCACCATAATAACCAACATAAAGGAGAGGAGAGAGCATACTTTTTCAATGCCACCTCGAGAGGTCACCTCTAGAAATAGCTGATGCAAATCTAAACGACTTCCTCCTATAGTAGGGATCCTAAATTGCAAAGAACAAAGGTAAATAATGGATAGATGTAACCCCAATACATTGCTCATATAGTTACAATCTTCTCCAACATTCATGCAATAGCAATTAGACATGTGATCATTTCCAAAACAGGTGGAAGATACATACAACTACAACATGCAGGTGAGACAATTTAAACGTGAAAACAATAATTTTGACAATCTGAAATAACATCTATCATTGTAAAACCAGGGAATTTATAACCTAGTGTCAATCACCAACATGAGCCCATGGTTTTACTCCATTTCATGTTTCCTCATCTCAGACATCAAAATTAATTTTCTCAAAGAATGTGATATGGTCGAACTAAGTTCAATTGAATTCGTTATTCAAACATTTGCTCCATGAACCAGATCCTAAAAATACTAAGAACTTTCTATTTTTCAACTCCTTTTGAAACTTTAGACTTCAGTCAAAACGAACAAAGAAAGACATATCTCTAATATCCGATACAAATGGATCTCTGGGACTAAATCAGTAAAAGTAAGGCTTACTTTCTATATTTCTGTAGGGGTAAATACCAAAACGATTGTGTAAATTTAAAACTCTACACATATGTTTAGCATAAAATATGAAATAAAATTGAGATAATTATTGGATATTAATAAGTTTCTTTCTTTTCCTTTTTTACATAACATCCAACAACAGTTAAAATTTTAATTTACTACAAACCAACATTTTAATTTTCTTTTTGTCAAAATCGACTGCCAGTTCTTGAACACAATACAGTATGTATGTGTACATATATATCTTAAAACTCTTGTCACAACGTGGATATAGAACATAATTTTTTTCAATTATTCATTCATTTGTACAGTACATGAGTTTTTACTGACAATCCCCAATGGGATAATTATCAAGTGTCGTTGAAAATAGTCAAATTCTCCACGACCGCAGCGGATCTCTTACGGTTCTATTCACCAAACATCTCTACACAAAATTGCAAATACTCCACTCAGACAACAAAACACAAGTCAGAAGGCTGACAAAAACTCAATCAACAGTAACCATTACTACAAGAACAACACTCAAGAAATTCCAACACCTTCCCAGCAACATGGGCAAGCAAAACACACACCTACAACCTTAAACTCAAAAATCCCACCACAACATCCAAAACCCACAAAAAAGAGTAAAGAAAAGCAGAAATAGAACACAGAAACATGAAATACCTGAACTTGGTACCATAGAAAACATGAAAAGCTTGGAGCTTTTGCAAGAAAATATCCGGGTTTTGAATAATTTCTTGATACTCAGCTTCTGGTTTGGGGTAGGTGCTGTACTTGGTCGTACGCTTTTCCGCAGGTGGGACTGGGACGTTGGACTCGGACATTTGGTTGTGGGCGAGGGAAAAATTTAAGCTCTATTACATATAGGTCGGAATGATAATAATTCTTCGTATTAGCGTCTGATGAGAATTATATAAATAGGTTTTCAATATTTCACTTTGGGGGGTTGGGGAAGGAGATACGAAACCACAAATATATATATATATATATATATATATATATATATATATAATAAATTTTAGCATATGGTTGGAAATTGTATCATTATATTATATATTTTTCTAATTTCTTAATATAGAATTTGTCCTATTTCGGACTTTATGGTTATTAAAGAAATAATGAACTTCTTTTTCATTTGAATAAATTGAATTATATATACTTTATGTTATTTTAGTTATCTAGTTTTATATGTTTGTATTTTTTTATTATTTTTTATAAAATATTTTAGAACTAAGTTGAGTTCCATCTCCAGATGGTCCAACACCCAATGTTTTAATCTCATATTTTCTTGTATGATTTCAGATTACATAAGTAATATTATTTTACCAATATTTGAATGAGAATTGATATTCTATCAAAAAAAAAAAGAATGAGAATTGATATAATATACATAAAACTATATGTTTTTTTTATTAAATGGGTTAAAATGAATAAACGCCATATATCCATTAATAATAAATCTCCAGCAAGAGGAAAAATAACGCCCCAGTTCTCATTATCCCATATGATGGGAATAGAAATACTGTAGCAAGAAGCACCAATTCCTGTTTTTTTGTTTCTGAATTTTGGGCGTTTTGCCTTCATTTTTCTCAACATAACTTGGAAAACAAGCCCTTTACACCCAAAAAAAAAAAAAAGGGTGAGATTGAGTTTGATCGAATGTAAATCAACCACAAAATTCTTGCCAAGTGATTCATTCGTCTAAATCTAATATAGATAAGATACAGATTACAGAAAGATTGATGAAACAGGGACATATGTTTTTAACTTAATTTGATTTTCCTGACATAAAGAATTGAATGCCTTGTCATTATAATTCCTCTGTGTCTACCATTTCACCCCATGTGTTTCTTGAACTGATAATCCAACATGCATTTGTTTCCTTGCATCAAGTATTAGGCCTTGGGTCAAGGCTGTATAAGTGACAGCAGTTTGCAGCATTAATGCCTGGATCTCTACTTGGTAATGGTCACAACACAAAGGAGAACTTGGAGGCTGTTACTTTGCTTCGTTGGCATGAAGTATTAGGCCTTAGATCAAAGTAAGTACGCAGCTATGATAGCTTAAGAGTGTGGAGAGCTTCGTGAAATCACACGGTTTTTAGTTCTTGAACTTTACCAAGATTGAGAGACAGGGAAACGGGACAGTGAAACCAGTTGAACTCTTGAACCAAGTTGATGTTACTCTGAGTGAAAATGGAGGAACATCCACTGTTTCTGCACTTGGCAATGTGGTGAAATCAGCCAGGTTTCTTGTTTCCTTTGTACTAACAGAGTTGCTTATTAGTTTTAAACTGCAGCCAGCTGAACACATTTCACAACTCTTTCTCTCTGTATAATCAGTTCAAACCTTTGACAAGTAATGCACTTGCTTTGCAACTTAACAGCAAGAGACTAGGAAGGAAGCATGGAAGAGCCTGTTTATTGGGACTCACATCCCTTGGAGGCCTAGAGAGAATTCTTGACAAGTAACAAAAGAACTTACATAGAAAACATCCTCAGTCCTGTAGTGTTGGTAATTTCTAATCATTCTGCATACATTAACTGATCTCAAATTATATTTTGGTAAAGATTCACTGGGGGGGTGTTGGATCATGCTGGATTTCACCGGTTCTTGAAGTACATGCCGGAGTACGCGAGACTGTATTGTATCTGGACCGAATCTTGTTTACTTCAACTCGACTTTTACTTCATTCAACCAGTTTAGATACTCTATTTAAGAATGTAAGAAACTCTACTCATATATAAAATGGACAGGGTACGTATATCTCGCCAAGATCAACAAAAGTATCTATTATGATCTAGACTCGAAATCAATATGTATCTTGGAACTGGAAGTGTTTTGGTAATTTATGTAAATGTAGTCCAACCTACAACTAAAGAACACCACACTGGATTCAAAATTAAGCCAACAAATGAGAACGAGTAAAAAGTAGATTAAAACACCCAAAAATAATGTGGTAGATTTCCCAGATATACACAACAGCTACAAGTTGAAATTACAGAATTAAGGGCGAAAGGTGTTGGGTTGGGCCTAATCAACCAAAGAACTTGGGGTCGTAGCCATTGCTGGAGGTGGCAAGAATGTAGTAAGCCACGATGTGTCCGATGGAACCCCAAGCAAGAACATCAACGATGTTGAATCCGACGGGATCGTTTGATTTGAGGAGGCTGACGTACTCCTTGGCCCGAACATCTCCGGCTTCGAAGTGAGAAACGCCGTTCTGCTCGGGCAAACCCTGTTTGGCAACGTTTTCCCTCTGGAAGTTGAAGAAGACGAACCTGCCCAAGAAAAGGGAGAGGCCGGTGCTGAGGCTGATGACGAGTGAGGGGCTGAGCTCGGACTTGATGGAGAGGCGCTTGGTGGGGGTGGTGAAGGGGCGCGGAAGTGGCGGAGGTGGGTTTGGTGAGGAAGAGGGTGGTGGAGGAGTCGGTGGGCTTGTTGAGAGGTCTGAGACCTTGGAAGGTTGGCGTGGAGAACAAAGTGGAGGCCATTATGGTGGTGGAGGGGGCGGAGGAGGGGTTTTTGATCGGTGGTGGTGGAAGTTTGGATATATGGGTGGTGTGGGGGATTAATATGATGAAAGGATGAGGTTTATAATTTGAGTGATGGTGGTGGGTAGGAGAAAGTGGAAACAAGAAATGGATTTTGTGAGGAGGTGAAGGAGGGAAGAAAGATTTTGTATGCTTACTTGCCTCTCTCTCATTGGTTCTTCCTGGATCACAAATTTTTCTCTTTTGCTTCTTCTTAATGTAGTTTTCCTTATGATAATTAATTTTCTGTTGAAGCCATCACCAAAGGATCCGTGGCGCAATGGTAGCGCGTCTGACTCCAGATCAGAAGGTTGCGTGTTCGATTCACGTCGGGTTCAATCCCCCGATCCTAAAACGGATCCAACTGTTTTTACGTGCGGAGCACATACATGAATATGATGCTTTGCTTTCCAGTTCTTCCCCCTCTCCGACAGATTACAGCAGGAGCAGCGTTCTTTTCCAAAAGGATCAACAGTTTTGTTTTAGATCTGTATTCACTATAAAAATTAATGGGTAGCCATTTTTCAGTACTGCCACATCTTTTGTGAAAATAAAAATCTTACTGTTACCTATTTCATTAACGCCATCTCTTTTCATAGTATAAATCATATGCATTTAGTGTTGTCTAAATTACAAAATTTCCAATTGCTATAAATTTCAATAGGAATTTTGCTGATCAAACTTTATGCAAGCCCAAGATACCGTTAGAAGTTCCGAGAGATCTTTAAGGTCTATTTTCCCACTGCATTATTTCAGATTGTGCCAATCGAATGAAATTCAGGAGAGGTAAAATATTAGTTGATGCAAAATGTTAGGATTAAAACAAGTAAAACGCTCCCAATTAGTTTTTGAAATTAATCATGAAAACTCGCATGCTACACTTCAGACACCCAGACAGAGAAGGCTTCCCAGTGCCAGTGGGATGCAAATGAAAACCTTAACTAAATTACAGAAGGCAGTGGAGAACCCCACCTCAACTTCTGCTAATGTTCATGACCTACCCTACTATACAACTCTCTCCCTTTTACCACATTATTGACACTCACACAGGTCACTATAAACTAATACACGGATAAAGTTCCATTGCACAACATCACAAACTATACACCTTCGACCGCTGTTGAAGACTGCACAAAAGGTATAAAACAGGCACACCCACCCGCTTATGCTGCTGTTAACAAGGCAAGCTTAGATAAGAGTGTCAAGGTATGAGTAGTTCCGGCGTCTGCCAAACTCAAGAAGGCTACCATATGTACGGTCCCACACTCCAACAAAAAGGGACTCTGTATCGGGACTAAACGAAATGCCAGATATCTCACCAAAGAAATCAATTTCCTGTTCCTTCTCGTACCCACTTTCAACATCAAAAACATGGACGAAATCTGCAGGCTCTGCCATGGCCATAAATCTTCCATCGGATGTGTAGCGGATGGATCGAATAGCTCCCAGGTTTCCCTTCAAGGCAGTAACTGACTTGGATAGATTTCGAATATCCCAAATTCGACAGGTTTTATCCTGGTTCCCCGTAGCAAATGTTATGCCATCAGGACGCCATGCTGATGCAAATGAGTAGTCCAAGTGGCCATGCAAATATGTAATTGCCTGCAAGCAAGTAGGTTGAAACTCGGCGTTACCCAGTTGCAGCATAATGCTACTCATATGTCTTGCCAATGGTGCAATGGAAAGTTCACATACCTTCCCACTCCTGGAATCCACCAATGTACCTTCTGGATCATCTCCAACAATTATGAGAAGCTTACCATCAGGACTTAGAGAAGTATGCTGCAACGATCAAGAGTGAAAACAAGTCAAAATCATTACAAAAATAAGCATATATAACTGGGGCGATTAAACATATAAGAAAATCCATATTTTTAGCTATTTCTACCCAAGGGGTACTGTCATCTTGTCATATGTGCCGTACTTCTGAGCCCATCACAGTTCCACCAGTCTTGCCCCCACCACCATCAATGTAAAAGGTTGAAGATATATGACAGAATCACAATTTTTAACATTGGAATTTCGGATTCCTAACCTCTCATGAGCAAAACATAAAATTGACATCCTAACTGATTCAGATACTACAATGCCAAGTTACAAGTCTTGGATAGAGTAAGCATCAGGACAATGCTCTCCGAGTCTCAAAGATCGCAAATGAAACCAAATTTCCAAAGCAACCATATCACAGTGGCAGAGACTCTCATTAACTGGCAACAACTGGTTGGAATGTCATTTATATGTGGGTGTGTAAACAAATCAATGAATAAATACACATGTATATCCAACACGCATGCACATAAAGACAGGGGCAGATACTCACATTAACTGGCCAGGGGAAACGAAGATGATTAGACTGTTGAAATTTTTCCATATCGAAGTCTCTAACTCCACTATCATTATTTGAAGCTACAAAATGCACTGCACCACTGGTAAGATAGAAATGAACTTTCAGAAATGCCCAGAAGGAAAGGAAATATAAGAAAAGGATATAGAGAGGAAAATTAATATCAACCACAGGTATAAAGAAAAGCAGATACCTGCTAGACGTATATATCTCAACCGCATTTGTGATGGCATTATCATCGTAGGTCATCCGTGTGCAGTAAGAAACTCCTGGTCTATCTAGATACTGCAGTCAAACAGGTAGAAACTAAAAGGCTTAAAAATAAGCCTACTGAAAGCAACAGTTTTCATGGAGAATGGCTAAAAAGAATCAAGTTAAGAAACTCTGTCCTCAAGCTAATAATGACCAACTAGAAACACAAACAACAGTAGGATTTACCTATTTTGGTATGAAAACAAAAACACCAGCTTTTATCTGCTTGAATACATGGAAGGCGTTTGACAAATCCAGCAAGATAAATAATAAGAGTGAGGTCAATTCAACTGAATGGAAGGGCAGTTACAAGGATTCAGCACCAGCTAAACAGAAAAAAGGTATCAATGGATTGAAATCGTGGCCGTTTAACTTAAAGCAAAAGCAGTTTGCAAGTTACCAAATTATTCTCAATAAATCCTGAAACTACTTGACTAAGCATAAGCATCAATAATGACCTCCGAGAATACAAACACGGTACCTATCAACTAGAACTAAGACCAACACATAAGAAAGTTTCAACACTGCTCTATTTGCATACAGGTAAGAACAAACCATTCATACCTTGCAGATAAGTTCTCCCTGAAATCCTCCAGCAACCAGCAACTTATCTTTCACTGCTAGTGTACTGACTTGGGTCTGCGTAAATCCTTCCAACAAGCTTCCAGGGTGTTTCTGCATTGGGTAGACAAGATATTGAAACTGGACTGCTAATTACGGACAGAATATGAGGAGATCCCTCGGGGAAAGTTGTACATATATATATATATATATTAATATATATATATATATATATATATATATATAAGTATATGTGTGTGTGCGTGTAGATAGACAGAGAGAAGTAGCACCACAATAACTAACCTCACAAGGTGCTACATGTCCTGAGACATTAAGAACTTCAGACTTGGTGCATGTTAAAAGATGACCAATGCATAACTGAGAAATGTGACATAAGGTAAACATCATGCTTTGATGTAGCCCATACCAAATTTCTCAACTGTATCAAAAGCAGTCGATTTACAGGTCAGCGTCAGGTATTATGCTTCAACTTCAAAATTGGGTAAAAGATGTAATAGTAACAAAGAATAAGACAAGCACACACATCTTCAGACACAAGAAAGTGATCAGATAGGACGAAATAATAAAGAACTAATTGTTTATCCAACTTCTGCTAAGTCACAGTTGCCATCTACCAACCAAATAATGACAGACATTCATCTTCTCTCTTTTTTCATATCATCCTCAGAGTTAACACAAGTCAGGGAAAACAGCTATATCAAGCACGGTATAATTAAATATTCATTTGCAGTTTAGGATAAAACAGGATATATTGCACATCATACAACAGAACTTTTATGCTGCTTCGTTAACACCACAAGATGATAATGTTTATCAACCCATGCTAACAGCTGCCCCTCAAGCATCTTCATATATAGGTCATCAAATAATCTAACTCCATGTCTCATTTCATTTTCTACTTATCAGTGCAGAATGGTGTAATAATTAGCTCAAACCTGATTGATAGGGAAATTAGAGTTTGAAAAGAAAAAGGAACACACGGTACGACCTCAGACAACATTCAAAAATAAACATTAAATGGTACTAATTAAAGAAAATTACGCTAGCATTGAGCAACATGCTCTCAGACAAGTTAAATGTACTCATTATTCTAGAGTGAGTCATGAACTTCTTCTAGCTGTTAAAATACAATCTAGACATCAGAATGTCCAAAATATATGTTTGATGAAACCATTTTGCTCACACAAACTATTCCAATTACCTGAAAATGTAAAATGGTCGATTTCACAGATCTTGAATTTCGTCTGAATGCATAGTACAAGGCCCCTTTCTCAGTGGTTTTGCATTCCTATTTCCAAGAAGAAAAAGCACAAAAAGTTAATAACTATCAGCAACAAGGAACATAAAGCCAATGAAAGGTCCAGTGAGCGGAACGACTAGAACAAAAAATAAAAGGCTTGACCTTTTCTGATCCCTCTCCAGATTGAGGAATATTCTCATAATTCTTATACTGCTCTAGTCTAGTCTGCCTATACTTCTCTCTTGTTATGCTGAGCCTCTCCCAGGGAATCCCTTGAATATCTCTGCCCTTCCTGGCTTGGGCCGCCGTTGTATCTTGCATTCTGTTATTCTGAGAAGAGAAGCGGAGAAGGGGAGATGATCAGCAAGCAACATGATAAGTTTTGTACATTCTTCAAGTAAATTTGAGCAAAACAGAACATTATAATTAGATGGCTCAAAAGTCAAGATTGCAACACAAAGTTAGTTACACGTATTACTCATGAACAAACCATATAGTCATATTCATCCATATCAGAATCTGAGCCACCAGCATCTCTGCCATGGAACTCATCATCCATATCATCATCTGCATCTTCCATTTCATATTCCTCTTCCATGTCATCAGCTTCATTTCCTACCTGATGGGACATTATCTACGGTGAAAGAAACCTGCAAGAAAACTAATCAAAAAATCAATATCTCAGTGTTAGTGGCAACAATTGTTTGTCATTCAGGAACCTTAGAGAGACAACCTACCATCAATCATGTTAGTGTATACTCAAGGCAATTATTCACCAAGTCATGATATAATATAAGCCACAAAGTTGAAAAGCACTATCGAGAGGAGGGGGGGGGGGGGGGGGGGGGGGGGGGGGGGGGGGGGGTAGGAGATTACAGGTTACTGCAAGTAACATGTACATTAAAAACAATTTGCTATACTAACAACCTTCTCTCCTATCTAAGTACGTAAGGGGTTGCAGTGGAATTATGACAAGCTTCATGTTCAAAAAGCTCATATTGGAAAAACAACATCACTGTTTCATGCCACAATAGAAAATGAAGTATCATTTCAAAATCTGAAATCATTTAAAAAGCAACAAACTGCAGCAGTATCTGAAGTCGTAAGGTCAAGTAGGGGGCAGCATATCCACATCCGGTGCACCTATTTCCCATACCAGCCATATTACTGAGCAACTCTGTCTCATGTTTCATTAAATACAGAATGAACCTTGACCCTCAACATCAATACCATACCAGTATGCTTCAAAATTTATTGAGTCCGCTATGCAGACAAACATAGAACAAAGTACGAGAAATTAGATGATCAAAAAGTAAGACAACAGGGTAGGTAACTCCCGGAAAACATAAAAGAGTGCAAATACGGAAAGCATAACCTAGTTCCTCATCAAACAAATAAGTAAATCTTGCCAAAGACATGTGAACCAAATCTGCTCCATATTTTATCACCCCCAATGTGCAAGAAACCAAGATTAACAACAAAAACAAAACCCAAAAAAAGAAATCAACCATTCATGCAGCGTAGAGAAGTGTTCTTATCAGGAATTCCTGGATTTCCTTGATCACCTACAGTGCAACAGAACTCTTAACAAGATCAGAACAATATGAAAGAAACTAAAAGAACCAGCTTCCAAGGACTAATTCAGTACAGTGGAGCAGTCTTCCTATTCTATTGTGGATTTACTCATATATACATGTGACACTCATTTTATAATTTTCACTTCCACCTAACACTATAAAACCAAGTGAGACTCAAGGAAATCAACCAGAAGGCTTGCCAGGTACAATACTTGCCCGAAGGGGCAACACAATGCAGTCAACATTCTAAAATTGTGATGCATTCTACAAGCTTCTCTTCTTTTCCTTCACCTCTCTCGTAAGTCCAGTTGTCTAATCATAATAAAAGAATGCAATCAATAATAACTATTTTCTCAAGCTATCGAAGCCCGTCACGGTCGTACAATACACTGAAATCATCTTAGTCATAATTTCATTGAGAATTCATGCAAGTTATTTCACCCAACATACAACCATTGCAGTAACAAAAGCTGAATATATATCGTAGCCCACTATTAACTAAAGAAGCCAAAGGCATCATACTTCAAGTTTGCATCCACAAAAACAAGAGCAACAACCTAGGTAACGCAGAAGAACAACCAATTGAATCCAAACAAACCATACTAGTCATCATATAATTCAACAAAGCATCCAACATGAGAAGAATCGTGATTTCTCTACAGTAGACAGTAGACAGTAGACAGTAGACACTAACGTAGTTCGCAAGCTTCCATCCCTAACTAACAAAGCGGACACTACAACAAGATAGCACAAAAATACAACCACAACAACCTAAAAGAACACCCAACCCACGTTTTACACTAAAACAAGAGGACATCTAATAAACCCTAGAATTCCAAAGAGGTAGTGCAACCAAAAAACAGAAAAGCAACCACACCACGATCAGAGAATATTCACACACGAACACTGCACAAAAACTAAATTCTCGTCCAAAATTAAGCAAGGGTTAGAGATTCCCACCTTCCCAAAACCGGAGAAAGGGATAAAAATTCACGAAACTCCTCCAATGCCGATTGTGAGGTTCAATTAAACATGAAATTCGAGTGATTAATTGATAAGTGGACGATATTTTGTGGTAAGCAGATCGCGATAGGTCTGGAAGAGAGAGGAAGAGAGGTGTAGCTATATATCTGTCAATCTTTATCCACTGGTTTTCAGCCAGCTTCCAAACTAAGGAATGCGGGTGAATGATAAGGACGGGTTATTTTTGCTTTTGGCGTTCATATATATAATTCGGTCGCGTCATTGCCCTTCATCTTTTCTCTAATTCCCGATTAAGCCATCATGTGCCTCACTGCTTGTTACAACTATATCGAGAGGGTACAATAGGAAATTAAATGGGGTGAAAAGTGGGAATTCTTTTTCCTATTATGTTTTCTTTTTATTTCACTACCCAACAAAAAAGAAAAGAAAAATTAAATCTCCACGTTTATATTTTCAATTTTAACCATTAATTAATGTGAGTAGTTGTGGTATTTTTAAATAAATTCCGGATCCTTCTCCTTGGAGATATTTGTTCAATTATTAATTAACTAAAATGATAATTATTGTTGATTTTTTGGTTTTGCAATTAAATAAAAATTGAAAGAATATAAAGTTCTTTAAAAATAGTCAAGAGCTAGCAAATTAATTTTAAAATTTTAACATGTTCCTTTCAAGAATGACAGCAACAATTTCAAATTTATTATTATTAATATATTAAAAACTCCACAATCTTATTTTATCAAAATATTTTATAATCTGTACAGGTCACATTACGCTCCCATGCCGGATAAGTTGTTAGGCTTATTTAGATGGATTACTAGTGGGCTACTATTTATTATAGGATAAATTACAATGAGTATTTTTTTAAATTTGATATAGTTACAGATATCTCTTCTTTGGTTTAAAAAATTATCAACGCCCCTTTATTTTAATAGTCTGGTGATAGTTAGTACAATTCGTTGGTTCTCACTAGGCATCATTCTATTTTACGTGTTAAACTGATCAAAATACATGTGTGAATTATAAATTATAATTTGATTTATTTTATAAAATATTATAAACTTTCTTATGAACTAAGTGGATATACTTTTTATATTTTTCAATTTGTCTCGTTCGATTTTTTTATTTAAATATATATATATATATATATATATATATACACACACACACACTAAATATAAAGTTGACAATTCAACACTTCCATATAAGGATTATAAAATTTCATCAAATATCAGAAGATATTTATAATTTTTCAAACAACGAGTGATATTCATAGTCATGCTAAATTTTAGAAGAGCTTGTTGTAATTTACATATTTTTTTATAAATAAATCATATATAAAGATTGATTAGAGGAGAGGCTTTGCAATCAGACCCTAAAACGAGGCTATGCTTGCTACGCAGTCCAAATTTGGTTTATAGAACATGGCCGAAAGTGGAGGAATCAGCCCAATTAACATAGTTTTAGATGAATTTAATTGTGAATTGAACACATGGGCGTTGGGCTTTCAATCATTTTAACAAAGGATTGTGAGTGGGGAATGTTATTCACAAAATCAATGCTCATTAGCATAATATTGTATTAATCTTTTTATACTGAGTTGAATTACCTATTTAAACTTTATAGGGGTTGAAGGTTTTTTAATATTAAAGAGATGTTTTTTATATCAGCCGTACAATGCCTGCAACGTCAATATATTTTATACATAATTATGGGATAAATTAGTAATATTAAAAAATTAAAATTTGAATATATTAAAATTTTATAAAGTTTTTAGGATTGAATTATATAAATTTAAAATTTTGAGAATTAAATTATAATTTATACAAAACCCTTTTTTTTTTTTTTTTTTTTCAAAAGAGGATGGAATTGGGAAAACAGCATGTGGCTGCCAACCCTAATCCACTAATCATACAACCTTGTTAGCATTTGTCTACACTAAGCCTCCACATTTCTCGTAGACTTTGGTATCTGTGTCAAGGATCCTGCACCCAAAGTCTACGACAACATGCCCATTTCGAATATTTGCCTCTGGAGTTTCGGAACAGGTAATAAATTAATATTTGTTTGTAAATTTAATAATTATTATTGATGTATTCAACTTAATTGAATTTATCAATTAGATACTTGATTATATGGGTAAGTATTTAATTTATTCCTATAGTAATGATGAATTACTAGAAGCATTGGAAATTATATTTGAGCAAAATTACGCTTACTTGAAGAGTATATGGTATTGGGATAATTCTAAAGTTAGTTCAAGGATTTCGTTACTGCAACTAAGCTAAGTAGGACCATAAGAAATAAACAATAATTTTGGGTGTATTATCATGTGGTTTGATGTGTGATTTTTGGTATTGGTTATTTCGTAATTTTATGGTAAATTTTTAAGAATATTTGTTGATTGGTGGTGTTGTATGAAATTGATCTTAGTGTGTGTGTGTGTGTGTGTGTATAGGTTAATTAGTTGTATTTATTGAGTAGACAACTCATTATCAGCCTTATGTTAATGCTGACTAATTGAGATGATGAGATGAGTTACCTAAGTTGGGACATATTCAATATTTTATGATGATACGATATGTGATATGAGAACAATTGAACATAAAGATAGGTTCCGTGGTGTGTAAGGTACCGCGATATCCAAGTAGTGGGAAATATATGTACTGATAGCTATACATTGGAGTGGTGTGGGGATATCACATTCGGTTATGCTAGCATGCTCTTTCACGCCTCCAGAATACAAATTTGTGGTAGCAAAATTGTCTTTTATGCCACTCACTAATCTTCCTATGTACGCTAACATTCCAGTTTCTTCGTGTCTTGTTTTTCCATAAATCCAGACCTCACACCAATTAATCACAAGCAATTTTCACGTGCTATGGCCTGAAAATACCCGTTATCACACTCTAGACATAGCGTAACTCAACTGCATAAGTATGTCTGCATGTCTTTTAGCATGAGGAAAGGGCATAATTCAGGCTTTATAGGTACGTTTTTCCTGCTTTATGAGCACTGGTGCTCTTCTCGTGTGTGTCTGCCGATAAAGAGGAGTCCTGTCAATTAAGAAGATATAAATACCTTCTATGATTCTAACACCACCATATTACTTCCGCAGTCACAGGGTTAGATATCGCTCCTGCAGAGTATCAAATAACTTGTTGCATAATGTTTGTTTTCACTTCCAACCTTAAGCTTCCATACACATGTGCACACATGCACATTAAAAAACATGTGTTCCATACAGATATGGATGTGCAATAATTATTCACTTATGAGATTCATTCATCTTTCTCGATTTTAACGCCTGACATCATGCATGTTTTTTGTTATGTTGCAGACAGGTTATCATGGAGAAACAAAACTTTGAGTTGTACATGGAAAACTGTCAAATGATGCGCGAAAATGAACGACTACGTAAGACAGCTGAACGACTCAGCCAGGAAAATCAAGCATTGCTTTCCGAGTTAAAACAGAAACTCTTAGAAGCAACAGTCCAACAAAAATCCGATGCCCAACTCAAAATCAGCTCTAGCTCCTCATCAGAAAATAAAAAATGCAATACAAATTGCTCGCAAAAAACACAACTAAAATCAATGAACAATGTTCTATCGTTTTTGTGAAACTTCTATGAATTGATAGCCGATGTTATATCATTTATGCTAAGCCTACTGCTCATAAATGTTTTTCTAGTACTACAAACGATCTATGTTTATAATTTCGAATATCATATGAATATTTAAGATTTTTTAGTGTTATACATTTCTACTATGATATTCGCATACGTAGTAATTTATTTTATTTTTTTATGGAATTATTGATATAACTTAACACATTTTGAATTCGATGTATTAATAATAATACATCAAATAATGTAATTAAATTAAGTGTTAGAATAGGAATAATTACACTTATCTTTCTGAAATTTGGTGTAATTACACGTAAACTCATCGTAGTTTGAAAAACTACATATAACATTCGTGATATTTATTTTCGTCTAACAAAGAAGTCTCTCTATTAGTCATTTTTTTACCAAATTTGTTGATATTAACAAAAACTTTTGAAAACAAAATTTATATATATTTTTTTATTGACTTATTACTGATTTATTGCAGATTAATTAATTATTTTTATGATTAAATTACCCTTATACGTTTTTACTCGTTAATGCATGTGAGTATATATATCTTCATCGTTATTAGGGTAGTTTAGTCGAAAAAAATTATTCGATATGCAATAAGTCAGTAATAAATCAATCGAATGTAAGTATTTATTTTATTTAATTTTTTTGTTAATATCAATAAATTTGATGAATTTTATAAATAAATAAATTTATTTATTAAGTGAAAATACATTTTAGGAGTGATCGACATATTTTTTTAAATTATAAAAAATTATATATAATTATATCAAATTTTAGAAAAAAAAATCAAATAAAGATCGTCCTGACTGGATCGATTTTTAACCACACACGTGAAGCACGCGCGTGAGTTTGCTATCATCGCCCACAAATTTCTGGCCTGTAACCGCGAGCACGTGGCAGAATTTCACGCTCCCTCCCCCGCGCATTCACCCGCGTCAAAATTCCGCCCACCAGACCCCCAAAATCCAAATTCTCACTCCAATAAAACTGGGAAGCAAAAGGCTAATTCTGATGTATCAAGCATGACTTCTCTTATTCGGAAGGTGTGGGTATCCGTCATCACCCGATCGGGTTCCTCCTCGGCTTCGCCCCACATGTCCAACCCCAACCCGCTATCGGACCACGACCGCTTCCTTCAGATGATGTACATCCAGACTTCGTCTACCGGGGAGTTCGACAGGATTCCCATCGATATTTTCATGCAGATTCTGAAAATCCTTGGTCCCAGAGAGTCGGCCAGAGTCAGAGCGGTGTGCAAAGCCTGGAAATTTTTAGTGTCGGATAATCGGCTTTGGATTTATTTTCTGCAGAATCAGCCGGAGCCCTGGGACTCCGTTTTCTTCGCCGAAACTCACTTGCGATCGGGCTATCCTCTTCAGTACGATTACTGCGGACTTTTTACTTCCCCCCCCCCCCCCCCCCCCCCCCCCCCCTTTTTGGGCAAAAAAAGAGAAAGGGCATATGTTGTTGATTTTTGTTCATATAGAATTTTATGCATATGGTTTTGTTAATTGCTTAATTCTAGAGCTCCTTATGTGGTGATTTTTGTTGGCTTAATCATGTTGTTTATGATATGTCCTGTTGCAAGTAGTTGAGAATTAGAACTGGTGCAGTGTTCTGGTACTTGGTTTGAGAACTTAACAAGTTGTAGTTAAATTTGGGGAGTAGACTGTAATACAATGGTAGGTAGTTAAGTTAGCTTGGCGTCTAAACCTTGTGCTATTCCTGTTAGCTAGCGGTTTTGTCTAGTGTAACTATTTTGTTCTTTTACTATTTTCATGATGGTGAGTCGAACTAGTTTTGCTGGTAGATTAGTTCGTATCTGACAATTATGTCAGGAGCATGAAATCTCGAGCATCGCTACTGGGTTTCTGATAAATGTGAACATGTGCTTCTGAGATTGCCTGAATTCGTCAGAGTGTGATACAAATTCTGGAGTGGACATGGGTCTCTTTCACCTGAATACTACAATTCACTCTTGGGACTGCCTCTTCTATTTTGGCACTTGGGAATCAGCCATGGTGCTGTCTTAAATTCTGTATTCTCTGTTTACGAAAGATACTCAACTTAATAATCCTTTTCTGACTCATCAGAAGTTGGTAAGAAGCCATCTTCATGTAAATATTTGATGTCTCCTTTAAGAAATGGAAATAAGTAAAGTTATTCCTTACTCCAGCGTTCTCCATCAAAATGTAACCAAATTGTCTGCGCTTTCCACATTTTTTAAACCTTCAGAGTTTTACATTTCAGAACTGTACCCTCCAACTGTTGAATTAATTTTCATAGTCAACTTTGGAACAACTGTAGTCGTAAAAGATATTTCAGCTGACAATCAATGTTTCTGAACAGATTACTTCTTTCATCCACTTAATTTTGGGCTGAACCATTATTGGTGATCTATCTTTTTTGTATTTGAAGTACACATGAATTAAACAATTATTCACAGTCGTATTGTATTTCCAGAGTTTTTCCTTCTCAGATGCACGATCTGTCATTTATGCATATTTATGGTCAACGCGAGGAAGTCCCTGGAGCTCTTATAATTGATGGTATGTATTTAATGCTTGGTACTTGTACCACTTCTGCAGACTTGTGACCTCATCCTAGTATTTACCATCCAAACTAGAAAAAAGCTTTACATTTGTACATATACACACATGCACGCATACATACATACATATATGTGTGTGTGTTGTTGAGAGTGTGTATTGTTTCTTGGATCCTGTTCCTATTTTAGCATTTATATTTCACTTTGTTTATTTATTTACTTATGGAAATGGAAATAAGAAAGAAAAGTATTGAATGGAAGATTGATGGTTGATTCGTGATGGAAATAGATATTTCCAGAGTTTTGTAATCATTTGCATCTCAGTAGCTTCTTTTGCTTTAATTTTGCATGTATACTAGGTGGCTCAGGGTATTGTAAATATGGGTGGAGCAAATATTCCTCTCCATCTGGGAGGTCAGCAACATTTTTTGGTGAGCTTTCTGCATGTCTTCATAATATAATGGTTTTACAGTTTGCTGATTGGAGCTCCAAATTCTTATAAAAGAATTCTACCACTTCAACTTATTGTGAAGTTTTCTTTAATTTGCAGGAATTTGGAAACATCGAGTCTCCAATGCCTTCTAGACTTAGACATTCTTTTCAACAATTTGCAACAGGTCGTTATATGAATTTTGAAATTGGCTACCTATCTTATTTTGTGATAAAGAGGTCAAAAGCCTTTTTGTTGAACATTTAAACTACTTGCACAAAACTATTTATAACTTTGCATTGCTTGGCACTTTACCACTTCTATGTGATGCGGGTTTCATGTCCTGACCTCTTTTTCTTTGATTTCTCTGAATCAAATATGACCATGATGCATGCAGGATGCAGGTGAAAACATCAACACAGCCAATTGTTGTATCATACCACTCTGTCATTATGATAGTAAGCTTAAAAGCTTTTTTGGAATTAACTTTTATGTTCTCATCATAATTTCCAGGTTTCTACTTTAACTTCTAATTAATTTTTCAGAATGTGTCAACAAAGAATTGAAGATTATTGTCCCAGCTGGTGTGCTAAAATACTCACATGTTTTATTTATGTAACTGGTTTAGACTGATTATAAATCATAGGTTTTCACCTAGAAGAAGCGTGTTTAGAAAGTGGTTCAGCTAGTTTGATTTGCAAATTTAAAATGAGTTTTGCCTTTTACTTCTAGCATTTCAGTTGTCAGTTTAGTTGGCCAAATATGCTCCGTTGCTCATATGCTAATATTTTCTGTTGGTCTTTGTTACCATAACAAACCAGATACTGAGTCTGCAAAAAGTTCTCGAAGACAACTAAAGGATGCCATCTACTCAACCTTATTTGATATGAATGTCCCTGCCGTATGTGCCATCAATCAGGTGTTTCTTCAATAACCCATGGGGAAATTCTCTTCAATTGTTAACTTGAACAGGAAACTATTCATCTTTTCTTTGGCCCTTTTATGAGCAACAACTCTACGCAATCATTTTCACAAATGTATCTTGATGGAAATGGCTCTTAACAAGCGGTCAACATCTTGACTTTAATTGGAACTGCATCAAAGTAAAGATTATTAGATAATTGGCACTTGACTTTTATCGTGTGTTTAAATTGCCAGCTTTTCAGTCAATGAGGTTCTAAATTTATATCCAAACCAGAGAGTGGTCTCCAACATTTGGTTTTACAACTTAGATGTAGAACAGATAGCATAACTTCAATGCCATGCTAGTTTATCATGTTCATCAAATATCTAGAATTGAGCATCAAAAATTAAATGTAGGCCACCTTGGCTCTGTTTGCGGCAAGGCGAACTTCGGGAGTTGTCGTCAATGTGGGTTTCCATCAAACCTCTGTCGTTCCAAGTAAGATGACTTATTACAAGCACTTCGGGCATATTTGATGTGCAGTTATGCATCTAAATTTTGTGTCATTCTATGAGACAGTTCCACTTCCTCAAGGAAAATTGATAACCTTGTAGGTTGATTTTTACACAAACATTTGCAGTAGATTTAACTGTTTACATTTTTTTGGTTTCACAGTTTTACATGGCAAGGTGATGCATAAAGTGGGTGTGGAAACTGTAGGAATGGGAGCATTGAAACTGACAGGATTCCTTCGGGATCGGATGCAACAGAATAATATACATTTTGATTCACTTTATACTGTCCGCACTTTGAAGGAGGTACAAAGTCTCTTCTCAATTTTTGTGCTTTTTAATCTCCTCAATGTGACTATTATCTCTTGTGTTGAGAATCTTGGGTGTAAACTTGGTAGCCTCATTAGTCTATTGAAAAACCTTGCTTTAACTAGTGTTCTCCCAAACCACTTCATGTGAGGAAGGATCACTTCCCAAGAGTGGCTGAATCTACGTTTATTTTTTCCTATATCATAGTTTTCTTCCAGTCTTCGAGGTCCTTTGCGTGATTTAATCACATGTTAACTGCATTTTCCTGGGTATTTGGTCTTGCAGAACCTATGCTATGTTGCTCTTGATTATGAAGCTGAATTGTCCAAAGATACACAAGCATCTTTTGCAGTTACTTCAAACAATTGGTTTACGCTGTCAAAGGAACGCTTTCAAACTGGGGAGATATTATTCCAGCCTCGCATGGCAGGAATGTATGTACACATCTCTTTATAGTGGTTACTTGCAACATTAGGGGAAACCATATACCGACGTGTTTATTCTTCTAGCATAAATATGGGGTGTACATGGTTGTTTACTGTTGGTCTAAGAAGTTGCGAGTTTTGGAGACCCTTCAAGATTTATTCTGGATGAGTACTTGAAGTGTTAAAATATAAATAGTGAAATTCACAAGGACAAAATGGATGATTTATCTTTCTTATTGTTTTCTCATTCATTCTTTCTATTTCCTTTTCCTGATGGGTGATTTGTGCCTCATGGTATTTACAGGCAGGCAATGGGTCTGCATCAGGCGGTGGCACTGTGCATGGATCACTGCCATGACGCCGAATTAACTGGCGATGATAATTGGTATAAAACTGTAGTGTTGACTGGGGGTACTGCATGTTTGCCAGGATTAGCAGGTGTAAAGCTTTGTACTTGAACTCCTTTTTCGTTGATGAAAACCACTGAATTCTGCAGGCTAGATTAAGTAAAAGATATGAAATTATTGATGCGATGATTCCCTATCTGCTGGAAGCTGATGAAACTGTTGTTGTATTTCCAGCAAGACTAGAGAAAGAACTGTATGGACTTCTACCACTTTCCATATCCAGTGGAATTCGGGTTTTTCCTCCTCCTTATGGTACAGATTCTGCATGGTATGGAGCGAAGCTTGTTAGCAATGTAAGTGCTACCTACTTTCACAGAGCCTCCTATTTAGTTCTGATGCTTAATGAGTGGTTGAGATATTAGCACTGCCTGTAGACATAATCATATTATCCTGTAGTTGATCAAATTACATGGGCTCCATACAGTGATTTTGTGATTCTCCATCTATTAGGGAATGGGGGATATGCCCTCAAAGAAACTGTTTAGGAAGAATGCATGCTCTTATAATATACGTGAAACCTTGTCAAGTCAACTTTGAGTGGTTGGGTTTGCCTGGGAACTCCAAAATAAAAATATCTTTCCTGGCCTGGGGCATGAGGGAAAAAACACTTTGAATGGTTGTAGTTGATTGTGGTTTAATTGCAGATAACCCAGCATAACTTTTTGCTTGTCCTTTTATATATGGTCTACAAATGTCTCTTTCTTGGATGCAGTTGAGCACATTTTCTAGATCTTGGTGCATGACTAGGAAACAATTTCGGCATTGGTCCAAACGCAAGCTGATTTGGTGAACCACTTCACATGAAGCAGCAAAGGTAGTCGTAAATCATTGTGAACCTAGATATGTATGCCATAAGTAAGCAGATTCTTTATGTAAGTGAGTGTTTGAGTTAAAAATTTGAAGCTTGATTCTTTAGGTTATATCTGCTGTTGTAGATAAGAGCATTGTCTATGTTGGAATTATCTTTGTAAGACCTGCAAAGAAATGAAAGCAATGTATAGACATACTTGGCACAACCAATAAATCACCTTTGTCTAGCTGGGTTGATTCTTTTCTCAAAAGTCCGCTCAAGTACATTGGTCAAATGATCAGCCACCGGCCAACTGCTTCTCTTTGTTTTCTCTCACTCAACTTTTTGTTATCTTAGAATGCCCGAGTCTGTCTTTAATTATCTTTGTTCATTCTTCAAAGTTCCAGAGGAACGAGAACTTAAACAGGACTATCAGCCGGCCTGTCGCAGTTATTTACTGCCAAATTCCACCCATCTTCCTACAAGCTATATGGTATGCAAGTTCAAAGATGTATGCTATCAAGGGAGGGAAGCACATATTCACTTAAAGAGAGAGCAAAGTCTCCATGATGAAACATTAAAGGGTTCACACAGGACAAGTACGAGACTTTTATTGTATCTCCTTGCAGTAAAATCAGGCTTGCGGTATATATTGGCTAATTCTATGCTATGTAATGTATAGCATCTCAAAGGCCATATGAATGCACCTTCCACGCCTTGCTAATATGCTCAATTAAGCCATATGCGGAAGAGAGAGAGAGAGAGCATCAGTTTAATTACACAAGGACTGTATCGCATACTCGAGGAACCACAACTTGGAAGCAGAGAAACACTACATCCATTATAAATCTAGTGGAAGCACATAAATCCCTCAACACTCTCAGATAAATTTGTTTTCAAAAGAATCAAATAAAATAACAACAAAATAACTGTGGAGACCTTCACATAAATTGCAGTAGCAAAAGGGAAGCCATCGTGAGCATCAGCACAGGGAGGAAGCTACATATCATCTGACTACCGCTGTTCTTATTAGTAGTGGCTTTCTCTGATTCTCCTGGAGGTGGTGCGGGGCATTCAAGCCCTAACTTCCCTTCCCGGCATTCACTAGCAAATAGACCTGGAGGATACTTCCCGTAGAGGTTGATATAGCTGAACATTGTTGAAGCACAATCATTCGTTACATCATTTATCTCATCTGCGAATGGACAAGCAAAGTCCTTAAGAGCTGAACAACACAAATTAGGTGGGTACTGCGGTCCTTTGCATTTGCTGGTGATGATGGTGTAGTTCTGAAACTCAAAGTTCACGGGGCAAGCTGTGAACAAGGTAGATTAATGACAGTCAGTGCACACTTTAAACTTTTGGGACGCAGCATTCTTGAAGAGAATCAATGATATTCAACACTCTTCTAATATAAAGTCAGAATTGGGTGCTTGCTGCCACCTAGTAATCCATGTAAGTTCTACTGCTGTGTAATCCATTGGAAGGAACAGGAAAAGAAGTTGTCTTAGTTTACATGATCACACGCGTTCAGCCATTTAAAAATTTGTGATAATTTTTATGGTTGGTAGGGGCAAGAAATAGATAATAAACAAGAAATGCACCTTGCAACATGTTGACTCCCTAACTTGTTCTTTTGTTCAAACATGAGCTACTATATAGGAAAAAAATTGCCTTCCCTGTGGGATGAGATGCAAAGAGATAGAACCATCCAGCCCCCCGAATGATGGAGGCCCTATGAGGTGTGAGCAATACAAAATTCCAACACCCAAAATCTCCCAGAAGGGGAAATCTCTACATCCATCGCAGAAAAATCCAACGGAAGAAGAACAACAGTTTTGAATATAAAGACATGTTCTCAACACTCAAACTGCACCTGCCAAGTTTATACTTCGCACAGACTTTATGGGTTCAAGCGTTCATTAATTCTCTGAACCATAAGCATATTACTAATATTTGTTCAAATCAGCTTAGCAAAATATCCAAATCTGATTTCAAAGATGACGATCACATACTCTTGAACAAGTGCATTTATGATGACGTATTGTTGTTAAAATCTAATCCGGCTTTATGAAAAGGAAAATCAAGCTTAGTTTTAAACCTTCAAATCAATAACAAAAGAATTGCCACATCTACAAATTTGGAGATTAAAACACCACCGCCTTCCCCAAGCTCCTCCAGCCGAATGGGGAAGAACAGAGAAACTGTACTGGGAGCTTTGCATTTATTTTGCACTTGGAAGAGAATATCCAAATTCATCATTCTCTGGATTAAGCCCCCACAAGAAATTCTTAGAGCATTTAGTTCTGAAAAGGATTTTATTAAACCCATAATTTGAGCTCAATAGCAGGCATGAAAACTATTCCCCGAAACAAGAAACTACTTGAAATTATCACAACTTGATAGCCATAAGTAACAAAACTACGAAACAGAGAGTAAGAATTGAAGGTAAGAGAAGAGAAACCTACGTTTCTTAGCTTGAAGAAGCCTCCTCTCACCCAAAACTGAAGATCCAAATATACCATCTGCATCAATTAAACAAAAACATAACAAATCAAGGAATCAGCAAACTGCTGAACTCAAACCCATTGAAGACACAATGCTAAAATTGAATTTAAACCCAGAAACCTGAAATGAAAGTGGAAGCAGAGAGAGCGGTGGAAAGTGAGAGGCAGACAACCAGAATCAAACAACACTTAATCTGACTTAAACCCATCATTCTTCTCTGTCAGAGGACTATTCTTCGCGATCCAACAGATCAATTTCTAACTGCATAAAGCCATAAAACTTCTCACCCAGAATCGCTCAAGAAGTCTTGAGATGGCGGTATTCCAATTGCAGATCTCCCTCTCTAGACACCACTTTCCGCAATGAACCAGCTCAGCATCAACCAACTGTAGATTGACTATGATCTAAGAATATTATGCAGATTGATGGGAAGAATGGTAGATGGAAAATGGTGGAATAATATTATAAAGAAGAATAACAGAGTGCAATATAATTATAGATTAGCAGTATGAAAAAGGGGGAGGAAAGAGACACAGAACATGGAGGCAAGACAGACAGCCACTGCCAGCAAATGCTCTTCACGCGAAATCTTGAATTTCCTTCCAACCGCGTCACCAACTACTCTTTTTTATTTAAAGAAAGAAGAAAGAACAGTAAATTTGCAATCCGCAATTTTTAGATTGTATAATTACTATGATTTAAGAATAATGGATTTGAGAAGTATCGGAGATTTGTGTGTAATAATTTTTACAAAGCAAAATATGAAGCTCGCAAATTTGTAAGTGTATGAACTGATTATTCATTTAAGACAGTAGTTGAACTTGTACTTAAAGTCCACCTTTATAAGAAGGTTGCAATCAATTGTAATTAATGAAATCATAGTACTTATATTGAGAAGGGTGTAGATTATTTTAGGGTAAAACTTAGGGTAAATTTCATAATACCCTCTGTATTAGGTAAAATTAGTTCAAAATTCTCCTATTTTAATAAATAAGCAAACAAAAAAAAAATTATATTTTTAAAAATAATGTACACTCTACTTTATTGTTTGTTTTCCTTAGATCCAAATGACGGCGACGGGGACGGCGACGGCTCTTTTCTTTCCCAGGCGATAGTTGCCCGAACTTGGGGGTGACAGTGGCTAGCCCTAGTTATTTTAGTGGTCGACGGCAAGGGAGGGCAAGAACCAAAAAAGAAGAGAAAAAAAATATTATTTTTGTTATTTTTTCAAAATCATGTGTAAAATTACTTACTCGGGAATTGGAATAATATGAATAACGAAACTTGGAGATCAAAATAAATTTTAATTGATTATTTTGCTTTAGTACAAAAGGGTATGAGCAAATCTAAACTAATGATGTAAGTGTAATACATTTATTATATACTGAAAATTGGACGTTGGTTAGATGAAAACTTCTACTTTAATTATTATTATTATTACTGTATGAATATGGTATTGAGCTGAAAAGTTGAGAAAAAAACAAAAAAGTCAAAGAAAAGCTAAATGATATTCTTGAGATTTTATTCACATTTCTGCATTAAACTGAGTTTTGTAGTTGGTACTGAATACTGTTTGTTGTTTTTCATTTTTCCTAGAATATTATATAAATGAACTTCCGAGTTAGATACTTTTATGATCTACTTTCATGTAAATCTGTGGCTTTGACTTGTTTCTAAGGATAACTGGAAGGCGTTCCAAAGTTATCATCATATAAGAAACTAGCCAGCCATTTTAGTATTATTATACCTTTTATGCTGTTTCTAGTGTTTAATCATTTAGTTATTATTCAAGATTGCTTTCTAATTAACTTGTATGTTTTATAATACAAACTAAATAAAGGGATAATTGATAAATCACCAAAACCATTTGTTATTTGTCAATTTATTTTTATGTACCAAACAAATATAAAAGTATTTGGTATTTACTTTCTTTCTTGTTGAGGTACCAAGTAACTTTAAAAACATATATATTATTCTTCCTTGGTATAAATTAAATTTCATGTACCTTATCCCCTCCAATTTCCTCTAAAGGGTGTGGAAATTTAATAGTTGCGATCGTTTCCCTGCATCAATGCATCCGTGGAGCTAGTAATCTTGGTCGGTCGTTGACTTCTTCCCTATGTCCAATACAGGTCATGGAAGCCACAACTCTTTCCATGTGTGTGGGTATTACATTTGACAATCATATAACAGAGATAAACCAACAGACTCGTGGATTCTTCAGGCTTGAAAAAAATTGAAACCAAATTCCAGTTCATGGAGTTCAGAGGGGAAACCATTGATCTCTAATCAACAGAATCAATCCACGGGAGTATAATATTATGCCGGTATTGTCATCTAATAAATAGCTCAGAATGTTTTATAAGGCCATGTAACCTCCTGCCTTGCCTGATATATTTCCTCAAAACTGCTGTGGGCAATGATTTCAACTTTCATCAATTAAATACTACAAGAGACCTACTTATTCAAGCCATCAGCAGATAATAGACATCTCAGGAAGGCCTACCCGACCGAAAGTCTTGGCCACTCTGCACCAATTATTCGTTCGCACATCATTTGCCAGGATTCATGAGAAACTGGAGTTGCTTTGTATACCCCCCGGACTGGCTCTTTTCTCTGTCCTCCCTGCTGAACTAAGAGGTACTTCTTTCCTCATTCCAAGAGTTCATAAAAGACTCTGTGCTCATATGCACACACTGTGGCGCTTTTCCTCTAATACAAAATCTCAAAGCTCCATGATTATCATCCCATAGAGCTGCATTTGTAGGTTTGTCCAATGAAGTAAGATGCAAAGGGGGTTGTGAGAAGTGACGTGTCTGTAGTAATGCATTTCCGTCATTGTTGTGCACCCCCAGCAACCATCTGCCTATCATGCATTGACCTGTTGCAGAGTCTGTGCTGGTGTTCTATGTTTCTAATAATCCAAACTTAGCAGAAGCACCTTCGTCTCTGCAAAGAGAGTCCAAACTACATCAGAAATTGATTTGCAACTGCAAATGTATATACAGTGCAATTGTATACCTTGAAAACCAAACCAAGCATAGGAAAAAAAGAGAAAGCAAAACACAGATAGGCATATTCATAACAAAATTCCAGGGAAATGAGTATGTGCATTGCATCAAGAAATTGCTAAAAGCAACAGCATGTTTCCCCTGCTGAGCCAATTACTTGCCTGAAACTTTGCTTCCCGCATATTTTCCAGCAAGTCAGCAATCTGAAGCTGCTTCAGCACTGCAGTGTCTAATACCTGGAGATACATTCATGATTAAATTCATATAACTAAGATCTGGTGATGAGATGAGCAGATATGATGGATAATTACCCTCTTTGTATTCTCAAGGTCAAACTCCACACACTTGATCCTGTCCAGAGATTGCTGAAGAATTTGATCCTTCTCAATTGGAATTTCAGCAGGTTTACTGTTGAGTTGTTCCAACAAACTTTCTAGTCTCTGGAGTCGCTGTACACACGGAAGTATCCTGTCCTCTTCTGCAACAGCTTTTACACGTATTGACGAATTGGTGTTTGTTTCAGGTTCATTTTCTAAACCATTGGGAGGATAAATGTTGGACTGACTCCTCCGGTATTCAACAGGTACATTTCGCATAAAAGCAAAAGGCCTGATCAGGATAGATAATAATGTTCTTGACATATACTCGAAGCTTCTCTTCACAAGTTTCTCCTGGATGGCATCCAACCAGTACATAACAAGAGTACCTGACACAATTCCATAACACATCCTTAAGCCAAAAGAATGGGGCACACATGGGTTGATGTCAGCAGACCAATTTTATTCACAGATACTTTACAATAGAAATTCTTTCACCCATTACATCAGGAAGGAAGCCCATCCAAACAAATTTATTGAAACTTACTGTTAATAATGGAGAGACATCTTTGTAAAGCATTTTAATGTGAATAGGAAGAAAACAAAAGGAAAGAAACAGGGAAACTCAAGCATGGTGACAGCAACCTCAAAAATGAAATTTCCCATTGTTCATAAGATTTTAAAAAGGCAATAAGAGAAGGCACAGCCAAGACCATGTAAAAGGGATGAAAAAGAATACATTTGCTTCTCAGATTATTTTTCTAAAAACACTGTGATAGTCTTATCAACACACACAGCATCATAAGAGCAATCCTTAAGCAAAAAAAACAAACCTTCAGTATTTGGTCTTGCATCACCATTTGGATCTCTTACATTGTATATAGGTAAAGATTCATCATTCCGTGCTGGCTCGTCACCCACAACATTATCAGTTGGACTAAAATATTCTTCACAACTGTAATAGATGCACGGATCTGCTGTTCTGGCCTGAAGAAAGTTAAAAATTCATCAAAATGATACATGAGCAAGCAACCAAACTGGAAATCTGGCATGAAGTTTCATGCATGAATATATGATAGGAATATGTGTGCGAGATGGTATGTGCAGAGAAAGTGAGGAGGGCAAGAGAGGAGGACATTTAGATGATATATGACACAGTAAGCCCATCCACTTATGCCTAGAGTAAAAATCTGGAGATTTGTTATTGAAAATTAAAAACTGTGATATGGATGTTCTCTGACTCACTTCTTCAACAACAGGGGCCAGTCGAGAAATTATTGAGCTATTCTGTCTCATTGAAAAGCAAGGATCATCAACATCTGACCCTGATTCAACTGTAGATCTATCACTGCATCTCCCCTGACGATTCGATATACAAAAAAGGATTAGACATACCAAGCTGATAAGGTAAAATCCTAACTTTTTTCATTTACTACCTTCAATGGCCTGACTTGAATATGTGAATCACCAGCTGTTTTAGCAATCTGCCACACAAGAGCTGCTTCTGCATTATACACAACCTACAAATAGACAGATACCACACATTACACGATAACATACAAATTGACAGATACGCTGTATAAGGCTGCAATATTCTGCAAGTCCCAAGAAGAAAGTACATGAGTTACCCTCCATGATGTTTTACCTTCATTATTTCAGGATCACCCCATGGACCCTTATCAGACCTCAGGCATCCTCCCTCAATATTACAAGTGCATGATCCAGCCAAAAAGTCAGGCAATTGACTGCAATAAAAAGGAAGCTGTTAGATGATACTTTTGTTGGGAAACCACACATTAAGTGATGCAGAAGAGACAAGCCCACCATGGATCAATAGCTTCAAGTAGTTTCCCCAACGACCTGGGGTCCAAAACCTGTAGAGATAGCACATGAGTCAACAATTGAAGAATAAATGGATAAACAGGCGAGAAAGAGGCATGTTTTGTACATGGATTTTAGCAGTAGTTTTTGCATCCAAAAACTTTTGTGCAGCAGGCCAAAGCACCTTCTTGAATCCAGGTCCTGCATTAACAATGTACATGCGGTGGAGTGTCTGCATATGTACCGGAGTTAAGTTCAAGTAAATGGATGAATCTCAATCTGGGAAATGTAAAGTGTTGATGAATGCGAAGGGGGCGAAAAATTGACTTAAAAATATAACCAAAAAAAAAACCTCTGGGTAGTAGCTATTATCAATCTTTGTCATCGAAGCCAATAGACTAGCAGCGGTCTTAGTGAAATTTTTAATCCCCTGCAATCACCATTCATGAAATTATTTTAGACGGATAAGATATATTTTGGTTTAATCTGACATACATGAGGAGAAAAGTTCTTAGAAAATCAATACAAATTGTGGGAGCTCCCTGCCACACAAAATTGATTAAAAATTATACTGTCGCGACAAATAATCCTGATGCTAAACAAAATAACCATTTCAAGCACGAATAAAATATCATGGAGATAACAAGAAACAGATCAAAGACTGATTATAACAAAAAGTTGGTATTATTAAAGAGTTTATCTACTTACCAGGCCTTGCACATCCAAAATTGTGGTGGTTGAGCAGATCCGTTTCTTTGCAGCAATGGAACAGGCTGGAAACTTCTCATGTAGAGCCTTCTCAAACTCCTGAACATGATATTTTAAGTAGCGCTCGATGGTAGTGATGCCCATTAGTTTACCTGGATGAGCTTTTCCAAGCCTTTCGATGTAAACAGGCCTACCTTCTCTATCAACTCCATGATACCCTTGGGGATAATATTGCAACACCTCTTCCAGTTCCTCAAATTCAAAGTTCTGAAGATCAATAATGAATGAGAAGTTTTTTGCAGGACATGACAGAATTATAAAGTGCCTCCACCCACCCACCCAAATACACACACTTACACATATGTGTGTGTGTGCGTGACTTTCAGAGAGAGCTACTTTTGCTAGTTCATCATGCTAACTATAATTACCTCCAATATGGTGTCTGCTCCATACTCCCTCCTCCAATTAAGCATATCTTCCCACATCTGGATGGTCTTGTCAATGTTGAACTCTCTTGCTTTCAAAAATCTGCATCACAGGTCAACAAAACAGAGTGCACCATTAGGTTTTGCTTATGACCTTGCCTTGTGCTCCCATGTAGAACTTGTAAAAGGATAGGAATCTTAAAAATTAGACCGGTCAAAAAGCTGAACCAGAGAACAACTCACCTCAACAATGTATGGTAATCGTCATGTCTAAGTGGCAGCAATCCCCTGTCAAGCAATTTTTGACGCAGGTCACATACAGCACTCTCCTCTCTAGCATCCCGCACATCCTCAATGGAAATAGAAGGCACTCTAAAATCAACTTTGCTTTTCCCTCTTTTCTTCAGGGAATGAGTGAACTTGTTTGAAGCATTTATCGCCTTTTTCCTCAAGGCCCCAATTTTTGATCTTCTTCTTTCATCTTCAGAGTTCTCATAGTCTGATTTCCTCTCCCTCGTTTCATCATATACCTCCATCCCTTCTTGACCTAACAAGTTGAATGATCAGGTTAACAAGAAAAGATTCAGATGTCAATTAACCGCTGCTGGAGCTTGCTTTACCTTTTGACAGTGAACAATGTCACAGGCATTCAAATTAAGATGAAAGAACAGCAGCAAATAAACCACCCACCTGACATTTTAGCCAGATTCAGAAAAAGATTTGATCCCCAAAGCTAAAGGCAACTGATTTGTAAATGAAACCATCAACGGGAAAGTTGTACTACATCATTAATTAAAGAAATGGGTTAGCATAACATAAATAATCAATAATATAATGCAACAACAATTATTCCATCTCTAATCATGCTCGGTCCATGTAAGAGTAATTTTTGCCCATTCATGAAGACTAAACAAAAGGGAAACCAATTTCATCCTTTACTTTTCACCAAATAGTTTCAGAATCCTACACAGGGAACAAAACCTTTCAACTGGAAGTAAAATTTGTCTTCTGAGAGAATCTTAACCCCTTGCTCCACATAACATTTCTGTAATTTATTTTCATCTGCACTTCATCACAGATCTACCTAGATTTCAGCATTTCGGCAAATGCCATAACTTCACCAGGCTTTCACAAGGTCATTAACTATATTATTGTCAATTATTACCTGTAACTAGCAAGATAATAACTACACAGAAAAACGTGATCAAGTTCGATGATGAAAAGCCAAAACCTCAAAATAATTTGTTACGGTTATGTGCTCAAATATCTTCGTGAACCACTCAACCAACAAAATCAAAAAGAATTTATCAGAAGCTGCAAATATTAGATTCAGCTCTCCGCTAGTTGAAAAATAGCAAAGAATAAAAACTATTAGGTGAAACTAGATCACATGAGTTACATTCATTCCCCTCATTCTACACTAAACTCTTCGTCAAATGAAAAACTTCAACAATGCCATTAACATTTCGTCATTTCCCCTCAGATCTCACCTAGGATTCCATTTAAAAGCATAAAAGGATAAAGCGCAAGCACACAATTCGATACTGAAACACACGCGTCCATACATCGTGAAAAATCTATATACAAAAATGTACAAATGATTTTCTTTTTCCTGAAAAAAAAAAAGCACAGAGAAGCTTACATCAACACCAGAACCAGTAGCAGCAGGATCGCAATCGCCGAAGCCTACTGCATTGCTTTCTCCAGCTCTCAATTCATACTTAAGCTCCCAATGAGCGTATATTAAAACAGAATCCAGGAAAAATACGAAGTTTCAGAACCGAAATTTCTCGAGGAAAAGATCTCGCAACAGAAGATCGAATGAAAACGAAAGATCCGATTACAATCCTATAATGTTGGCACAACTATACACATGTAACACACACACACACACACACACATATATATATAATATATATATATACGTGTGTACGTATAGGCGGACGTATACAACCTTGGTATATTTCCTCTCTCTAAACACAGGAAGGAACCAAAATGTGAAGCTTCCACCGTTGCTTTTTCTGCTTTGCTTATTTGTCACCGCTGCCTCCCTTTTATCTCCCTTACGTGTCCAAACCCCCCTCTTCTTTTTTCACTATTATTATTATCATTATTATTATTGTGTTGCTTGATTTTCAATTAAAGGGCATTCAGTTGAAACGAGAAAGAGGTAAGAATCTGGTGGGGTGGCGGTAAAACCGGAGGGAGGTGAAACTATGTGATTCTCTGATATTTAAAAGGGAAAAAGGGCACAAAGCGTGCCTGTGAATTTTGCACTTTTGAATTTAACCGAGGTTTGGATAAAAGTAGTTGCAAATAGTAGTTGTCTTTGTCTGTTGCGCTACGGATTAGGGTTCTCTCAATATCATCTCCTGTTTTTACCAACAGAGTACGGGAATTTGGATTCTTGTTATGTTTAGTGGCCTGGATACATTGTAGGGGTATGAAATTTCCAATTCAAGGGCGTGAAAGAAATCTTTGGAATTGACGGTAGTGATGCGTCAATGGGGTTGGAGGCACACTTAATGGCGGTAGCTTTTTGCCCGGGCGGGGGGGTAGGGCCCTAGGGCTGTAGATTCGGTTGGGTTAGTTTTAGTAGGTGGAGTAGGGAATTCACCATTTACAATGTGGAATTCGGATCTTTTGGGAGAAATGATATTTTAGCCTCATTGTTCAAATTATGTTTTATAGATAAATTTAAGATTATGAGTTTGAGTTTGAATTTATAAAAATAAATAAATACTTGTTTCAGATGTATTGTAATTTATATATTATTTAGTTATATTATATATCGATTGAAATGATACGTTACTTAATCTATTTAAATATGAATATGATTATATAATTATCACTTCTATTTTAAAATTTTAAATATGTACTACAAAATTACGAGACTTGATTAATTATGGATCCCATAAATTGTTTGCTTGTGAGATAAATCTCAATTCATCTCATTTCGTAAATCTTTTTTTTTAAATATGTATTAGTTTACGAAAGAAAAAAATCAATCATTATTCATTCTTATTTTAATATTTTTTACATGTAAAATCAACTACCATAATTATATTTTTACATATTCAAAACAAGAAAAACAATCTAAAATCAAGTTTATTTTATTTTATTCTTTCCCCCCACACGACATCACAAGTGACCACAATCTAATTATTTTAGAACGTACTTTTCTAAACGAACATAAGTACTAATATGATTGGCTGATATATAAAAGATACATTGTGCATATGATTATATAAAGCTGAAGGTCCCAAAATCTTTTGATAATTACTGGATCAATAATTCATATAAAGTTTTAATTAATTGCAGAAAAGAAACGCATATAGATATGAAATATAAGAAAGGAATAAAGTGGAGCAAATCTCAAAGGTCCACTTTTTTATCATGATGATCATTATTACAACTTGTTACATTATTACTCGAACTAGATTAAGGACTTTCCTTCTGGAAATGAAATAATTAACCAATAGTTATGGTTCAATTATTACAACCGAAAAGGCGGCCGATTCGCCTTCTTTTTTCTTTCATAGTGATGTGATGTATAATGCTTTTTTGACCAAGCAATTAATTTGGGAGCTCCGAGTTCGTACTTTCTCCTAATAAGATCTTAATTATGTGATGGTTGTTCTTAATTAACCGCAGTCTTTAGTGTCGTAATCATTATTATTTATTACATTACATTCCCCACGTCATTATCCTTACATTAACTTGATTACTTCTTAATTGCCTACTAAATAATCCCTCTCTCGAATTATTTGTTTGACTGCGGTCAAGTAGCTATTGATTAAGTACATGCACCATTATTGCATCACTTATGGAACTGACCTAGCTAGATACATTAATCCGAGTAGTACATTAGAATGATATAGAACAAGAGACGGATCTATTTTAGAAATGTTTGAATATACAAAAGTGAAACTGTAGTGCTTTTGTTGTGTTGTTTGTTTGTTTGTGAAATTTCAAATGATAATAATTTTTTATTTAAAGTGAGTCACGGGGCGGTCTACATTCCATCACAAGAGGCCACTGTTCATTGCAAAATTTCTATCGTTTCGATCGTTAGTGGACTTTTCTATTTTTTTAGTTGGTTTTAGTTTAAAAAAATTAATAATTATCTTTTAGGCCTGATATTTGCTAGATTATTACTAGAATGTTAGGATATTATTGGAACGAGTTTTGTGAGTTGCTTATATAGTCCAAAATTTAGCCTACTTTAGGATTCATTCTTTTAATATCTGCAAAGTTTGTGATGAGATTCGTTCAGTAATAAAATACTTTACTTTAAACTCAAATTCTCAAAATATTAGAGACAAACTCTTTTTTATTCTTCTGATAATATTGCTTCCACACATTAATAAAACATTATAATACTTTTGGAGATAAAAAAAATCACATTTTAATAGTACAACTTTCTTTAAAGTTGATATGCCCTAGATTTATAAATTTAAAAACATATATCACATTGATTTGACTATAATATATGAACTTCAACTATATTTAAAAAACATTGTTCAAGCTTACTCAATACTTTTGTAGGTTTAATTACATTTACACTCTTGATACAAATCACTCATGTCTTTTATAATTCCAAAAATTACTCCTGACAGTAAAAAAATATGGTAGTTTGTATATTGATGCTAACATTTTTAAGAAAATATGTATAAGTTTTCAAAAAAGTAAGGGATGGTTTGTGTAAATGATAATAATATTTTATACATTAATATATGTATAATTATTTTAAAGATAAGAATGATTTATGTAAACAGACTATAGATCGATAAGTGTAAATGTAATAATCTTTATTTTTGTTGAGACATTTGGATACAAAATACTAAATAAAATCGAAATTCATAGAACGCACTTCATGATTTAAGAAATAGCAATGTTTATGGATCAGCTGCAATCAAAGACATATGAGAATTGGTCCAAAATCGCAATGATGAAAGATTTGATTTATGGACACAATATTATTAAGAGTAGCGGTGAAGGGATCTTGGGGAGTGGCCTAGGAAGTAGCTAAATTGTTGAACTTTTATCACGTGGAGGGTTGTGTTCAAATACTTTGTTGTGATTCAAGAAAGACAGTGTCAGTTGTTTGACTTCACTTTTTCTATATAATTTCACTCCAAAAGATTTTATGCAGCGACAAAATCAGATTTTCTGTCCACCAAAAAGGTTTCGATTAAAGTCGTCCTACGTATGCCAATATTGTTAGGTTGGTTGGTCGTTCTTTTGATTAGAGGAAGGTCGCAATTAATGTTAGGTACATTCTGAAAAATTTTGTTTGTCTGCATTCAATTCATGTTTTGTTGTTTAAGACCGAGTGTTTTGATTATTGCATTTTTAATTGTGGGACGTAAACCATTTTAAACTACATGTATTGTCCTAGTTTTGCCCGAACTCCAAATTTTTTGATTGTTAAGCCTCAACTGCAACATTACCAGTTGAGTGAAATTTCAGAGGGATAAAGAAAATCAAGAATGCGTTGAAACTCCAAAACATATCATGCAACGTATCAAAAGTATGTTCATTGATTATGGGACACAATATGCTTCCAATACCATGCATGTTCGACACCAAAAAATGATTAATTACACGTTCAAAACACATATAACTGGCATATTCTTTTTCGAGTCATCTCCTGATATATTTAAAAAAGTATAGTTAAAAATCAACAACATTAATATTTAAAAAAGAAATAATAGTAACATCTAATTAAATTTTTAATTAATTTATAATAATTTTTTATTTCATTATCCGTATTATATCGTATTGGTATCATTTTATTAGAGTTGACACATTATAAGAGGGGAGGGGACCATAGCCACCTTCCATTGATATATAGATAGTTGAAGGATGGAGCAGATGAGGAACTATTGAAGTTGTTCACAAGTCATAAGCCATTTAAGGGTAGGGGAGAGAGAGAGAGAGAGAGAGAGAGAGAGAGAAAGGGCTGCGTGTGCGTCTCTTTATGTCACCGCAAATCAGTAAAGTTGATTCGAATCATTTAGTTCAGTAATTCGAAATAAAACTGCGGATGGAAACAAAAAGGAGAGAAAAAAAGAAGGTGAAGTCTGTCATATTGTTTTTCCTTTAAGGCATGGAAAAACAGCTTCTTTTGGATATGTGTTTGAGTTCCGACTCTAAGGGGAATCTCTAATATAGAAAGGAATAATTAAAACCATCTTTTTTTTTTTTTTTCAATTTTGACATGATTTATAGATTGATATTCGCTCGTTATTTGAAAAATCATCAATATCCTCCGTATTTTAACGATTGTCTAATAATTGGTTCAATTTGTTAGATTTCTATATAGTTTTTATAGTGAACTGACCAAAATACCGTTGTTAATTAAAAATTATAATTTTATTTATTTTTTAAATTTTTAAATTTTTTTATGGACTAAGTAGATAATTTTTATAATTTTAATTTTTTTTCAACCACCCGGTTTGATTTTTGTATAAATTTTTATTTTTTTTAAATAACTAAAAAGACAGTAAAGGGAAAATTGAAAATTTCATAACTCCATTCAAATATTACATAATTTTATCAAATTTTGGGGCGTTTTTAATTTTTCAAATGATGAGGAGATATTCATAATTATATCTAATATCGGGAGAGATTATTATAATTTACCCAATATATAAATCATTTCACAATACAATCACCTACCAACTAAATTAATCACATAATAAATACGACATACTTATAGTATAGTTGACAATGTTTTTTAGAAAAATTATACGCTAATTATATAATAAATATATTGCATTTGAATGGAAATTGCGTTTAGAGAAGGAAACAATTCCAATGCCAAAAAGTGGAAGATGGGCTGCAATACTGTACATATCGCAGGCATATTACTCATGTGAAGCCTATATTTTAAGAAATATTTTATATACAAATTAAAAAAAAAAAAAAGAAATATTTTATACATTGATTTTAGGTCTGAGATTTTTTCTTTCTTTTTTTTTTTTTTAATAGTCAAAAAGTTTGGCGAAGTCTCATTCTAAATATTTCCAATTATTCTATGTAAAAAAGTTACTGTCAGTAAATAATTGAATAAGATCAAATGATTCATTTTGTACTCTCAGATCAGTACAATTATTCCTAACAAGCTACCTAGCAAATCAACTATTCACGTCATAATACCCAAATAGTTATAAAGTTTTTAGTAGAATATTCAAAGTGTAAAATACCAATATATTAATAAAAAGAGTATTGAATAATAAATTATTTTAAATTATTAGTGTAATATTTTTAATAAATTCATTATAATCATTATTATTGAATATAATAACTATCGATAATTATAACAATTATATATTAATAAAAAACAAAAGCTCGGAGAATAAAAGCAGTTGGTTGAGGGAAGGGGTGGGGGGAGAGGAGAGATTGCAGTAAAAAGGGGGAGATTGAGAGTGATGTATGGGGATGGGTATGAGAATGGGGCAGAAGAGTTGAGGTAATAAAGAGGAAGCGAAGAAGGCGACCCGACGCGGGAGATATTCAGACAGACAGACTAGTCATTTTCACACCTGACGCGGGACACCCCCTCTGTTATTTCTTCATTCTTCTTCTCTATGTGCCCTCCTCTCCGTCTAACACACACACTCGCATATGTATGTGTGCGAGTTAGGTGGGTGGGATTCGAACACAGAGAGAGAGAGAGAGAGAGAGATGGGTGGGAGACCCGAGAAGCAGTGCATGATGTCGACGTCAAAGCGGTAATAAGCAATGAGCCTCCATACGGAACTCTCCTGCACCTGCACCTGCAAACGCATCACATCTCTCCCCACTTTTCCAATTCATTGATCATCATTACGTTTTCAATCTTCTGATTATTGCTTATGATCACTCCTTTGATTCATTTCACCAATGATTGACTGTTAAGGGTGTTGAGAAAGTCTTAGCTACAACTGACCTCCCTCTATTTTAATATTTTTTAAGAATAATTTATGTCTAATAAGTAAGTCGTTACTGTTTAGAAAATATTTATTTGATTGTAATAAATTAATAATAAGTTAATCAATGTAAAATTTTTTTTTTTTTTTTATTTTAAATATTAACAAATTCGATAAATTTTAATTAATAGATGGACTTATTTATTAGAATGAATCAAATATCAGAAAGATTAAATATAAATTTTCAAATCACATGAGATTTATGTATAATCGCACCAAACCTTAAAAGAAAAAAAGTGTAATTATTCCTAAATAAAATCCTACCGGTTCCAACTATTCAATTTAATTTTGTATATGTTGTCTAAGTAGTTTTTTTTCTTAATCAATTCGAGTCTAACTCATACCCCTTATCAACACTACCAAATTGAGAATTTTATGTTCTCGTTGAGCTCATCTTAGGATACCTACGTTATTTTTTAACAAATGTGTCGTCCCAACTGAACTCCCCACATGACAATCTTCCGCCCAAATCGACCCATCGAGGCGAGCATAGGCTCCAAAAAGGGACAGTGTCCCTATTCCGATGCACGGAATAAGTAAGATAACATTAAAAATAATGATATTTCACTTTTGTCTTTTGGTTCTCACTTATCTTACACCTCTCAAGTCATTTCACGAAGTCATACTAAAATCAAACTCAACAGGTTTTTATTTATTTCCTACTTGCTGATATATTTTGACTTAAATTTTTTTAATCATTGATAATAAATATATCATGCTTGTTTAAATAATTATATATTACAAATACAAAGTTATTTGATATCATTTCTCCAAATTCAAATCCGTCGGCCCAACTTAAGATTATGATTGTTTTCATTTCTTAACAAGCAGCATTGTATTCAAGATTTTCATGGTAAATTTTGCAATGAGTAACATATTACCAAACATCTCTACCGACGGTATCAAATCAAAGTATTTACAGCTTGTGTTGGGATCCCTTTCTGAATAGATTCGGAAGCGAGAAAGGGGCAAAGGGTAGGGCCGCCGAGAACTCCAATTTGCACGGTAACACATACAGCAGCAGACATAGAAATAAATGTGGTAGCTTAGCTAAAGTCGCTTTCGGGTGATCTAAAATACGAAGGAGATGAAAAGAAACAAAAAGAACAATACCAAATGATAAAACAGCAATTTCTTGGATCTATACAGTATGTAGCTGCTCCCAAAAAGGACGTGTCGACGAGTTCTCTACGTCCCGTCCCGTCTCCTCCTGTTTTACTGCGCGAGAAGGACCATTCTGCTGGCAGTTGATAGGAAGGACCGCAATTTCGTGTTTGGTGGGGAACGCATTTTATGACTAGAGAGGCATCGGGCCTGCCCTTCAAAACCCACACGATTACGTCTTACCGTCTATGATTCATGCTAGTAAATTTAAAGCATGGAGTATTTTAAGAGTTAAGGTTTTAGACAGTAGCCCACGCGGGGTGGACGAGCCGGCCCATGTTTCCGTCTAGCGCCCCAAACCAGGTGTGGGTTACAAACCAATACGCCGATAGGCTATAGAAATTACAATGTTACAGGTTGGGGGAAAAAGGATTAGTTCTATTAACCAACTGATCTTATTGGAGTGTTCATTTTGATATCCAAACTCAAACAAGCCAATTAGACATCTTGGTGCAGACTATATCATCATCTTTTAATGGAATTTCGTCAGTTGCATGGTTATTGCTATCATGATATCTCACGGCACACCAAAATACAGAGCGAGCCTGCTGTGGATAAATTTTAAGCGAATAATCATCAAGTAAAACAAGCTTATAAATTATATGACAACATATCAGACAAGAAACGCTTGATCCAACTATCAACCAATTCTGTAGTCTCAAGACAAGGAGCCATAATGAACTGACCAAAATTCTTAATTGTCAACATAATGTCTGTCCAATCTTCAATCTTTATTGCTACTAGTAGCATATAATGTGACTACGCCATTATGCAAATTAGGATCTTCTATCCCATGGCATACTTCTGGGTCCAGGATCGAGCAGTGCTCTCATACTTGACTCTATCAGCCTTGTACATGTGAGCAATCTCAGGCACAAGAGGGTCATCCGGGTTTGGATCAGTCAGCAAAGAGCATATGGAGAGGAGCACCTGTATGGAAACCATCATCAAACAGATAGTCAGCAATTCCTGTCGCAAACCAAAAGTTCAAAATCCTACTGATTCTCATAGTAACAGAGCAAGGCATGGGCCAACTGCAGAACACATGTCTATGATAATTCCGTAAAAATATGCTACTACTCGTATGGATTCTGTTCATATTGTCCATTCTACACTGCCAACCATTCAACACACGATAATTGAAACATATTGTAATTCAAGACCTCACTGTCGTTGAGAACAAGTTTGACCATTTAATTGGGAATTAATAGTTTAATACCCACTCATCACAAGTTTATAACCTTAATGGAGAGCACAAATAACGAAATCCTTGAAAGATAACTGGACAAAGTAATTTTTGTTCCCCACTCCAGTCATTTCTTCACTTGATACTCAAGTGTCCATTGAATAGATGGTAAGTAAATGAAGACCATGGAGACCAACATACAGGGACTGAGAACAAGTCAAAAGTACCTTCGATATCGTAAGGGCAGGGCTCCACTGCTCTTTAAGGATATCCAGACAAATACTGCCATTGTTGTTGATATTTGGGTGAAAAACCTTTGTTTTGAAAGACACCTGCTCAGCACACACACAAGAGTAAGAATCCAAATCAAATATAATAGGAAAAAAATGAAAAGTAATGCCAGAAGTGGCATTAAACAAGTTATTTTCAACCAACGCCGCAGATAACAACCAGTCAGTGTCATAACCTCACACAAAATGTTGCCCATATGAATCTGAATGTATGCAATATACTTAATCCAGACTGATGGAAAACACAAATGAAAACCACTAGAACTACTCTTTCTTGAACTAGGGGTGCTTCACATATCAAAAACATATCACATGTGTGTTTTCTGTTTTGAGTTCTATATAACAAGATCCATAACCAACACATGTTTGCACAATGAACAATTTTCAGTCGAAAAATAAGTCTGCAGTGAACCCTTTTTAAAGGCATCCACTCAACCAAACTAATTTGTTAGATAATTCTAAGCCAAGAATAATTCAAAAATGATGGTCAATCGAGTTCTTGTATATAACGCTTCAAACCAGTATAAGGACACCAACTCGGTGCTATGTGCAAAGGACCAAATGCAAATACAAGGTAAGCACAGGTTACCTTGGCGGTTTGAATGGATAATCAGGTGGAAAACGGATAGTCACGAGAAACACCCCGCCAGAAAATGGGCTGTCTGAAGGACCCATAATGGTAGCTTGCCAATGGAACATATCTTCACCCACAGGCCCTGCAGCAAGGGGTGACAGAATGCTTGAGCTTCATTATTAACAGAATTGAATTGACAGATATTCCATTACGATAATATGTGAAAAAAGTAAACTTCATTTAAAAACTCCATTTATGCCCTTACAGCAGCAGCAATGTATATCGAACTTGTTAAAAGAAAAAAGCATATGAGATCAATTAGGCCATGACCATATTTTGCACGAGAAAATTTTAAGAAAATTAATACAGGATACTGACGACCATCCTTTCTTCTCTGTGCTCAGAGGTTAACACTTAATTTCAAAGACTACCAGTATGACTTCAACTCTCAACCAAAAGTAACCAACTCTAACAATGTATCATTTGAGGACTGAACAAGGACCAACTCTGGAGTTCCAACAACATTATTAGAAAAGTTTCATTACAGGTTATAACAGAAAATATTTGGGAAAAAGGGGGGGAAGCAATCTCTAAGGCATATATAGTGGGAAATTAGAAGAAGAATGATTACAGACCAGCACTGCAGGATGCAGGAGGGTCCTTTTGCAAGTCTTTCAGTTCTTTCTGAATTCTCTTGGAAGCCATCACGTTTTGTTCCTGAAGTTGAAGCAACCAATGAAATCATTCATGAGTCTACATTTTCCACCAATAATGAAGGATGCAAATAACTATGTCATCAAATTAGTAGGGACAGAAACTATCTCCAGGCCCTCATTCTAAGGATGTAAAATGAACGCATCAGACTATAGTCATGTAGGTAGGAGGAAACATGATATGAATAAACTAATTAGCAACTTTAACAGAAATATAGTTTCTCTTTCTGCTGAATTTTAATAAAAATACAGTCGCACATCATTACTTTGCACTGTAATACAATCCAAGTTACCCTTGCAAAGAATAAATAATCATCTTCCACAGCCAGACGAAGTTTGTTGCTAATAAGAATTTACTCGGTATCAAAACAAATCACCTGACAACCCAACATAATATAAAAACATCTTTATTCCTTTTAAGTATTTGCCTTTTTCGGTAGGATAAGAATCCCGCAGGACTGAGAAGTAAAACGGCAAAAATCTTGGGAATCTTGGAGTAGCCCAAAAATTACCTCAAAACCACCATGAAATTCTTTTGTGTTTCCAACCATCATGAAACGTAAGAAATCGAATCACATCCAATAAAACCAAATCCAACCAAATTAAAGAAAAAGCAAACCCAACCAGTAAGTCGGCCTCTTGGACTGAAACGGGGAAAAACATACACACACACACACACACACATCTCGTTGCCATACAGAGACATACATGCACACAAACCCCCCACCAAAAGCTGATAAAGGATCGCAAAGAACAAATCAGAGATATCACGTAACCCTAGAAATTAAACTAAACCATCGATCAAACCCTAGTCAAATACACATGCATGAATACATCATTGATCCACCAATCGATAGAAAAAAGCTAGACAGGGAGCTGCGAAGCTAACCGCCGGCTAACAAACAAGAGTGGGCTCGGTGCAGGTCCGAAGCGTGGAGAGAGATTTTTCCGCCGGCCAGAAAAGGCGTCGACTGAGAAGTAATAATAATCGATTGGGCACTTTCTCCGCTGTGCATCAGAGGAAATAAGGGCGTGGCCACCTTTTATACACAGAGCCACCGCGTGTCATCCCTCGTGGCGGTGGAGACGGCATCTTCAATAGTCCATGCCATGCACGTGTTCCCCCTTAATTTTTTCATTATTTTCTCATTAATTTGAAAGAATATTATTTTTATATTTATTTATTTATTATCAATTTTAAGACCATGTTTGGCTAAGCTTATTTAAAAACATTTAGAACTTATAAGATATCATATCATACTTTTTAAAAAAAATTAAAATATTTGAATAAATAAAATTTATAGAATTTTAATGATAATTAATTTAAAAGAATGTATTAAGATGTTATAAATAAGTTAGCAACGATTCTTTTAGTATGAAACGGGATGAAAATATTAAACAATATTATGTCATACTACCCTGAGATAATATGATTCACATTTATAAAAAATTTAAATTATTATTCATAAATATTGTAGGAACATAATTATTTCATGACTAGAATAGTCTAATTTTTATTTATATTAGAGGATAACAAATTTTTTTGACATTATCTAAAAATATAGGCCTAATATATTTAAATTTTTACCACTATTGTATTTTAAATAAAAACATTTATTTTTCATTTTAGTATGTAAACATGTGTGAATATTGAGAGCAATAGAAAGAAAGCATTGACACTTTTTGAATAAGTGGGTATCATTGGAGCGCACAAATAAAAGACGTGCTACAATCTAATAATTGGGCACATTGAAATGATTGGAAATGGTAGCGTAGATAGCAAGCAGATGAGTGCAGTGTATGTGTACCCGCCCCCTCCCATCACTATGAACCCTTTTTTGTTTTTCAGTGCAATTCGGTGTTATTACGTCTAAGACTGTGTTTGGCAGTTTGGGTAACACCGTCGAATCGAATTAATACATTATTATTTTAATTTATTTAAATTATTATTAAATTTAAAAAATTTATATTTAAATTTTATTTGATTATTAATCAAAATAAATTTGAACGATTCTTAATTTTAAATTAAATTCAAAGTAGTTGATGTTTTAAAATATATTTTTTTTTTTGTTTGGTAATTGAATCAAACTCGGGTTGAGTTTTAAAACTTATTAAACAAAAAATTAAGTTTAAGTTTGGTTCATTAAATTAATAAGTCGAGTTGAAATGAATTTTTATCAATTAATTTCGAATTGTAGATTATTTTTGCAGACTTGCAGTCATGTGTGTGGGTGAGCTTACGAGCTTTTTGAGACATTTTATAAGATGTTTGAAATATTATAAACTCTAAAAATAGGAGGGAGCTTATAAGTTTTAAAAAAAAAAAAAAAAAAAAAGGAAATGTTAATTTATTTTTAAAATTTTAATAAATTATTTTAAAATTAATTACAAACTTTGCATTACTGATATTTTATAAATTTGAATTAGTAAAACTGTGCTCTGTTTATTTTGTTTTTCATAATATTTTAGTGGTGGGATTGGAATAAAAGCAATTAATTAGTAGATATAAATGTCATGAGAAGCCAAGCCCAATTGTACCTGTACACAGTAGATCACTTCCCATAATGGGCCCTAATTGAAATCCTTAACAGTTTCAATAAAGCCCAATAATAGTTTAAAAATAATTATTATTTTATAAAATTTTAATTAATCATGTAGTTTTATTTTAATTACATCTAGTACTCTTCAATTTTTTTCGTTCAATAATTAGATTCATTATTTAGTTAAAATTAATCGAATTATATGATTTTAGCCAAAAAAATAAAAATAAAAAGTCACATTTAGTTTCAATCAATTCATTAATGATTTATTGCAAATCCATAAATATTTTTTTTTTATGAAATCATCATTACATATTTTCACATGTTAATGCATGTGAATAGTTTCATTTTCACTTTATAAGGATAGTTTACTTACAAGATAGTTGTTTCGCATGCAATAAGTCAATCACGAGTATATATGAATTTTCATTCAATATTTTTGTTAGTCAGAATTGACTTAATTTGTTGATAATAATAAAAAAAAATAAAGTAAAATTGATATTTACCATCAATTAACTGATTATGCTAACTTATTTTAGGTAAATAATTTTTTTTTGAATTAAACTACCCTTATAACGATAAAGATATATCTTCACATACATTAACACGTGAAGATGTATAATGATAATTTGGTTATAAAAAAATTTATTTGACATGCAATAAATCAATAATAAGTCAATCAGGGGTTATTATATATATATATATATTTTTATTTTTTTTGTTAATATCAGCAAATATGGTCAATTTGAATTAACGAGTTGACTAATTCACTAGACAAAAATAAACCTCAAATGTACTAGATATAATTTTTTAAATCATATAAAAGTTATGTATAAATACTCCAAATCCCAGGAAAAGATAATGTAATTATCCCAATATGTAATTTGTGGTTGGGTGATAAAATGATGTGGAAGGATAAAGAAAGAATATACCCTCACATAAGGTTTAAATTAAATAATATAAATTGATAACGAAACTAAAATCTCCAACATTTTATTTGGTTAAGTCCACGTGGTCATGGATGAATATCGTATTACCATCTCATTGGATCTCCACACCCCAAATCAAATTAAGTATAAATTAGGAAGTGGAAGTGGAGGATCATCACAATTCACATTATCAATTACGTCAACTACATGAAATTATTTAATTCAAATTATACTTCCATTTTTCTTTTATATATTAATATAAAACTAACTTATAATAATTTAAAAAAAATTAATATTTTAAAATCAATTAACTATCTAAAATTGAAATCGATGATTGTTGCTTTCTTATGATGTACCGTAACATCAAACGTGACTACAAAATCAAGATTGCTCGAGATATGGAGAAAGTTTTTTTGGAAATTAAATATAATTTTTTGATTCATTATTATAATCATCCAATACATTTAAAATTTAACGATTAATTTAGTATATTAATGGTTTTAAAATTATACAATATAATAAAAAACAATAAGAAATTATTATTATAAAATATAGAATATATATTTATTTTTCATAAAATTTTCCGTCATATATTTGTACGGAGATTTAGCGCACATAAACAAATTTAATTTAGCTTTGATTTAGAAAGTTAAAAGAATACTTAACGACATTTCACGACAGAGAAAACAATCATAAAATAGAGACAGAAGCGCATTGCGTCTTGACTTATGGGATCAAAGCAACGAAAATTTCGCAACTATGGATTTAAAAAACTGGGAGAAAAGCGGGAGGGAGAATAAAGCAAGAAGCGTGTAAGTTGAAAATTTTTATTAATATATTGCAGGAGCATGATCTCACCGGAAACGTAGCCGGCCACCACCGCAGTGAACCGCCACTGACACTGTGCGTGGTGGGTAAAGCACTAATATTGGAGCCCATTGATTGACCCCTTTAATTTAATTTATTGATTATATATAATAATAATAATAATAATAATAATAATAATTACTACACATAAACGTAAATTAAGCAAAGCCCACTTCACATTTGAGTCAGACCCGGAAAAAAGATCGTTCCTTTTTCAATTTGTGTCTGAAAGTCTGGTTCAGAGCCTGATTAAAGCTTTCAGCACAAAGGAAGAAGCTTCTTCGGCAGAAGGGTATTTTGGGCAATAGAGCAGGATCAGAGGCAAATAGTAGGAAAGGCCCCTTCTGCTGATTCTGATATTGTATAGTGTTTAGCTATAAAAAGATTCATTAGCTTTTACTTGTCTGGTGGTGTTTCAGTATAAAGCTAATCTTTTGAGGTTCTCCATCTCTCTCTCTCTCTTGTTTACATATGCTATTTGCTTCCCTTTTCCAACTTTGCTGTTCCAAGAACAAATATTTTATTTTGATCCCTTTGCCCTCATAGAGCTGTGGAGTAGTTGAAAATTTTAAGTTTTGTCTTAATTTTCTGAATACTTTGAAGTTCTTGGATTTGTATGGTGTATGAAAATTTGCTGTTTCCAGTTAATTGAAACTTGCATTTTGCTGGTGAGGGAGAGGCCATAATCTAATCACCAAATTCTATTATCAGATACTGGGAGTTTTCAGTTGCATGAAGGTGGAATTTGGGTTAGGTCTTGTTTGGGACTTCGGGTTAGGTGTAGGGCTAATGTCATTAGTCCAGTTGCATATGTTTTCAGGGTTTGCTATTTCCCCTGTTTTATAGAAGATTTGTGTCTTGAACAATTTATTTGTTTTTCTTATTAATATAATTATTACTATTTTGCTGTAAAGAAGAAGAATAGAGAGGAAGAAGGGAGTCCATGCTTCCATCTGTTCATCTGAAATTATGTATGTATCTGTCTTTGCTGGTTACTCGGTAATGTCATGTTTTGAGATGGATGGTTTGGTAGTATACAGTGGTGTTAGCATACTTGCTTACTCTTTACAATTTCTTTGTTTTTGGCAGAACTGCAAATCAATCACAATTTTTAACTGAAAATGGGAGGTGTAGTTGGAAAGAATGAATCTCCTAAGGCTGCAGTGTCGGAGACGAAGCTTGAGGCCAGAATAAATGAGGCAATACGGAGAAGGGAAGTAGAAGGGAGTACTATAAAATCCTTCAACAGCATTATTTTAAAGTTTCCCAAGATTGACAGAAGCTTAAGGAAATGCAAAGCTACGTTTGGAGACTTTGGTACGTATTATCCGAGTGCACATACTTGTTGGGCTGCATGTTGTTGATCTTTATGTGATGAATCGGAGAATGAAATGGTAAATAAACGAATCAATAGAAGGGAGAAAAGTGTTATCCCGCCAACTTGTGCATCAATCATAGTTTCGTATCAGATTTCGACATTCTTTATTTTCTTCTTTTACACGTTCCTTCACTTATGACATTTTGAATGGATCATCCTGTAGTAGAGTGCCAATCCCCATAAGAAACACAGAAATGCATACTGTCCTGATTATAATAAAATCAGTTTGCTGTGTTTAATAGATGAGGATGGGAATGGTGCAATAGATCGAGGAGAGCTGAAGCGCTGCTTCCACAAGCTGGAGATCAGTTTCACTGACGAGGAGGTTAATGATCTATTTGAGGCATGTGATATAAATGAAGACATGGGGATGAAATTCAATGAATTCATAGTTCTTCTTTGCCTTGTCTATCTTCTAAAGGAAGATCCAGCTGCCGAGCATGCTGTATCCAGACTCTACTCTGTTTATTCTTTCACCTTTTCTGTCAGAAATAGTGTTATATTAAATGCCTTTGTTCCTGTCTGGAGGGTGGGGGTAGGGGATTACATTTAAATGCCTTTTCGATCATTGATGCTCGTGTCTGCTTTCAAATTCGGGTATTATGTTGCATTTGATTTTAATTACGAAAAGAGTTTCCACCATTGCATACATCATGGGGGCAAAAATAGAGAAAGGATTAATAAAGCACAGATATAATCTCTTCGAAATGAGTGTTGTCAATCATCTCTCTCTCCTTTCACAAATGTGTTAAGACATACAAGTTAAATGCTCTCTATTATAGTTCAGGTCCCTTGATCCTAATTGCCTTATCCAAGCACAGTATTCTTTCAATGGTGGTAGTTCCACAATCATCACTAAAGTAGTTCACAGATTTTTTTGTCCACCGGCATACTGCTTGTCTGTACCTTGACATTGATAGAAATCTCGTATGGGAATGCTAAATCTTGAGGCTACGTTTGAAACATTAGTTGATGCGTTTGTGTTCTTGGACAAGAACAAGGATGGTTATGTGAGCAAAAATGAGATGGTTGACGCAATAAACGAAACTACTTCAGGAGAACGATCTTCTGGGAGAATTGCCATGAAAAGATTTGGTCAGCTGCCTCTCTCTCTCTCTCTCTCTCTCTCTCATGTTTGCACACATGGAAATAGATTCAAGTTTGGGGTGTCTGTGTGTGTCTTCTCAGATCATAATGAGTCAGATTCCTAAATGACATCATTGTAGAATTTCTATATGATATGAACGTCGTCTGTTCAAAGCAATAGTAACCATGCTTTTAACCACCAAAAACCAGTTGCATCTTTGAATATGCTATTTCTATTTACTAAAAGTTGATAGCAGATCAGAAAAGCTAAATTTCTTTTCATGATATCAGTTATCATCTATGTTCAACTTTTCTTGAAACAGTCACGACGTACTTGTTTCTGTTTTTCAGAAGAGATGGACTGGGACAAGAACGGAATGGTAAACTTCAAGGAGTTTGTTTTTGCTTTTACTCGTTGGGTTGGTATTGAAGAAGGCGATGATGACGAGGGGGAGAATGATGTCTGAACAGATGTTCTCAAGCAAGTCATGTTGGCTGTGCTCCAGAAGAGCTTCCAGCATTTTTTTCCCCAAAGTTGTGATCCTGGGCGACGTGCCCTCTTTCGTGTTTCCAATAAATATGGAGTTTAACATATAACAGATCATATTATGACTAGATTTCTGTTGTAAATAGACTATGTTGAAGTCCAATGATTTGTGCTACCAGAAAATTCTTACAAGTTGCCAACTTTAATTTCAGTTTATGTTCTTCGGTTGTTTCTACTACAAGTTCAGATTGCTGCTTGTTGGTTAAGGTGGATTTCTGGTACAAACTTTTGTGTCAGAACATAATCTTTTTGGAAAAGAATAATTACATTTAGGGATAATTACACTCCCCAAACCTTGAGATTTTGTGTAATTACACGTAGACTTCTTGTGATTTGAAAAATTACATCTAGCACCCTTGAGATTTACTTTCATCTAACAATTAAGTCCTTTTGTTAGGCGGAAGCAACCTCGGGGGTGTTAGATGTAATTTCCCAAACCACAGGGGGTCTATGTGTAATTATATCAAATCTTAGAGGAGGGGAGTGTAATTATCCCTTCATAACCTATGATTTATTTACATAAACCATCTTTATTTTTATATAATTACAAGAACCACCCTCAGCAATCGAAAAACAGGCAGGAAGGTATTTTTTCGCAATGTTGTCGACATTTTTAGAGGATGAAAGTAAATTTTCGAAAAATAGAGTTGATTTTGTGAAAATGATGTTGATATTTTTGGTGGTGTATATGTAATTTTTTAAAAAATAAGAATAATATATGTAAATAAAGTGTAGGTTAGGGGTAGAGGTATAAACATAATTATCCTTATAATAACAAAGAGATGGAGTAAGACAATGGTATTGAGGCAACTGCATTTCTTCCAAAATCCTTCATTCTTGCAAATAATTCACTCCACTCAGTTGAGGCACATAAGAGGGAACAACAATAGGATCTTTCGCTTCAACTACACGACCAATCTAGAGGATGTGCTGCATTGAGAGTGTCCCTATTACAAGGCAAATATAAAACAGCCAGTCATGGACTTATGAATTTTGACAATAGCCGACATACAATATTAGGATAATTTTATTTTGGGATAATTATATTTACACCTCTTTATCTATTGTCATTTTACACAAATCATCCCTACCTTTTAAAAAATTACATAAACCACCCCTAACAACCTTTAAAATCCCAAAATATCCCTATTGACTTGGTCAAACTTTAATTTAATTTTTTTTAATGACAAAAATGCCCTTAGGAGTGTTTTGTAATTACCAAAGGTAGAAGGGTGTCAAAGTAATATTTAGAAAATTGAATAATATGACCCCATATACTTTTTTTTATTATTATTTATACTAATTTTTAATTTTAAATTTAAATTATTTTATTAACTTTTTTTGTTGAATATATATAAATGTACACCTCTTAATAATTAAACTATTAAATTATTTAATTAATATATTAATAAAAATTAGTTACTAGCTTATAAATTCAAATTAAAAAAAATCACACTTGTATAAATTAATTTGAATTCTTAAAATTAAAAACTATTTGTTCTCTATTTTTATTTATAATTAAATTTTATTAAAATTAATAAATTATTATAAGTGTAATATACATATAAATATGTTCAATTACATACATATTTATATATTTATATTATATAAAAATATATAAAAATATATATACATATATGTATAATTTATTAATTTTAAAAAAAATTAGCTATAAATAAAAATAAAAAATAAATCTTTTAATATTAAGAATTTAACATAATTTATACAAATGTGATAATTTTTAATTTGAATTTATAAGGTAGTAACTAATTTTTATAATATATTAATTAAATAATTTAATATTTTAATTAGAAGAGGTATAAATTTATATATAGATTCAATAAAAAAAAGTTAATAAAATAATTAAAAAATAAAGTAAAATTAATATAAATAATAATAAAAAATATATGGGGTCATATTATTCATCCCCATAAATATTACTTTGACATCTCCTCTACCTTTTGATAATTACAAAATACCTCTAAGGGCATTTCTGTTATTGAAAAATTAAATTAAAGTTTGACCAAGTCAACATAGACATTTTGAAATTTTAAAGACTGTTAGGGGTGATTTTTGTAATTTTTGAAAAGACAGGAGTGATTTGTGTAAAATGACAATAAATGAGGGTGTGTAAATGTAATTATTTCTTTTATTTTTCGTACTCAAATATATATATATATATATATTATATATATATATATATATATTAGTTTTTGTAACCCAAATTTTTAAATCATGACACTTGGTATCCAAATTTGATAAGTTAAAAATTTAGGTATTAAAACTGAAAAAGTGATATACTTTAAATATAAAAAGTGAGAATATCCCTACATTATTAGCAAAAAGAAAATCAGTTCACTCAACATCACATCACAAACTATTGCATTAAGCACAATAAAGAATAATTAAACAGTGTTTGTGATCATAATTCTACGTTGAGTAGAATCCAAGCCGGAGATTTAGAAGAAATCAGTTCGGCTTTGATAGTGTAAAAATCACATTTTATGACTTAGGAATTCCCATAATACTACAACTCCATTACAAGCTTACAAAAAATGAAATAATACAACAGTGGTTGGAGGGAGAATACTCCCTGACCAAACTGCCCAAAGCACATATAACCTCAATCTCCGACCAACAATATACTGCTACTAAATCTTTCCAAAGTATAACAAAAGCACACCTCATCGAACTGGCATTCAACAGGACCAGTGCCCCGATGGCAGTTAGAGGCATCGACTGACACAGGAAAACCTGTGTTATGGAACTGCTGTTCAGAGGCACAGAGATGAACATTTAGCGCGTACCTCACCCCCTAGTTTTCGCTCTTTTCATTCCAAGGCTGTTATGAAAGGGGGATACGGAACCAGACATTTGAGAGCCTTCTTCCCTAAGTGTACCATTGAGCACAGCCAATTCTCGTAGCTGCTGTTTCTTATAAAAGTCTTGAGATTCATCCTGCATTAAGATACACAGGGTCAAAGAAAGACCAAAAATACGATGAGAATTAAGAAAAAGCAAAGATGTTACAAAAGAAATGGATGATAAAAGAGGACAACTTGGGCAGGTAAGAAAGTTACCACTGGCTTGAGTAAATCTTCAAGTATTTCACGTGCCTGCATTAGACGGGCATCAATTATCTCAACCGGCAGTTCTGCCTCAACAAGTATGTGAAGAGGTTCATTAAGGTGCTCATATCCTGGTTTCCCCCTCATCATCTCTTCCTTCAGATCAAATAGTAAAAACACACATCACTTTTAATCAACAGAATGTAGACAATGATAATATACAGGAAAATTACTAGGAAAAAGAGAATTTATGAACCATATCAGATGCAGGAATCCAATCAGAGGTAACCACTTGAAGGTGTACCGAAACATCATACAGTGATATTACAGCTCAATTTGAAAAATCACAAGAACACACATATCACTAACTGGAAGAAACAAAGAAATTTGTATATTCACAACTGCGCCATGAAGAATAACAAGTTCTCACAAGAAGGTGCAGCAGCAAACAAGTGGATCAATCTCATCTCAGTAAAGTCACTAAATCCCAGCCACTCTTTCACAGGCAAAAAATTATCTAAGGTTAGCATTTGTAATTTATAAATAAAGCATAAAGGCCATATCCCAATTACCCTCACTGGATCCTTGATACTGCCACGCCCTCTAATTAGCACACGGCAATCAGTTGTTGCTTCGACTCGTTTCAGAGAGTTCCCTCTAGGGCCAAGGAGGCGCCCAACAAAATTATACTGCAATAATAAAGAGAAGTCATGTTAAATGAAATGTGGCAAGAAAAAATCACATAAAGAAGAAGTCAGAGGAGAATTAGTACATTGGGATATTGTTCAACTGGAATGTCAACCCTTAAAGTTCGCTTGACTAAAGACCTGATGAGCTACCTTGGGAACCAAGCCAGTTCTGTACAGAAGATGGTTGCATCATACTGGACAACTGCACATTTAATTCCACAGATTGTAAGAAAGGAAAACATTAACAACAGTGGAAAGATTTTCCTGTCTCAGTGTTTATGTGTTCCACTTAGTTATAAGTTGGAACGTTTCTTAACTGAATGAAGCTGAGGAAAGGAACAAAAGCATCTTAGAAGGTGAGAGGAGCAAAACTGCATGGAGGCATGCCAACATACAAGTAAAAGAACAACTATCTGACAGCAGAAAACATCAAGATCCAAAACCAGGAGTTGAGGGAACACACCATTTACATGAAATGGGGCATTCACAATAATTTGTTAGCAGGAGTTAGGTTAAGTTAAAGGAAGATACTTTCATTAGCCAAAATAAATTAATGTCAAATATCTTATTGAAGTCAAAACGAGTAACATCTTTCTTGTAAGACTATGGTTATACCACAGTAAAGTAGTCTCCACATGTTCATCTAAGTTAAAGCTGAAAGCTGGTTAACACAAGTCGCATATGGGATGTCAGATCATTGCAACGATAAGATGCAAATCAACTATAAGCAAAATTTTCTATCGACATGCCAGCTAATTCCATATATCATTCTTTGAGTTGTTAGCTTCAAACTACCAGCGAGATGAGAAGTTAAGATTAACGTTAAAAGCACCAGATGAAAATAATAAAGTTAGAATGAAAGTAAAAGATTTGTTTTACACCTTGTCAAAACAGTAAAGAATTAGATCAAGCAAAAGGTTATGTTAATGGTTAGTATCCGTACATCTGATTGAAATGGTGATGCCCATCTGTTCATGTTAGCTCCTCCATTTGAATATATTCCTCCAGAAGCCAGGGGGCTTGCATGTTCAAGCCCACTTTGTTCTAAAACTGATGCATTCCCCAACAGTGTAGTTACACGCAATATTTCTGCTTCAAAAAGGTCAATTTCCAAGAATAAGATGTACCAGTTAGCATTGGTTAAGAAATTAGCGAGCAGTCACCACAATATGGACACAATATGACTGTTAACTGGTTAGTTAAATCCCCGGAAAAGAAAAAGGATATCCCTTGAAGTTAAAGATGTTTAACAAATACCATAAGAAATGACAAAAAGAATATTACTGAAGTCTTAATTCGACAGAATCATAGACCTAAAACTCTGTAGTTAGCTACTGTATACGACATCCAGGATGGGGAGGAAAAGAACAATAAATAATTAGTTTAACCTCAGTTCTCTCTTAGTCATGAATTAGAGCTTGTGGTGCAATTTCCTCTATATGGCACCAGAAACAAAAATTGAAGAAAGGTGCTTCTAATGCCAGGGGAAACCATCCAGTCAAGCTAATGCATACATGGAAAAAGAAAAACCAAGGGAAAATAGGAAGAAGCTTAGGTGAGGCATCTTGGTTAACATTTGCTGACCTGAGCATATGAAATATCCTCCTAAACAGGCCTGTCCTTTATTTTGTTGCCATCTAAAGATGAGCAATAGAAAAAGAGCCTTACACATTGCAAGTACAACAATAATTAGGTCCTTTTCTTTTTCAGCACCTCATTTCTTTTCCTTGGAACCTTTTGTGTATATACCTTAAGGCACTCCCAACCAAGGGACCAAGAGAACCACTTAACTGAGAGGGATATAATTTGCAATTGCATTAATATAAATCTGATGCCTCTTTGGGAATGCATGGATGTCAAGCATGGTAAATGTTGTCGAATACAAACTCCAAAGAAGCACACTGGTGCCTCTTGTCAATAAATCCACGTGATACCATATAATCACACACGCCGGTACTTTAAAGATCAATAACGACCCAAAAAAAACAAAAAAAAGCATTCAGTTCCTATGTTATCAGACATACATTGCTGAGGGCAAGCTTCTATGTCAAACTTATTTTTTCTGAAAACATCACTCAAGCAAATATTTCTCTACATAAATCTCTCAAAACCCTATGCTCTAGCAGTCCAGAACAAAAAATTCAAAGTCATTGAAAACAAGAAAGAATGTTAGCATTTACAGGATCCACTTGTTTGGCTTCCTCTTCTGCACAGGGGATAAATGTTGTTTCAAAAAGTTATCCAACTACAAAAGATTTGCTACCTTGAGTCCAAAGATGATATTTACAAGGATGACAAAGAAATTTTATAAAGGGGTCAAAGCATGATGTGCAATGTTTGACATGTTGATATAGAAAAGTGGTTCTTCTAATAACCAAACAACTCACACATTTCATTTAAAAAGGGATTTAATTAGTCTTAATAAAATCAGCCAATCAAGAGCCAGAATAAATTTTCTAATGCAAGCAAACTTGCTAGGTATGCTGCATGCATGCAGGATTGTGAAGAAACAGCCCCACGAAGTAGTGTAGTAAAGATAATTCGTAGCACAAGTCCATAAGGATATATCAACAAAGAAAACACCAATGGCAATACATCCAAACACAATTGCCAATTATTAATCCTTCTCTTTGTTTTTCTCCCTCTTCCCATCCCTTCCTCGCTCAATCCATTTTCATCCATCTGATAATACACATAATATGGCATATAATGGATTGGGTGAAAGCCTTCAAGTTTAGACGAAGATGATATAATAACTTTAGGCAGGGACCTCCTAGCGTATTCTAGGTACTCTCATATCATGCTGGAAGCAGAAGCTTTCAGCTTTCTCACAATAGCCTTACTTAAGAGTACACAAGGGACAGCAGAAGTTTGAATCATCAACTCACCCTGATTCAGCAGACGATAGCTATTTGGCAGCACAGCAATAAATGGACTAAGTTTGTTACGTTCTGCCAGCAACTCCGAGAGATACCTGTCAGTGTTGCAATGACATAACATCCTCAGCATCAGTTACAAATAATGAAACATGTTCAGCATTGTGTATAAGGTGGTTCTACTGGACATGGAGCATGTAATATAATTAGATTGGGGGGCGTGGAAAGGAAAAGATCTTGCTAGGTTTTGCTTGATAATAGAAAATATTAAATCTGAACTACTTAATGTCTTTGTTTGATCAACAGATTACTTAAGAAACATATAATAACATACTGTTTTCTTGAGATAAAATAGAAAGATGTTTTGATGGCGTTATCTTCTTATCTACCTTTATCAACAGGATCAAAACAGAACCTTTTATTTACTGTATCAAGGTTGCATGTAGCTGATAATCAATCTAGGCTAGGAATAAAGAAAGCGTCTACTCCCTATAATTCTACATGTTACAAGAACCAAAGATCTCTTGCTATCCAAAAGCAACATAATTTTCAGAAAACTAATTCCAACTTCACAAAACCACACACCATCAATCAATATTAAAGTATATGAGCATATACTTTAGAATTACACTTTTAGTTTGTGCCGAAACAAGATTCTGCAAGGAAATGAAGAATGACAAATAAATCAAATTAATAATCATTACCAACTTGAACTAAAGTCCACTGATATAATCACTCTAGCAGCATAACAACAGAACTACTGAAGTCCGCAAGATCCACCGATAATCTCTTACATACAGCTCTTCGTAGAGAAAAAGGAAATAAAAGATCACAGGAAAACAGGAAATTACTTTTCTTGCTCCACTAGAGCAGAGGCGGCGCCGATATGCGGAGAGTGAGGGGCGAGGGCGATGGTGAGTAGGCCATGTACCTTCCCGACGACATCCTTTCCGGAAGCTACAGCGATCACCGCCGTCAGATCCACCAACCACCGACTAAACTATCAGTCCAACTCAAGAAGCTGTAAAAACAGCTGGTGTATGAATTTACGGCAAGCACACAAAGCGAAGACAGGCGCTGCGTCGGTGGGAGTAAAAGCAAAAGCAAAAGGGGCAGTATAAGAAGGAGAAGGAAAAATGTGAAAGGATGGCTCTGTATTTATTGAAGTGATGAATGAGGAGGAGACCCCCAGGGGGGGGGGGGGGGGCGGGGCGGGGGTGGGGGAGATTGGTCCAACCCAACAGTTCACAGAGGGCACTTATATCTACTGTTTGTCGTTGATGGTGAGAATGACTGGCATTAATAGCTGTTTTACTATGTTGTCTTCTTCACAGTGCCAGTTGGCGATGATAAATGTCTTTTATTTTTCTTTTTACCCATTAGATGGATGAAAATTGAGAAGGACGATCATCTCTCACTCGCTCACACTCTGTAACTCAGTAACTTGAGTAAAGATCAAATCTTGGAGTAGTTTTTACTGCTGTAAATTTTATTTTTATGGGTGGAATTGGGGAACTTTTGGAAAAGGGGAATTACTTTTCACTGTGGATGCAGGAACTTTTGTGGTGGGCAGGGAGTAGGCCTTGGGTACAGTACCAGGTCCCTAAAGTGGTCATAGATCATCATTCATTGGCCCTCAATCATGGGAGCTTGACTGTCAATCTCCTTTCTTGAATTTGATGCCTTTTTTTTTTTTTTTCTTTTTCTTATACCTTTCTCTTTTTCTTAATTCTTGTTTTAATTTCATATTATAAATCTTCTAATACTAAGGATAATTACACTGTTTTTTTAGTATTTAATGTAATTATAAAAAATATTATCTAATTTAAAAAATTATATTTAATACTCTTAATATTTATTTTTATTTAATAAATAATTTTTATTAATTAAAATATATCGAATTTATTGATATTAATAAAATTGAATTCTCATTAATTTATTATAAGTTAAATAAATATTCAATGCGCATTAAAATGTATTTGGGAGAGTTTGTAAATTTTTTAAAAGTATTTTAGAAAATAGTTTAATATTAAAAATAAATTTATAAAATAAAAATAAAAAACAATGGAATCTTATAACGCACTTTGACAAAAACAAAGACATGTAGTTTATCTATGGGTTCTTAGAAATATTCTTTATTTTAATTATCTTAATTAGAATAATTATATATACACTCTCTAATCTAATCTAATCTAATCTATGATTTGTTTATAAATTCTACATAATTACATAAATCAATATTGACAGTAAATAAACAGTTAGTTTGTATAATGATGTTGACTTTCTTTTATAAATAATGCATGTATAATTTTTTAAAATACATAGGTAATTTGTGTAAATGATGCTGACATATCTAGTATGCGCAAGTGTGATTATTCAAAAGACAGTGATGATTTATATAAACAAACTATAGATCAGTTCGTGTAAATATAATTATCCCCAATCATTATTACCAACATATTATAAATTTAAGATCTCATTACATTTAAATTATAGTAAAAGTGATCACATCTAAATAAGGTCCTCTAATTTTATTTTATTTTATTTTGATTGTTGTTGGTAAATAATTATGTTAGTGTAAAATGGTGTGCACACGGCATAGCGTGTGCGAAGGAGAATGGTGGTTGTGATGTTACCCTTTACTAGATTTTGCAATGGGAAATCAATCAGAGCCACAGGCATCTCTCCATGTATTTCGGAGGCTTCATTTCAATTGCATTGTTGAACAAAATTCAACTTATTATATATGCATATATTTCAAGCATCCCTTTCAGAGACTGGTCATTAGGGTGGACTAATTTTTTATTTTATTTTTTATCATGCAAAATATTATCTTATTATTTTAGAAGTCATCATTTAATTAAAGTATTATTTAAACAATGGGATAATTGCATTTACACTCCTTAGTTTATTGTCTGTTTACACAAACCACTTCTATCTTTTAGATAATCACACGTACACCCACTAAAATATCATTATCACTTACAGATATCACTTTTTATTTTTTTTAAAACTCACGCACACACACACGCCTAAAAATATTAACATCGTTACATAATCTTCCCATATTTTTTGATTGTTATGGGTAGTTTCTATAGTTATACAAAAGACATGGATAATTTGTATAAATAAATTATAGGTTAGGGAATGTAAATGTATTTATCCCTTTAATAATTTATAATTTCAGTTGAAGCTAAACAAAAATTCGTGTTATGAATTCTTATATTTAAACCTAGCTTCTTTGCAAATATAAAAAACAATGAATTATCTTGAATGGTAGTTAATATTAAGAGGGTGTTATTTGGCTGACCTTTAAGATTAAAAAATAGAGTATTTTAAATTTTATAAAGTGTTTAAAAAAAAAATTTTAACCCGACTTTACGAGTTCCATAAAATTAAAACATTTCACAGAACAAAAATGTACTCATTTATTTTTGTCTATATTCCATTTCTTCTTTCTCTTTTAGTAAATTTATGAGTCGTGCGTTTAAAGTTTTGCTGTACATTAAATTTTAATAGAACTTATACATTTACATGGATTTAAATTTATTTTAGCCATAACAGGGGATTTGAGTGACAGGAATTTCACGCAAATTATTGTTTTTATATTTGCATGTTTCACATAATAAAAACTCGGCAAAATTGTCCTTTTTGTTCTATTTGGGGTGTTGCACTTTTGACATACACCTAATAATAGAGTTAATATTTTTTATTCTATGGGATTAAAAAATTATCACAAAACTTAATAGATTTGGTCCCACAAATTAGTGCACGAGACTATGATTTGCAACCCTTTTAATATTGTGGAACGAAATGTTTAACAGGTAAGTAGGAGATCAGAAGTGCTGATCGCGTTGTTTATGGGACAAAAATACAATTTTTTACCTAAAAATTAAAAAAAGATTTGTTATTTTGTTATTTATAATCTATTAGATTATATGGTGTTTATAATTTAAAATATATATGTATTTAGGTACAATGGTTGAATGAAAATCCAAATTAATTTAAAATTAGCGTATTAAACTCTGTATTCCAAATCATATGTTGCATTTTGTCATCAATTTCACACATACACATACACTCATCTCCCAATAAACTGATAAGTGATGAAGGCAAATATTCTTATTCCCACAAGGAACTGAAGATTATAGTCATAAAAATTGGTACATGGAAGAAACAGAACACAAGCAGTGTTGCTATTACTGTTGCCTGCTCAATACATATATAACAGGACTACATTCTGCAAAACAATACTCCAATTCCGTTTCTTTGTGGCAAAACGTTAAACAGGGTGTAACAACAACGCTTCTCTTTCAGCAAGCTCGATCGATTCCACGTTTCTCACTTCCAAGATCACCAGTGTCACAAACCACTGTGAAGAAATGAAGATCCTTCTCTGCACAGTGATTTCATGGATAGAATACTACAGTCGGACCGAGAGAGCTTCATTCCTCGCAAGAGATGGAGAGAAATCATTCCCTCCATATACCAATCGCCGTTCGCTCGAATTTCTTTCTGAGACTACAGATCACGTATTAGTTAAATTCCTTGTGAATTGGGTTCGTGGAATTTGATTGAATTTTACCTTTTTTCTCTGATTGGAAGAAGATCAGTTCCTGTTTGTGGGCTTCGTGAATTAAGCACAGAGGATGAATCTGCACGAAGGCAACAGCAGACCTGTAAAACAAACAAGAAAAACAGTCACTCTATAATGCGAGCACCATGTGAGCGGCCTCCACTTGATCTCCACGCTCGAGCTCTTCAATTTCTTTCCGTTCTGCGGCTCTTTGCTCAAATCGAAACTGGCCCCCTTCATCCTCAACTCCTGGATGCATCGCGTCAGGGCCCGGCCGTCCGTGCGGTCCCTCTGCAACTGCCGCTCCACTTTCCAGTACCTGAAAAGCTTCACTTGAACAAGAAACACAATGACAAGAGAGGTGCAGGCGGACAAAGCCGACGGGATCCACCACTTCTTGCAGTGATGGTGCCCTGAAGAGGACGTGAACAAGATGGTGAGGAAAAGGCCGTGGAAAACGAAGAAGAAACAGCAGAGCTGGAAGATTTCTCTCCCGATCGCGTCTTTTCTTGATTCCTTTCGGGACATTCTCCGCCCGAAGAGGTCTTCTTCTCTTTGCCAGAGCTTGAGAAGTAGGAAGTGGCCGGGGCTCTGAGATATTTCCGCCAATGGGTGGTGTTGGAGGGCGGCGACGGTGTTCACGGCGGAGATTTGTTTCTGCTGGTGCTCTTCGTCTACTGGGATTTCGACGACGTGGGTATCTTTGGTTTCCGCCATGGATTAAGTAAACAAATACAGAAAAAGAGAGAACAATTAGAGAAGGAGCGATTGAAAATTGGCAGACTGCGGGTGATTGAGATGATGCAGAAGGATTTGCGGGTTGATATGGTGAGAGAAATAGGGAGGGGTTTCAGATATTTAAACGTTGGAGAAACCCAGGGGGTTCAACGGTCATATTTCCTCCTGGCTGGCAGGGAGAGGCAACGCAACGGTCAGATATTGTGTTTAATGTTTTCTTTAGGCCACACGCTATTAAAAGTAAAACAAAGGGAATAGAGTGAGAGTCGTTTCCTTTAAGGTTAACGAAATTACCCTTTCGCCCTGCAACTCTGAGAATGGGCAACGTTTAGTCCTGAACAATGTTTTAAAACTCCGATTGTAGATTGAATCAAAAAATGATTTGGTTCAAGGGTTCACGATTTAATTTTCTGGTTCACTTGATTTGGTTCAGAAAATAAAATTGAATTCATGACATTTCATATGACACCAACATCTTTAAAGGTTGAACTCGAATCCATGAGCTCAAGCCCACCTCTTCAAGTGCTGGCGCTCGAGCACAAGGCGCTGAACTCGAGCTTCAGTTCGAGACACATTTACTATATTTGTTTTTATTCGAGATGGGCCAAAACATGATAAATGTTTGGGCTCATTTGTTTTGTAAGTTTTGGAGGTGTTTTTATGTGTTTTGAAACAGTAAGGTTATACTAGGTCTTAAAGCCCAATGTTGACATCATCCTCAACCTCACTACTCATCGGCTTTTCACCAGAATTTATCCCACCGTTGTAGCTGCTACGACACCATTCCGACGACCCACCGACCGATACCTACACCGTTCGACTCCTCTCAACACGGAACATTTAACTCATATTAGATTCCATGTTCATCAACGCCATCTAGAAGCCTTGAGAATCTCCTCCACCGCGATTTCAACGTCGATTTGGCTCCGTCTCCATGCCGCACACCGTCAAACTACCACCAATCATTTGCTTACAGTCTGACAAGTCCAATGGACCCTCACCCGTCCATTTTCATCAACTGTAAATCAAGATTCCAATGTCAGTTTTTGCTCCCGTCGCCGCCCCGTTTCATTATCGGTACATCGTAGATTTCCCAATAATTTATCAGATTATTTCTTTATTGCTTTCCCCCCTTATTTTTTAGGTAATTTTTTAGAATTGAAGTTGGGTTCGATTATTGATAGCTATTGTTTCGCCAAAAGGGCATCCACCACGGCGATGTGACAGTCCTTAGGCATCGATAACTTTTTGTTAAATATGAGAGCCAACTAATTGTTGTCATGTGTTGATTATAAAGTTCATGGGATCCTCTTTTTATGCGTCTTATATCATTCAATGACTGATGTGTCATAATGAAGTATTTTAATTGCACAACTCCCTAATAAGCAAAAAATACTTTTATCAATTGTTGCATTACATAATTGAAAATTTTAATTAATTAACACTACCATTTGTGGATTTTCAAAATTATTAAAAATGGAGGAGGAATTGGAGGGCTTCATTTACATGTTAAATGCATAATTTTTTTTCTTCTAAAAGGTGTGTATTTGATTTTTAAATACAAATTTATTTAATTTTAACTACATTATATTTTGTACTCAATATTTTTCGACTTCAATGGAATAATTAAGAAATTTTGATGATACAAAATAATATTCTAGTATTACAGAGTTAATTCAAATATTTTATTATTTGAATAATTTATTTAAATTTATCACTTCGAATAGAACGCCAAACAAAAATATTGTTAATGCAATATTATGAGTGCATTTATATATATTGAATATATAAATATTATTTATATAATAATATAATTATTTTTCATACAAATATGATTTAAAATATACTATATCATTTAATCCACTCATAAATAAAATAGTATATATATACACACATACATACAAATATATATAAAAATGAATACTAATTTTTGTCTCCCAAAATACATCATCATACATACAACATTTATTTTAATTTATCTCCAAAAATATCCAAACATACACATTATCTCCAATATATACTTATTATTTTTATTTTTCTCTCTCTATATCTCCACAAAAGACACAAAAATGAATCCAAACATAGTGTTTGGTTAAGGTCAGCACCTCGAACTGGCTATAGCTAACCTTAAATTCACACGAATACCAGCGCACCCCAACAAGCAATTGTAGTTCACCACCATCTCCTCCCCACCATTCGAACCAACGACTTTGGTCACTTTAAAAAATAGTATTGAGCTTGAGTCATAAATCTTGAGCCCATGAATTTGTTCAATATTGACCTAAACAGTCAAGGCCCTAAATGCTTCTTGTGTATTTTTAATCTCAAACGACTACTCGTCCTAGTAACTCATCCAAAAGTGGGGGCTATATGATGTATAATTAATATATTAATAAAATAGTTACTAATTTGTAAATTAAATTAAAATATTTGAATAAATTATTTTAATTTTTTAAAATTAAAAGTTTATTTATCCTCAAATTTTATGGGGGGGGGGGGGGGGTCGGAAAAGGAACTGGGTGTAAGCAAGAGGGGATGGGGAGAGCCCAAGCGAAGCGTGGGTGAGCGCGCAGACGTAGTAATGACAATGGGGCGGGTCTGGTACGGGTCCGCCCAGACCCGAGACCCGCCCCCGCCCCCGTCCCGCCTCGACCCTGCCCCGCCTCGCCACGTTAAAAATCCGGTCCCGCCCCACCTCGCCCCACCAACCCGCCCATCACGACCCGACCCTGACCCTGAACCGACACGGTAATTATAGAATTTTTTGCACTCTTTTTTTCATTTCTTAAACACAAGAAATTAAAAATTTTCATGATTCCGTGCAAATATATTATTTTTATTTTATGATTCGGTATGAATTTTATTTTATTTTTTGGTATATTTTACTAAATATATTACTACTAAACTAATTAGTAGTTTATATTTATAACAATAAATTAAAATATTATTTATTATTTTTTTGTATATATTGAGATCAACAACTTTTAAAAAATAACTTATATTTATTTTTTAATTAATATTAATAACTATACGAACATATGTACAAATATTTTAATACCTTAATATAGTTACAAACTTTAAAATGAATTGGATAAACAAATAATACATTAATTAATTTTTTTTTAATAAATAATATCAGTTTAGATCTAAATACTTTAATATAATGTTCAATCTAAAATGAATTGGATAAGACAAAAAATACGTTCATGTTAATTATTAAATTTTTTTATTTTTGTATATATAGTTGGGTACATGCAAAAATTATTTAGGATTCATATATATATATATAATACTATAATTTTTTTATTTATAATATATTATATATTAATAATATTTAATAAAAAAAGGATGGGTCCGGGGCGGGGGGGCGGGGTTGGGGCAGGACCCGTACCCCGCCCCGGACCTTGCCGGGGCTACTAAAACCTATCCCGGACCCAAAAAATAACGTCCCAGACCCGCCCCATGAGGGGCGGGCCCGAGTCGAATTTTTCGGGTTCAAGGCGGTGCCACGGTTGGGGGAGAAGGTTGGGGAAGAAGGGATAATTTAAAGAACAAAAAATAATTAGAATGATCTATACAAAATGCATAAATTATTTTGGATGATAATTTATTAATTTAAGTAAAATTTAGTTAAAATAAATATAGAGAATAAATAATCATTTAAAATTATGAATTAATTTATTCAGATATAATATTTTTGTTTTTATTTGAATTTATAATCAAGTAACTAATTTTATGAATATATTATTTGAATAATTTAATATTAAAATCTATAATTTGATATAAAGATTGAATTAAAAAAAGTTAATTAAATAATTTAAACATAACTTAGAAATTAGTGTAAATAATAAAAAAATATACGAGGTTATATTAACTATCTCTATAACATTACCTTGACTACACCCTATTTTGTTGATAATTATAGAAACACCCTGAAAAATTATATTAAAGTTTGACTATGTCAACACTGAAATTTTTTTATTTTCATTAATACTTTCATCATAAAAGGTTGTCAGGATTGTTTTTATAATTTTTTCATGTATAAAAAAATAATAAATGAAAGTGTGTAAATATAATTACTTAAAAAATAATTAATATTAAGATATTTATGCGCACAAGAGTTTTTGCTGCCCACCCTCATTTATCATTATTTTGTGCTTGTGTCCAACTTTGTTAGATCAGCAGTGAGCCACCAATCCTGAAGCCAGTGATCAAATATCAAACACGTTTTCATGATGATAGCACCCGTCATGTCAGAAGCGCGTTCTTGAGCGTCGTTCCCCCAAGAGTCAACCAACTGTAGTACCGTAGAAAATATTTCTTCATACATATTTCACCCCCTGCTAAGCTTCAGTTGATTTTTCTCTCCTAATTTTCTTGTCCAAAAAGAAACTAAAGAGAAGACCATATAAATAGGCGTCTATCTGAAACCCCCGGATTAAGTTACACACACTGCTAAATTTACATTCTCCATCACACACACTGAGAAGAGGGGTTTTCGTTTTTCTGCAATCAAATTCTGTACTCAATGCATCTGTATAACGCATGGCTGCCGCCACCAGTGGCGGAGGAGACGAAGAAGGAGAAGGAGGCCTTCGCCGGAGTCGTTAAGTCTGTTCAGGAGTCTTACAATCCCGGTGATCCTGAGTCGGTTTACGCCACTCTTAAATGGGTCTCCGTTATTGATCTGTTAAGTCGTTTCACGCTCGACTTTTTGATCTTATTCTCTCTTCTGTGTTATGTGCGGGATTTGAATGTCGTTCTATTTGTTTTTACGTTGACCCTTCGATTTTCACTAGGTAGTCAATTGTACTTGAGTTTTTTTTTTTTTTCGAGTTTTACTTTATTTGTTGGCGTAACTGAGTTTTTTAGTTAACCATAACTAGAACAGACAGGACATTTGAAGCAGACCGAGCTTACATGTAGGATGGGTGGATAGTCATTCCTTCCGTTTTGGTTGCAAAAATGGCAGGACAAGTAAAGATAATTCTCTACCAAGTTACCCCCTGATAACCAAATAATTCAAGAAAGATATCCATTATCACGAGTTTGACGTCCAAAACAACTTTATACTTCTATGAAAAGTAAACTTTTCAAAATGAAAACATACTTTAACTCTAAAAAGATGTTGTGTAGTCCAAATTGATTACTTAAGTGGATCAACCACTGAAATCCGGTAGTTTGATTGTGACACTAAGTGGAGATGTCAGGTGGTGAGGTGAATGACCATGGATTGGATACATAAGCTTTAGAAAGATCAAAATAACAATTTATATTCTCTGAATTTTTCAACTTTAGTACTTACACTAACGGAATACAATATTTACATAGAATTCAATTGTGATGGATTGTGGAAGGTCTTTGCCCTCTATTGAAGATGGCGATGGGTGTGGTTTTTCATATTCTGATCCCGTGAGAGTTGGTTTTTCTTTTACTCCCATTCTAGTTATTCATATTCGTCACGTATAATGTAATAACTAGTGAGTCTATGGTTGCTTTGCCCCTTTTTTTCATTCATCAGGATTAGAAAATTGTTTAGTTTATGTTAAATATTTGAAAACTTTTGGCATTGGTCGCTGACTGTACTTATCTAGCTTTCTAAGAGGCTGCTCGTGTATTAGTCTCTGACCTTATGTTATTGCTTTTTCTCATGATAAAACATGCCATTGCCTTCTTAAGCAGTGTGATGACCATTATTGGAAGTGGATTTTGTTTTGCTCTTTGACAATGTTTGGAAATTATCCAAGTGGTGTATTCGATATTGGTGTATACACATTATATTTTTCTTGGAACAAGTGAGTACGTTCTTTAATATTTATTAGTGATCAGTAGCTGGCCTGTGTTGCTCAACCCATAAAGGTTTGTTCTTCTTCATTGAATATCCAGTTTTGTGAAGGCAAAAAGTGAGCTATCCATTGAGGATGTATCCACCATCGTAGAAGTTGGATTAGAACTATTTCGAATATCAGAGCACAAGCTACATGCTCAGGTGGTTATTCAGTTTAGCCTTCTCTGATATAGTCACCTATTTTCATTACGTGCTCTGAGTTCTCGGTGGTGTTTGTTTAAATTAGGTTAGATGGGGAACATTCTCGTGAAATTGTTGAACAAGTACAGGAAAAGGTTATCCTTAAAGGTTCAGTGGAGGCCGTTATACAATATTTTGATTCACACACACTTTACAAGGTGAGTTTCATTTCTCTGACTTTTTTTTCCCGGTTCCTAGTATATGCCGTGCTATATGGAGTAAATAATTTTGCAAACTGAATCTATTGGCAGAAGTAGAAACACATCACATGGTGGGCTAGCCTTTCTGTTTGCATTAAATGTGAATCTTGGCATTAATTTAAACGTTCATTTAGATATCTTAGTTTCCTTGTATGTGTTCCAGATAGATGGTTTTGCCTTGTTACATGGCCTTAAGTGCGGTTTTGAATACAGTACATGCCAAAGTGCTTGGAGCATTAAATGTCTGCCCTTTTATATATTTAAAGCAAATGGTCAATGCGGCAAATCCTCGTCCAAGAGGTTAAGTGTCAGGTGGTAGTAGTTCAACAAAAGAGGTCTCTGCATGACATGGATTATCTGCTTTAGAAACTGGGAATATTCTCAGATACCTTTAAAATCATTGTTACAATCTAGTGCTCTTTAGCATTCTTGTGACTCTTTTCCTGTATCTAGTGAAGAGCATGCATGTATCTAGATTATAATTTCTGATGCAGGAATACTGGCCCTGAAGGGTGGAGACTGAGACAACGTCATTTTGAAACAGTTACTTCCCTTGTTAGATCTTGCCGGAGATTCTTTCCACCTGGTTCTGCCTCTGAAATATGGTCTGAATTCAGGTATCTTTCTCTTTCATTTAAATATTGTTTGTGGGACTTATCTAGAGTATTGAAAATAAACTGGGTTTCCTGGATAGGGAGGACTACCATCAAAAGTAAAGTGTAATGTTGACTGAAAGTCTTAATTATAAATATAATGGCATTTTTAACCTTTTTCTCCCTTCATTGAACTTTTTGGTGTTTATTTCTTTTAATTTCTTCTTCTGCTATCCTCCCACCTTACCTTTCTTTCTTTTATTTTTACTGCTTCTGGGCTGGGGAGGGACGGGCCAGGGATGGTGGGGAGGTGGTTGTCATTTGATTCATTCCAAATGGAACTTTATTGCTAAACTTATGGCATATAAGAATATGGGTGCACTATCATGGTAACCTTTATTCTGGTACTTTGTTTTGTTGTTTCATTCCTATGCGTTCAACTTATCAATTGGTTGTCTTAACATGATTTCATCACATAATTGCTTGTTTCCTCCTTAGTCCTTATCAATCAAATAAACGTTGCAAACAGTTACTATTTATCATCTGATATGGTTTCATCTAGGGAATTTCTCATTTGCAGCCTTTGCGAGTCAATTAATTTTCAAATCTCAGACATTAGTTTAACTCATATCTTTACTGTATGAAATCAATTTTCAGATCCCTAATGGAAAATCCGTGGCATAATGCTTCTTTTGAAGGTGCTGGATTTGTGCGACTTTTCCTCCCTACAAACTTTGACAACCAGGAATTTTTTTCAACTGTAAGCAATGCCCCTGTGTCCTGTAAGTTCTTTAATTGATGACTTTGGCATGATATTCATCAATACAATGATTTCCTTTGTCATTGTTGCAGTGAATGGATAAGAATATGTTTAGATCATTGGGGTTCAATACCAAATTGTCAGTTTTGGAACAGCCAATGGGCCTCTGTCACTGCTCGTGTCATAAAGAGCTACAGTTGCATTGACTGGGAGGTTTTCTTGCCAGATTTATTTAATATTTACTTGAATATGTTTGAGGTAAGTCTGTTCTTGTGAAAGTAGTGTAGCTTTCCATTACTCTATTCCTTAACCATGCCTGCAATTCTTATCTGAAAATTTGCACAACCATTTGAAGATTCTTTTATAAGGAACCTGTGAAATGAGGCTGCAATGGCTGTCACCTCTGCCCTTGGTTAAATGATTGGTTCTCATTTTTCAAAAGATAAAGAATGCCCATGAGTTTGAATAATGCCCCTGAGTAGGTCTTTGGCCACAAGGTTTCCAGGGGATGATTTAAGTTCTATAGTCCCAATTTTTACTTTTACGTCTTGGATTTCGACATGTTACTATGTGCATCTATGAAGATATATGGCTCATACTCTGTTCTCTCTTTTGATTAGTGATATTAATGTGTGCAAAATGTTTGTAGGCCTTTTCATCTTGTATTAGAGAATGGTTATGGGTTAAGTGGCAGTGAGCTTATCAAACAACGAACTTCTGACTAGAAGTTGATTTTGACAGCAATACTCATCAACTTCAGTTTATGTGATATATGTACAGGTTCCTGTGGCTAATGGGGGTGGATCGTATCCTTTCTCTATAGATGTTCCAAGAAACACAAGATTTCTCTTTGCAAATAGGAATGTCACTCCATCAAAAGCCATTGCTAAATCAATAGTAAGATTTGCGCTCACTGCCTAGTAGTTGATCCACCATAACTCGTATGGACTATACTCAAAGTGGTTGCACTTCATGTGACTGCCATTGCAGGTGTATCTATTGAGACCTGGTAGCTCGGCACAGAAGCACTTCGAGAAATTGGCCAATCTCTTAGAGCAGTTTGTTTTTTGGAATTTTCTCTCCACTATTACATTTGTCTTAAATCTTGGTTTCGATATGACTTAAAGATTGTTTCCTATTGCTTTGTCATCACTTTAGATATTACCATCCTTCGAATGGTGGCCGCTGGACTTACTCATTGGAGCAGATTTTGTTCCACCTGGTGAATACTTTCCAGAAACGCTTGCAACATGAGCAACTGTAAGAGATCTTCGAAAACGAGAAAATAAGACTTCAATGTGTTTATATGATTTCTGAAAAAGGCACCTCTTTCAGGAACAAAAATGTCAAAGAGCAATCTGAACTATTCTTGGCACAGTCTGATAGGATTTCTTTTGTGAATACTGTGCTGAAGTTAATAGATCGTGGCCAATATAGCAAAAGTGATCAGCTCTCTGAAACAGTGGCTGCAGCAACTTCTATTTTGTCGTATGTGGAGCCATCTTTAGTTCTGCCATTTTTGGCAAATAGGTTCCATATGGCTTTGGAGACTGTAAGTTCTCACGTTAGATAAGTTTTCAAGAACCTTTTCTTACTCGTATTTGATCTATCCGAGCCTGTTAAATTTTCTTTTCAAGCCAAGTTATGTGGGTAATATTAGTTTAACATAAAAGAAGCTTCTTTACTTGCATAGTTTGACTTTGAGGGAATAATCAGATGACAGCTACGCACCAGTTGAAGAGTGCCGTGACATCTATAGCATTTGCTGGAAGATCATTGTTTTTCGCCTCTTTATCGGGCTTGCCTATGGATTCAACTAGTGTCAGCGGAATTGATTCATTTTCTGATCTACTGATGATTTCTTTGTCCAACACATTACTCGGCATGGATGCCAATGATCCACCCAAAACCTTGGCCACCATGCAACTGATTGGTTCTTTATTTTCTAATGTGAGGTTTTTGTGGAGACATATACTTAATTATGCATGTAATTTAGTATTTCGCTAATCATCTACATCTGCAGATGTCTACCTTGGATGATAATGTAAAGGAGGGATCACTGATACCATCATTTCACTTCTCGGAGTGGCTTGATGAGTTCCTCTATCGACTATTTTCTTTACTTCAGCACCTGGAACCTAGTAGCGTCTTGTAAGCAGCAATAAAATATTTTTGCCTGCTTTTCCCTGTTGTTCTCAGTAGCAAATTCACATTTTTGCATATCCATTTGATAGCAGTGTATAACTCCTTTTGGGTTATGATAGTGGGAATAAGAAGTTAGCGTTGCTGCAGGACTGAAGGCGTTTATTCACCAACAACTTCAGGGACTTTCCTGGTGGAGGATGGTCCGTACTACTTCTGTATGCTGGAAATATTGCTTGGGAGGCTCTCAGATTCACTCTACAAGCAGGTGATTGGGCTATGATTGAAACTAATTCATTACCATTTTTTTGTCTTTTTCTTGGACAGATGTGTGAACTGGTACATGATCTTGACAGGCACTCAAAAAAATTTCCAAGTTTGTCACGTCAAATATTCTTCCTGGAGCAATTGCAGAGGTTGGACTGCTTTGTTGTGCATGTGTTCATTCAAATCCACAAGAGGCAGTTGTTCAACTTATCAAACCAATTCTGGATTCGCTTATTTCTTCCCTGAAAGCAACACCAACTACTGGTTTTGGAAATAAAGCAACTTCTGATGTCCCATTCTCAAGAAAGGTTCTTCCCCCTGTAAATGGCCTTGTTAATTTTAACTTCTGCTTGGATATCATATCAATTACTAGTTGTGCTTTGTCTAGGAAAAAAAATCCACATTATCTCCAGCTCTGGAAATAGCTATTGAGTATCAGTTGAAGGTACTTTCGGTGGCAATCAGTTATGGAGGTCCAGCACTTCTGTGCTAGGGAGCTATTCAAAGAAGTTATTGCCTCTGCCTTTGATTCAACCTCTTGGAAGGTTTTCTTTCTAACTTGCCTGACTTGATTATCCATTCTAGATTTTTGTGTCTACGTGTGTCTGATTCCCGGTGGAAGCCTGAAAGGGGATTGTCTGTCCAAGACATTCAGTTCCAGTCTGCAACTGAAATCCAATGTGTTATGGATCCCTTTTAAGTATGGAAGAGCTGAGTTCTAAAGATAATTACACGAGTTAAAGTTTTCATTATGTAAAATGATATGTTCGATCCAACTGTTACAGTAGTTGGTAAGAGAAAAATTAATAGCTGTAGTTAAGACTACTTTACCTACCAGCCTAAGTAGAACATTGCTTGTACGTATGACATTTGTGTGGGGGTTGAGGAGTTATCTCTAGAAGTTTAAAATTATTGGAGCTCCATAGTAAAGGGTACCCCGTTTAATTCATATATCAATACTTTTCTATTATTCCTTCTTATTTTTGACGCTGAAAGATAATCTATGTTAAAGGTGCTAAATGGATACTTTTGTTAAATTCAATTTATGGTTAGAAAAAATATTTTGGATATGCTTTATTGGATGTTACATAATGGGTCGATATTGAGGTTGACACGGTTACCTAAATGTGCTAAGCATCCTAACTAGATTCACACGACTTAGTTGAGATATATGCATGTTTAATATCTGTCCCTGTGGTGAAAGGAAATCTCAATCCTCAGATGAATTTTGATTCTTCTCCTGGAGTTCAATATTGATGTGCCGAGACTTTTCATGATTTTGCAGGTTAATGGGGCTGGTGATCATGTTTTACGTTCTCTTTTAGGAAGCCTTGTTCACTATTATCCTATTGATCACTACAAGTAACTCTTTTTACTGATCTGCTGTGGAATTTGTTCTTATACTTTACGCCCTATGGCCATGTGTTATATGTCCGTATGCACACAAGGGCACATGCAGTTTATTCATTTGGGACTGAATATCATGTCTTCACAGGTGTGTGATGCATCATTCTTTTGCCCCTTCATTAGAGGAATGGATAGATACAAAGGATTTTTCAATTGATAAGCCAGTAATGGCACCAAGGTGGCATGTCCCTGTAGAGGATGAAATTAGTTTCGCAAATGAGCTTCTAAAGCAGCACTTTGAGTCTGCTCTAGATGACCTACTAATGATATGCCAATCCAAGATCCATTCTGATCCAGGTATACATTAGTACTTCTCTTCAACAGCTCTATTTTGAAGTATGAAACTGTAATTTTCTTCCCTCAGACTCGTTACAGTTTGTGATATTGATTTACTATAATATGAAGAGACATATAGATAGATACAGGCATACTTATTGGTATATGTGAAATTTTATACCTTAGGTTCTACTAGTGGTTATAACATGTCATTTGTTTGACTAATTCCAGAAAGATTTCTTGACAACTCCGGGGTTACATGCCATAAAAAGGGACATGAGGGCGTTTCTTTTTTTTTTTTCTAGATTCATCCACAAAAGGTTATTTGTAATTTGTGTAAGATCTTATTGACTGATTAATGCGCACCTTTAATGTCCAGGCAACGAGAAAGATCACTTAAAAGTGACTCTTCTGCGTGTTGACTCTTCATTACAAGGTGTTTTATCATGTTTACCTGATTTCAGGCCGTCCTCTGAGAATGGGATGGTTAAAGAGGCAGGGTGTTCTCCTTTTCTGATTGCCGGAGCAACAGGCTCATGTGTAGGAAGCTCAGAATTGCGAGAAAAAGCTGCTGATGTAATCCATGAAACCTGCAAGTAAATATGGTTTCCCTATGCGCTCCCTCAATGTTGGATACTTTCTTAAACTTGGCAGTACTTTCTTAAATTTTGCAATATTGCAGATATTTGTTGAAGGAGAAATCTGATGATAGCATTTTTGTTGCTACTTCTCATTCGTGTTATGGATACGTTAGGAAATTACGGTAAGATACCTTATTGGCAATTCTCTTCATTAGTTGAGTCTGGTTTCCTAATTTTGCTTTTGTACATTTGTGCAGGAAGTTCCGAATATGAGGAGTGGTCCAATCACAGGCAGTCCTGGAAGCTGGAATCTGCAGCTATTATAGAGCCTCCAATTAATTTTATTGTGTCGTCTCACTCTAAAGGAAAAAGAAGGTGAATTATCTCCTTTTTCTTATTTTGGAATTTTGATGCATCAGGTAACTTTGAGGGTGCTGAAGGTGCTCTATTGTAGGCCTCGGTGGGCACTTGTGGACAAAGCGTATATGCATAACACCTGGAGATCATCTCAGTCATCTTATCATTTGTTCCGTACAAGCGGCAACGTGTTTCCATCCAAGCATGTCGTTCTTTTGATGGATGATCTTCTTAATCTGTCTTTGCAAGTTATGAAACTGTTCGAAGGTGAGTTCAGCAATTTCGTTAGTACCTGTAATACTTTATTAACATGCTGTGGCTAAGAAGCACCTTTTCATTGGTAAGAGTCAGCACACACAATGTTACTACTTGTTACCTGTCATTTTGTAGTTAATAATGAAGTGCAAATTAATGTTTATCCTTTTGCATTTGAATTGTGTACCAACGCTTGTTTTTATTTTGTTTAATTTTTTATGTTGGAAAATTCCAAAGCTTGACAGTTGCAAGTGTTAGCCAAACTTCAGTCTTGTGTCTGCGTGTTCAACATGCATGTTATGTCCACCACAAACACTCACCTACTTTTTTCCTGTGGTACATTGATTATACATATTGTGAAATGTTATTTTTTGTCCTCAGACTTGCTGCAAAATCCATCCTGAAGATGATGAAAAGATGGCCATCAACCATATCAAATTGTGTGCCAACTCTAGCTGGAAACCTGAGGAATCCAAACTTGCCAGAAAATGCAGTCTTAGGTTCTTGTGCAGTACTTTCATCCCAAACTGTCCTGAAGCGTTTAACAACGGTATCAATTTTAAGTAGTTGTTTACATTAAATGCTATGAAGAGAGTTGTGCGAGTTCACTCACACACTTATTGTTCTCCCCTAAAATCCAGGACAGGAAGGCTCTTTCTTCATTCCTTCTTGGAATTTTATTCAGGTAGCTTTATTTCTCTATTGCTTTATTTTCCAAAAATATTATACAAGGTAATGATAAATGTGGTTTATTTTCATTTTTGTTCCTGTAGCTCACATAATGAATCACAAAAGGCTCAAAAAGCAATTACTGAGGTAAGTTACATGATTTGATGGCTTTCATTTTATTTTTCACTCTTGAGTTTTGTGACTTTTGTCCCTGGGTGTTCTCTCATAGATTACATGTTGTTTGTGTATATAACTATATGGCATGCAACAGCTTTTCGTCAAGTATAATATCCATTTTGCGGGGTTGTCAAGAAGCATTTTCCGGGAATCGGGCACAGATGGGACTGATTTTGCAGATCTGGTTGCTGAAATTGGTTCTATGAGTTTTGAAAACACCAACTTGCATTGGCGGTACAGATTCTTCTCTATTGCGTTTGTAAAATATTGTTATTTCATTTTCAGTCATTGGATTGTGTTGATTCTCCTTATTACAGTATGAGACTCAGACTCGGGTACTTCCATGATTGTATATCTAGGCTTACACTTTTGTAGGCATCTTATGCATACTTCTGTATTGACCTGAAAACATTGTCAGGTATAATTTAATGGCTAACAGAGTTCTGCTACTGCTGGCTATGGCATCCAGAAATGATCCAAATGTACCCACAAAAGTTCTCAGTGAAATTGCTGGTACGTAGATGAAAGCCTGTCTGATACATTTGTTTCTTGTGGGTTTAATGCCTGTATTGATATTTATTCCGTTATTTATGTTTCCCAGTTAGCAAATTACTGAAATAATTTCTGCGCCCTCATGGTAAGAGTTTGACAATTTCAGGTCACTTTTTGAAGATCTGAAAAGTCAACTCCCTCAGACCAGAATACTAGCAATCTCTGCTCTAAATACGCTTTTGAAAGAGTCACCTTACAAATTCTCAGCAGAAAAACAGCGCAAGTGGTAATGGATATTCGCAGGGAGACACCAAGTCATCTCTTGAAGGAGCTTTGGGTGGTATTTTCCAGGAAGAAGGATTTTTTCATGAGACTTTGAATAGTCTTTCTCATGTTCATATTCAGTGATGTGGATACTACACCTTCCAGGGGACATTATGGAAGTGCTTCCTTGCAGAGCTTTGCAGACAAATCAATAACTCGTTTCTATTTTGATTTTTCTGCTTCATGGCCTCGTACTCCAAGTTGGATATCTTTGTTTGGAAGTGATACTTTTTACCCAAATTTTGCACGGATTTTTAAAAGGCTAATTCAAGAATGTGGCATGTCTGTTATACTGGCTTTGAGAAATGCCCTAGAGGAATTTGTAGATGCCAAGGAGAGGTCAAAACAATGTGTTGCTGCTGAGGTATTTGCTGGAGTGCTGCATTCTGATGTCCTTGGTGTCTCAGAAGCATGGGACAGCTGGATGGTGGTCCAGTTGCAGAATATTATTCATGCACCGTCTGTAGAATCTATTCCAGAGTGGGCTGCGAGTATTCGTTATGCAGTCACTGGGAAGGGAAAATCTGGAACCAGGGCTCCTCTACTGAGACATAAAGTACTTGATTGCCTGATGAAGCCTTTACCTCAAACAGTTACAACTTCTGTGGTTGCGAAACGCTATACTTTACTTTCAGCTGTCCTCATAGAAGTATCTCCTCTGAGAATGCCTGGAATTGAAATACTGGTTCATTATAATCTTCTGGAAGAGTTGCTGAGTAACATGAGTCACTCTTCTGCTCAAGTAAGAAAAAATTATTTGCAGCAGGCATGCTATAAGTACAAAAATGTTAAGTTACATGATGTTCCCTTTTCGTCTTCCGATTATGGCCTTTATTCTTGGACCAGTTGCCCATCTTTCCAGCCAAGAGCCTTTTGGTTATTGATTTTAGGAATTAATGAAACTGGTTCCTTACCTAGAATTGCTTTTCTCATAATCTTGTTAGATGTGATGTCTCCTTTTGAAATGGGCCAAAACATGTGACAGTTGAAAAGCGGGTAGTTATTAATTTCCCATTTTCTGTGAAAACTAGCTGTCGAGGATCCCCATGAATCAATTCACTTCCTTAAGGAAGGGTGTTGTAGGAAGAAACTTTCATATCTTAGGACGGTAAAATGTTATTTTCAGATAACCCAAACCAGAGTTTGTCTGGCATCAAGCACTAGTATTGTGATGTGTTGTTTTGTTAGTAGATGTTGCTCTATCTATATGGTTGTCATACATTTGGAGTTTTTCTTTTCTCCTGGATATTGAGCAGTTCTGTGGTTGGTTCTGAAATGGGCTTATTCTTCTTGTTTATATTCTTAGTTCTACTCTTCTTCTAGCCATTCCATAGTCTTTCTGTTTATTTGCTGCTAGTTGTTATCCGGAGAGTGTTTGTTTGTGTAACTCAATGCTGCTTTGTCTTTTCTCATTATTCGGTTTATTCTCCATTTCTCTTGTGAATGACGTTTATTAAATTCTGCAATTTTCTGACACATGCATATGTGACACTTTGCTCAATCTCGTCAAATTCCTTGAGCTTCTAAGTTGAGATAATTTGAAGATTTAATGTAATGTTTCTTATTGTAGAACATTTACAGGAAACTGGGTAATTTCATACTAGCCTGTTTTGAAATGAAAACTATCATCTGTTCTAGTTTTAGTTTCTGTAGTGATATGCATTTCTTATCATTTTAATTGTTGTGTTATATTCGAATGCGCAAATATTTCCTCTAAAATCCATATGGTGGTCCTGAGTGAAATTGAACTGGTTATGATCTTAACCATGTCCCTGCAAATTTGCGATTCTCATCCATCAAATTTCTGACGCTTGTTTGAACAGGTGAGGGAAGCAATTGGTGTTGCCCTTTCTGTGTTATGTTCAAATCTTCGACTCTGTGCATCCTTTGGTAATGATAACTTGTTTGAAGGGGAAGCCAGCAGCGCAAATATAGGAGCTGCAAGATGCTGGGATCAACATATAGTGAAACAAGCCTCTGAACTTGTGCCTAAGATACAAAATGCTAGTGCATCTGAAACTTTGGAGATTCTGACAGAAAAAAATTGAGAATGGGATGTCAAGTGACCCTTCTGAAGACGGTATCAAATGGATGGAAACGGTATTGTTTGGTTGCATATTTAAATAATTACTCAACGACTATTACTGGGCTTCAGTAAAATGATTTTATTGATCTCCATATGCAGTTGTTTCATTTTATCATATCATCTTTGAAGTCTGGAAGGTCTTCAGTTTTGCTGGATGTTATTCTTGAACTTCTGCAGCCTGTGATATCTTTACAGGTAAAAATCAATTGGATATTTTCATTCTCCTGCAGTGCTCTCTGCCCATTTTTTTGATATCCTGATCTGTGCAACAGGAATGCACTTTCATTTACCAGTTATCATACCTCTTTCACCAACGTAGAGAATGACCTTGACTTGGGGCATTACTGTGGCCTTATGTTAGAAACTCGAAATATTTAAAAGCAAAGAAGATAAATTTCTATTTCTTTGTGGTTTGAATTCATTGAACAGCATCCGAAGTGAATAGCACTAGTGCTATAGTAACACTTGAGAAATTCAAGAACACAAACTTTATGAATCTAATAAAACATAACATCTCAAGCTATTATGGTAAAACAAGAGGAACTACTCAACGTGAATTCAAAATAATTATAGTTTATAGTGTATGAATTTACTTAGTCATACTACTGCTTAAGTTTGGATATTCATTAACTTTGATTCTTCACATACTTTATTGAGTCATTTGGTCTTGATGGATTTCTTCTCATTTATTCCATGCAATTTTTTATATTAAATCAGAAAGTCAATCAACGACCTTAGTAAGACACATATTTATTAATCATATCCATTGTAAATAAATTTTCTATTACAAAAACATCATTTATTTAGATTATACCTAGAATTCTGTTTTGCTTGAACTTGGTAAACCACAAAATGGTTGTGCAAGGAGTCAAGTTCAAAATAAAAACAACATTCGCCAGAATACTTTCATTATGGCGTCTCCACTTATGCGTCTGATTTGACATGCATATTTTACTAGTATAAACAGAAACGGAATTGGTTTTCATGTATTGAAAATGTTGAGTCGAAAGTTTCTCTGTTATCACGTTCTTTGCACTGCAGAGAACTTTTGTCTAGGTTTAGCTCTATGCTTATGTATTAGCTTTATTTTTTGAAGGAAACATCAAATAAGGATCTGTCGAATTTGGCCAAGGCTGCTTTTGAGTTGCTAAAATGGAGGGTGTTTGGTGAGCCTCATCTGAGGAAAATTGTACCTATTATTCTTTCTTTGGCCAATGATCCCAATTGAGAACTCGGTCTGCAACTTTGACATTTCTGAGAAGTTTCATGTACAGGTATGACAGTTGATTTCGAGTTAGTAGTAGTTGTCAGGGCAATGTTTTTCAGTATTATTAGTCATGTTATTTTATCCCAATTCTATACAACTATAGTTTAGACTCTTCAGTCCAGAAGCTTCATATGGTTCTTCAACATGGTTGGCTTGTTGTCAACATTTTTTATGCATTCAGAGAGAATGGTTTGCCAACTGTCGAACTATTTATGGCAAAATTTTATTCCTGTTTAGCATGCTTATATCATCTGTGCTCATCGCCTAAACAGGATCTAAGTCTGTTCTTACTAAACGCCATTAAACATCGCAGTTACTACTATGCTGCCGTACATTATCTCTGCTGCTAGCACCTCCACCGCCGGCCAGTAATGTATGTCGCTCCATTAGACGGATGCTGCAGCATGCTTAGTCTCATCTCTCAACATTATTATCCAGTTTGGTCTCAGCTTTCTGATATTATCCCACACTACCACTCACACTCCTAACTCTATACGCTTTCATTTCTGTGCGACGAGTGATTCAGTTCGCTGATGTGATACTGCTTAAGAATTATACATGTAATGTCCCTAGTCCAGTATTTAGATTATTTTCATGATCTACCATACGTATCAACTCTATATGCCTGAGCTGTTGATAAATGATTCTGACGACCGACTGCCATAACGTCCATCTGCACGCGTGTACCCAATATCCCATGATGATATATCGTCCATAATCTCTGCGAGTCTAAATAATTAGCGCGCGCCCACTATATTATGCGCGCACCGCTCTTCGACTCATCCGGATCGGATACGGCCAGCTTTTTGATCCTCTCCTTTATATACTGACCCTTCACATCTGCCCACTCAGTATCCGTCAGTCAATACACAAATCGCCCAAAATTGGCAAGCCCAGTTCACGTAGAAGCTCCATACACCAGACACAGCTGTCAACTTAGAGGTGTCCGCTAACCCTCGCCCATGCCTAACATTAAAGATATGTCAGATGTGGCCAGCTTCCACCCATTAGTGAAGTACACACTGTCACACACTTTCGACCATATAAATCCCAGTCTGAGCCGTCCGAGCATGCACCGGATCGTCTCTGTACCCTCTTCTCTCATCTCTATACCGACTCCACCGGTTGACTGACTATCATATCAATCAGGCAAGGTTACATACTATACCAATGCACTTTCTCCTCACCGCCCTCCCATGCATATACGCCTACACCCCAATTGAGCAAAGCTGCTTTTACTCTTGCTCTGCCCTACATCTATCTCTAGCATTCTGGTCATCTCTTCAACCTTTCGTCCCACTTAGATACTAGTCTGTATTCATGCGCTACACATGAGAGCAACATTATGACCTCCCGCTGAACGCAGAGTCACTATACCTGCATTCTCTAGTTGTTCAGCCCTCGCACCTCGGTTCAACTATCGTCCGCTACTGAGCATCAACACATCTACACTAACTGTCATATGCTACGCCTCTAAGATTTAGTAGCTACGCGCGCTGCGATGTAATCGCTATGCTACTCACGAACGCTCTGACGATAGCGATCCGCGTACGTGACACCAGCCAATCACTTTCCTCTGCTAAATGCCACCAATGCAGACTTCGTCTATCGGTTCTCGGAAGAATTCTATCGTCGTATCCCATATTCTATGACAACACGTTCATCGGTCATAGCCGAGTAACTGTCCTCATCCCATCTGGCAGATTCTAAATATCCACAACGTGTATCCACTATCTCATCTTACTTACCTTAGTTCATCTAAGCCTCATCCATCCGACACCCAGTTGCCGTCGTCATCGCACTCCTTATTTCCTTCCTGGATCTCTATATTCTCACATGTTCTATCAATTATCTAAACTGCTATCCATGCTCTGCAATTCTGTTGATATTCTACATCCTTTGATCAAAGAGGATCTCAAGAACTATCTCCCTAAGCTCCTCGCATTCTACTCATCTAATGCGCTATACAGCTAACCATAGCTCACTCCTCTATCTCTCTCCTATGAAATATACACTATCTTTCTTACCATAGTCTCACAGCTCAGTCTGCTAATCCTTTTACGCTATTCATTCCAAGCACAAATCTAGCACTCAGCGGGTCTTTTCAACTAACACGTGCTCCTATCTATACTCTCCTTTCTATTCTATCTCCTATCCTCCTGTGTAGTCATACATATCGTATTCAAAATGCCCATGACTCATCCAGTTCACTTTTACGTTATCTGTACTGTTTTGCACTTTACTCGTGCATAGTCCAACTTACATACATTCTTTGCTGCTCTCAATTTATCAGTTTCTTTGTCCTGGATATCTTCATAACTCACATGCTCTCAACTGCTTACCCTACGTGATTTCGTAAGGATCTGCAAATCAGAGCTCTATGAACGACTAATCTTTATCTCTACCCTAGATGATAATAGATCATCACCTGTTTTTTAACTCTAACATCGGCTCCAATGCTTCATTAACCCTTCGTCTGCTACAACTCTTCTATCTGCCGTTCCTTGACCATCATGCGGTTATTTTATCCCCGTTTTTAATTATGACAAATCCAATCTAAACTGAATCTCTCACAAGGTTCTATATATTATACTATTATACACAGTATTGCTGGATACTCCACTCTCCTCTTTATGGTCTGTCACTCTCAAGCTCTTTTACGTTTCTATACCTTGACCTAAACTGAACAAAGCTATTCAAAAGAATATGAAGAACACTCATTGGTATTGCTCCTCCTCCCTCCTGTATCTCTCCCTAACATTTTGAAACATGTATTTGCCTCTTGTATGTTTGTTATTTTTAGAAGAAAGCTTCACTGGTGACCTCCCGCTTACCAGAAATATGTACTCTAGGAAGACTTCATTGGTCTTTTCTTTCAGTCTGCTCAGATTTATGATGGTTATGATGTATCCTTTATGTACTCATTTATATGACCTTGCCCGAGCTTATAGTGATTATTGGAAGTCATTATTGGTTGTCAAGGATGCTATATACTAGATATTTGATTATTCTTAGGCCATTATTTACTGAACTGATAGATTTTGTGCATCAGTATATGTATCCTAATCTGCTAGTACTTATTTGAAACTACAGAAGCATGGCGTCTGCAACCCCATTGCAGCTGTACATGGTTTCAATACTTGCTTTGGCAGCCTGTGTTCTCTCTGTTCCTTACGATATGCCCTGGTACGTTGCACTTTGAACATATTAGTCACGCTTCAGATAATATGTGAAAAGCATATTCTTGTTGTGTAAATTGAGTTTTAAACTTGTGTCCACATGGTGATATCAAGTAATATCCGTGAAACCAGATCATTCTTCTGAGTGAACATCAATGCACGGAATTCAGGTCTGGAATTGTTAATGTAGTTTATAAACGTAGGAGGACACTCTGGTGGTTGATGACAGTATGTGCGACTCACATTGGTGAAGATGAATATACCCTTAATATCAAATATCTTAAATATTTAACGTTATTTTAATCAAAGAATCTTTGTTCAACTTTGTAATTATTATGGAGCAAAATGCTTTTCATTTCATTGATATTAAAAAGGGTTGCTCAACTTTATTCTAGTTTAACAATTGTTTTAACTCCTCTGTAAATGTCTTGATCCTCTGGGTTACAAAACATTGTACAACCTTAGTGGCATTTGCCTGAAACATCTTATTCTTGCACTTTGAACCAGTCCTCTCTCTTTATACTACATGGAGTGCTAGGTTTTTTTGCTAATAACATATGCTCAAGTGATCTGTATTGTCCGCTGAGATACAAACTAAAATGTCTTCCAGTTGGTTGCCTGCACATGTTACTTTACTGGCCCGTTTTGTGTCAGAGCCGTCACCCCTGAAATCAACAGTTACAAAAGCGATTGCAGAATTCCGTCGCACCCACGCAGACACATGGAATGTTCAGAAAGATTCATTCACTGAAGAGCAACTCGAGGTATAGCTCTATGAACTAGTTTTCTATCTATTGAAAAGAATGGATTGTGATGATTAGATGTAGAACATGATTTCCTGATTAACAAGTTTTTCATGGATTCTTGCAGGTCCTGGCTGATACATCCTCCTCATCTTCATACTTCGCCTGACAGTGAAAATACCATACACCCCCCCCAAAAAAAAAAAAACAAAAAAAAAAAAAAAAAAAAAAAACCAATACAAAAGAAAATTATAGAACAGAGAAATTGTAGATGTTGGTTTGAGTATTTATTTGCATATCTCTGTAGCATAATATTCTCACAATTTTCTAATTGTTTTAGATACGTTTTTGTAATCATGGTGGAGTGGTATCATATTTGATCTGGAATAAAATCATGCTTGTAAAGTCTCCCTTAGATTAGACTATAGGATGGATCTAATCGTCTGATTGAAGTATAGGGATACACATTTTCTTTTGGTCATTAACCTACATCGTCGGGCAAGTCTAGGACTAAAGTGTTGAAGTGAAGGACTTAATATGGTTCATACAAACAAATGCAAGATTTATTTGATTATTGAGTAATTATAGGATTAAACGTTTCAAAATAATTAAACTTACCGGATCAAATGTATTTTGGCAAAAGATAAAAAGCTAAAAGTGGAAAACATCTATATTTACACAACTAAAATTGAATTTTTTCTGATTTTGTAATATGAAGCAACTAAGTAATAAATAAACTATGAAGTCGCAAGACTGAAACTTCCAAGAAATTTATGTATTAGAACTCATCTCTCAGTCACTTCCCTGGCCTCGGTCAAGCTGCTGCGCTCTCGTTAAAGTATATTATTATTTTATGAAGAGCAATATATTATCCAGACCTAACAATTAATTAAGTCATGTAAATAAATATTAATTCTTGTGTTAGTTATTACAAATTTTAAATTAATAACTAAATATAGCGGATAACAGTCCTTTAAATTCTAATAACTTTTCCTAAAGATAAATGATATGATACAATATTAGACAGGAGAAAAGATGCCTTAAAAAAAGAAGAAATAACTATGTGGAAAGTTAAATAAATAAACAAGAGTATTGAATTAAATATTCAAAAACACAAAAATACAGAAAGAAAAACCCTGAGATGTTAAAAAGATTCTTTTCTTAATAATAAAATATAAATTTCACTTTTTCTTTGTTTCATATTTTTAAGCAAAGAGAGCGCAATATTTTGTTTCTATTATTATTATTACTACTACTACTACTATTATTATTATTATTATTATTATTTTATGTTTGACGTAAAGAACCTCGCTCTTCGGCACAATTTTGAATTTTTTTTTTTTTTTTGGAGGAAATTTGTTTGAAGCTTTTTCGTTAATGATAATTGCAATATAATTTTCAGATTATACATTATTTAGATGAATCCTTGGTTGGGCTAAGTGCTGTTGGACCTAAGATTTAATTCGAATATTGGGCTAGCAGATCTTATATTTGGGCCTGGGCAAAAATTCTGAGTAGTCGCATGATGGCTTTTTGCGACGGTAGTAGCGATTTCATTAAATCGCTTAACTTCGGGAAGAGGCGGTGCGGGAAAAACTTTTTAGCGCTCACGAGGTGAAGGCACTCCGGCATGGCTGATGGCGGCGGCGCGCGCAATTACTCGTGCAAAACGGCGAGTGAAACCCTCAAATGGATCCATGCTATCATAGACTTCCTCAAGCCTTATCGATTCTTCTTAGATGCCCACGTTGTTAATTTCTTCAAGGTAGATTCTTCTGACATGTTCGAAAGCGGAAAACTTTCACTCGTGTTGCTTAATATATGCAATGTGGTGTGAATATTTGAAGGCACATGACAGGATAGATTGTGGGAAGCAGTTGATAAAGAGTGGATGGATTGCTTGCGGAAAGAGCCTGCGGAGAAACTTCTGCTAATCCCGTCTGGAGTGGTCCAGGTTGGTTCTCTGCATTGCCTGGGTTTTCATTTTTGCTGCAGGTCTTTTCAGAAAAATTACTAAAGACGATGAAAAAAAAAATGTGCATGTCTGGTATTCTACTAACTTTCTTTTTTAATAGATAGAATATATAAATACAATTACACTGTTATTGTAATTAAAAATATTAAATTAATTTTTTTCATATGTTAATGGGATTAATTATAATTTTCAATTCGAACATTGTTTCATCTTATAACCATTCTTTAAAGTTTCTAACATTAAAAATTTACAAAGTTTTATGTTATTAGAATTAATATCTATTTATTATTTATTATCCTCTAATTGTTTTATTTATAACAAAAAATTACTAAAATTAATAAAGTGCAATTTTATTTTATTTTTTGTTATTTTGTAAAGATTTAATTTTCTGTTTACTGTTTACTGTTTGAAACCTTAGCATCAGTTGTAGTTGCTAAGCAATTGAGCCCGTACTTTTGGCTGTAGCTTTGCTGTTAACACCTATATATGTGTCAGAAGATGATTTAGGGTCTTATTGGTTAGACTCACTTTATGTTTGTTTTATTTGTCTGTGCAGTAACATTAATCAGTTGTTGGGTTTCTGTTTTGTTGTTGCATCTTTGATGCTCAACACCAGGAACTGGTTTTTCTTAAGTTGTTGCTTTCTGTTCTATGACTGAATGACAGATGCTTAAATGTCTTGAACTGAATTAAATAACTAAATATTGCCAGGATCATTGGCCTGCTTCGCTTAAAGAATTTGTCCCTTACATTGAGGTCCCTTTCTCTTCCTCGTGATCAGGCAGATCTGCAGGAGGTATTTCTTATCTCCATTCTGTATGTTAATCATACCTTGTGACCAGCAGTGTAATAAATCCTTCTTGCTTAATTGTGGCAAATCCTTTTAGTTGAAGATTATATAATGTCTTATTTGCCTCATATCAGTGAACATATTTGATGCCGCTGCTTTTGAAGGACACAAGGATCTTATGGATGTGTCCTGGGACTTTCTTTCTTTCTTTCCCTTTCTAACATATGATCATATTCATTGTGGTTTTACCTTCTTTGAGCAGTTGTTTATTGACTGACAGGGTAAGTTAGGTGGGGATTCTTAATAAGCATCAATTTGTTTGAGTTTAATTGTTCGGTCGCTGCAGGCTTTCACAGGTCTGAGAGTAGCACACTGAACAGTGTCCTTGCCCAAGGCATGAATCAAAAGAAAAAACATGAAGTAGGCCACCTTCCTTTTGCTCTTCAGTTATATTCTTTCCTTGCAAGAACTGGAGGATCTTATTTTTGAAGCACTTTGATCAACTTGTTAATAGACCTCAAGACTAAGCGGGATAAACTTTAACTGTATGATTGTAAGTTAACGACTAAAGTTACTAGGGAATGGTCTTGGTAAACTATCTTTTACTTTTCATGGATGTTGCTGCTGAAATGAGGTCATAAATGGGTTTCTGAATAGTTGGAGTTGAACAGGTCAAAGATGGTTGGAATATTCTCCTTATCCTTGATTATATCTGATTGCCTGTATAATGGAAGTTTCAGATGAACTGAGAGATTTTGATGTAATATCTAAATTAGTAAGCTAGATGCTTGGACATTAAGTTGATGTGATTTCTTTTGGCTTTATCCTGACGGCTGACATTTTGGAATTTGCAATGCTTACATATTATTTTGTTTGCCGGAGTAGATTCAAGCCCTTGCTGGTGTTGTCGATTCCATTGCTAGGAGAGTTGGGGCCCACACAATTGTGGACGTTGGTTCTGGTCAGGTATCGAAACCTCTTTCTTTTTTTATTGCAAGTGATTGTCGATCTCTTTCTAAAATACATTGAATGGTTTCCGAACCTCAATTTCCATTCTGCAGTCTTTTAGATTTATTCCAACATAATATTGAATAAGGTTACTTGGAATCTGACGTGCTCTGGCTAATGCTCAAGAAGTCCATTTGATTCTCTAGCTTATTCATGCCAATTTGATGTCTCTCTCTGATATGGTTTTGCAGGTTATCTTGCTCAAGTTCTCTCCTTCGAACACGAGCTTTCTGTAATAGCAATTGATGCCTCTTCCCATCATGGAAGTATTACTGATGCACGTGCTAAGCGAATTGAGAAATATTATGCAGCTAAGAAATGTAAATCTCGGTATGACTAATTTTTTAAAATTAACCTGTTGGCATGCATATTCTCATTTCCACCAGCTCATGCAGTTCTCTATGTTCCTCTGCAAGAAGAATCACCTTTTTCCGCTGCTCCAAACTGGTTATTCAACAAGGCTCAGTTACTATCGTGATTTTTCTCCTTGCTTTTCACCTTGCACGAGCCGATCTAATGTCGCCCTCCTTTAAGTTTACCTGCTAAACTGCCGTCAGTCCTCTTTCACTAATATCTCTCAGTCACAGACATGCGCCATTTGAACATTTTCACCAAATTCTCTCTCGCACATGTGCTCCTTCATCTTTTCTCTGAGGTGCTGTATTGATTCTCTGGTTTAAGATTTGGTTCACTTGTTAGAAAGAATTTAAGGCATGCAATATTGGATGCTTGATTTTTGACCGAGGAACCATTTTTGGATGATGATCATTTGAATATAGATTGTTAGGATGCATGTTTCCTCACTGTGCTGTTTTTTTCTCATTCTTTTGGAATTTAAACTAGATAATGCGTATTATACCGTTTTGCATCCTATTTCCCTTTATCAATCTAAAATTCCCATAGGCTTAATTGACATTCATACCCTACTTTCTGCATTTATACTTATATAAGTGGGGGCAACTCAAGGTGGACTCTCCTTGGTATCAGTCCCTTGATTTCTTTAACATTATGCATTCGTATTTTGCCTTTCTAATGCTTTAAATGCCTTTTGCAGTTGTTTGTGTTGGTTCTCAAATGTTTATGTACTTCTGAGTTCACAATAAAGGAAGGATTAATGCAGAGACTGTTTCCTGAATTTGCATGGTCAATTATCTAACGATGCAGTTTTTTGCTTGGTTTGGGGTCATTGGTTGCATAGTTTACTCCTTCATGAGTATTGGCCGAACTGGTTTTAATATGTTTATCATAGTGGCTGCTTTTGTTAAGTTCTCTTCACTTTTATAAAAAGAATTGTTGAATTATGTTTTCTTATCCCAGAATTGTGTAACCTGGTTGAGAGAATTATCCTTTTCCCCTTGAGCTTATAGACAATTTGGATCTTTGTTCAGTTCAGAAGATAGAGGTTTCTGCATACCCAAAACAGTGACATGTCGCGTGCTGTCCCCTGCCATGTTGAAAGATATTGGCAGCTCCTTAAGGCAAGTGGATGAGATGGAGAACCCAACTATTTTCAGAGACAACACTGATTCAAAGCCTCTGGCAGGAGATCTTGCTAGTGAACGTCTCTATTCCTCAAAAACAGATGACAAATCTACAATGGTTCTAGCTGGACTTCATGCATGTGGAGATCTTTCAGTGACAATGCTTAGGTGAAAGTCGCATTATGTTCATGTTTTGCTGATTTCCTAGAGTCTACATTATTCTCTCTCAGCAACTGGTTGCTTATTTCTTAAAAACATGTTGTAAAAGTTCTATTTCATCCAACATATTCAAACCTGATGTAAACAATGAGTTCATATACCTTCATTCTTCATCTTTTGCGCATGGTATTACTTTATCTTACCTCTTGCAGTTGATTCTATGATTTGAAGCTGTTTTTGCTCACATTAGCTGATATAGAAGCTTTTGCTTGTCATTTGCTTATTTACTGTCTGACTTCTAGTTATTTATAACTAGGACTTTCATGGAATGTGATGAAGTCAAAGCAGTGATTAGTATCGGTTGTTGTTATAACTTATTATCTGAAGAAGGCATCAAAGAAGGTGATTACCAATTTGGTTTCCCAGTGAGTAGAGAGTGCTAAATCTGCAAACTTACAGCTGGAAAGAATGCTCGTGATCTAGCCTGTCAGGTGATGTTTCAAATTGACATTTCAGTCATGGATGCTAGATTGAATGTTGCTATATACGACCTGTGTAATCCAATCCAGCTTATCGCTGTTCAAATTTCCTTGGGTGGCTTTCTTTGAGTATGAAGTTGGTTGCTGACCTTGGTTTAATTAATTAGAGTGCGGAGAGATGGAGAGGTTTGGGTGAAGCTGCCGGCCTTCACAATTTTGAGCTTCATACTTTTCGTGCTGCATTTCAGATGGTACACATGATTGCCTTTCTTTTAAGAACCATTCCTTTATGTTATCATCTATATTCATATATTGAGGAAGGCTATCTCATACATGAGTCATTATTACGCATCTGTCTTTTATCGATCTCAGCTAAGTAAAATGTCTAATATGGTTGCTGGTTGAAGGTTCTCTTTCAGTGCTACCCAGAGATTATAACTCGAAGCCCAGCAATAGGGCGGCAGGGGAAGGCTTTGTCGTCGCCAGCATCATCGGAGGATCCTGGAGTGTAATGCGGACATGGCTCAAACTGTCTCCCAAATTATTGTAAGTCTGATATTTATATGACCCTTTTCTCCTTATGGATATAGTTAGCTCGAGTCTATTATCATATAACAAATGCTTATCTAGGTAATAATATAATATTTAATAGATTTAATTTAAGTGATGACTGATGAACCCTAAGTACATAAAATTTATCTACTACTATTTTATTTGAGGTTTTTTTACATAACTTGCTGGAAATAAATAAATGAACCTTTGGTTTTGTTTTTATCCATTTCTCGCCATTCACTCTTTTTCATACTTTTTTCCCCTTAACACATCGCCTCCCAGCCTTGCACACCCACCTCGCAAATCACTACATTTGACCCACTCAAAAGCTTAGCCACAACAACACCACGAAAGCCATTACCATCCAACTTGTTGCCAATACTCCATAACCAATCACCCCTGGTATTATCACTGTGCTTTTTCAAGATGGGTGTTTTTCATCATACGATCGGATCTTATGTGTCCGGATGATTATCCCTTGTTAAAATGTTCAAGTTGATTTTTCTCTGTAATGTCATCTAGATATCTTTTACACTCTTGTTGTAAGCTAGGAAGCTGCCATCTCAGAGGACTTCATCTCCTGCAGGTTCAACCTATGCTAAGGATCCTTTGCTTAACGAACATTCTTCATATCCAAAATCTGCAAATAAAGAGACTAATTCTGCTGATAGATATTCCATGTTTGTGAAGTTCTGCAAGTCTGGATTAGGTCGGCTTGGTTTCTGTGTCCCGCAGGATATTGAATTTTCTAGGTTGTGGGAGGAAGCTGAAGAATTTTACGTAAGTTTGTCTTTGCACTTTTTCTGTCCTCATGCTTCACAGCTAAAATAGTTGGATTTAGTTAATTTCTTTGTTCAGTTATTTCAAACTATCTCACTATGTTTTGCCTGCATGATATGTATTATTATAGCATTTTTTTGGAGTTTATATCTTAAAACCTATTTCTGAGTTTGGACTACTGGGTTTATAGCATTTATTCTGGTATCTTAATTTGGTTCTGCTGAAATGCAAATGCATATGTTGGAGATGGCGTCATGCTGTCAGGGTTTCTCTATGTAAGAGCATAGTCTTTTCTTAATTTATCTATCTCTATCTTTCTTAAGGCAGACATGTGTGTTAATTAACTGCAGGATCTTGTTGGCCCTTATTGGACGCTTCGGGCTGCTCTAGGCCCTGTTTTGGAAACTATCTTGCTGCTTGATAGACTGTTGTTTCTCCAAGAGCAGGGAAATGTGCTTATTCAGACGGTCTTGCTACCTATATTCGATCCTGTATTGTCTCCAAGAAATGTGGCTCTAATTGCTGAAAAATTGTGAAACAATTTCATACATTGATAAATTATATGTTGACCCTAAAGTGAGATTGGATTTTCTCCTTTGAGTATTGAACATAAAGCTTGTGATTTTTATTCTTGATGCCCAATTTCCAGTTTGTATTTGAAGTTGCATGCTTTTAATAACTGATGGTTGGTCTTCCCCTTTCCGATCTTTCCTGGATATGTACTGCAAATTTTTCCCTGATGGGTTGCCATCACAGTAAATGTCGATGGTGAAATATTCAATGTACTTGGATCAAAGGTATACAACAAGCCTGTCCTTTGGCACCTGAATGAGCTCTGTGGCTTTACTAATTAAAAATAACTTTCAGCAATGCCAATAATAGTTTGAAAGATAGTATAATATATGATTATCAGCATTGATTTGGATGTCTCTAGTTCTTATCAGAATCATCAGGAGGAGTTGCAGAGCTTTTGCTAATTTGGTCATTCCTATTCATTTGTGGTATATCGTCTTTCTTTGTCTATTTCTACTATGTTCTTCACATTTCAATTATTTAGAAGACGAGATCAAGTGAAAGTGCTGGTCAGAGGCAGGCAATGAACTATGCCAGTTATGGACAATGGTGGGAAGCAGTTGATACCTATAGTGAATCTTTTGCAGATTATCTGGAGTGCAGGTTCTTTCATCTTTTGTTGGTTTAGATCTAATGCTGTTGTTCTAATTGTGTGCAATTCTTTTGAAATAAACATTGCTATTCTAATAATTTCATAGACTCGAGTTATTTTCCAATTCTGCTGTTATTGTTTGGAATTTTGGACTCTCCTTAAGAATTCGTCCAAGTTACAGTGACTTAACTGTTGGGATCGCCTGTACTTTGGCTGGTAGCAATGCTATTCATGACTACATTAATGTCAGGTGATTTAGGACTGTGTCAATTAAACTCTACTTTATGTTTGTTTCATGGTTAGTGGCTTTTTGTTCCTTGACTGCATCGTTTATGCTTAATGTCTGGAAATAGTCCATCTTAATTTGTTGCTTTCTCTTCTGATTGAGTGTTTGATGCCTGCTATCTTGCATGTAACTGAGTAAAGTTTCTTGTCATCACTAGTTCTTTGTACTTGCTTTTCTTAGACACTTGGATGTATGTAGCTTCGTGTGGAATGTTTGTAGTGCTTGCCTTCTAATATCTTGATTCACGATGGACATGGATATTTTTACTCGACAACCAACTACATGATGCCGGGATCATTGGCGTGCATTGCTTAAAGAATTTGTCCATACATTGAGGTCCCTCTCTGTTCCTCTTAACCAGGCAGATCTGCAGGAGGTATTTCAACTTAGCATGTGAAGGTCACATGACCAGTTTATGGTAAGTTTTCTGCGGAAAGTTGACCGATGGATTTTAATAAACAAAAATGAACTTTAGAGATGATAAAATCAATAAGTGAAAATGGAGAACTAAAGTGATTTTAAAAACAAATTTAAAGGACTATTCATGACATTTATACTTCAGATAAATATAGGAGCTTGGGGAGAGAAGTTTTAAGGACCTTTTCTAAGTGTAGAAGTTTCTATAAGATTGAGCACCTGGAAAATTCAATGACGGACAGTCCTAATCCAGAGCACTACGACAGACATCCCCACTGCAGCACTAAGCCTTACTGACCACACATGCGAGACTGATGATGCTTTGTTCATTTGTCTAGCTCAATTTCATCGTCAAACTTCAAACGTAATCCCATCTTAGCTGAACCTTGCTGCTATAAGACCTTTGATTGAGCCAACAAAGGCAAACAGGATAACAAGCAAGGTAATGAAACAATATATCCTTAGAATAATTGATTTGCTTGTCCAAGGCCTTATTTCTTTCTGCACCAAGTACATTTCCACAGGGAAGTATACAACAACAGGCCAAAAGTTAATTGCTCCAGCTAACCCCACAACTTGGTTAAAGTATGGAAACAGCATTGCAAATCCTGTGGTGAATCCAACGTAAGCAGTTCGGAGACCCAGCCTAAGCAGATTGAGTCTAAAAGCAGGCATTTGTTTAAGGTTACCATGCCCATATTCATTGTTGGGGAACTTCTCTGCAACACATTGCTCAATACTCGCATAAAGTGGCTGGCTAAACACCTTACATATATACAAAAGAAATTAGCATGATATTGCAGCACCATGGACACCAAAGTGGAAAGTACGTTAGAATGAATACCTGATATCCTCCAACGAGATGAAGAACAACACATGCATTAGCAAAGTCAATAAGCCAGTATGGCTCGTAGAAACCAAATCCAGTCAAGAGGTTTCCAGGAGTTGAATTACCAAAAGCTGCATAACCCAATCCTCCGCAGGACAAGTAGAAGAAAGTTGTCACACAGACTGCAATTACAGATGCCTTCTTCATAGTGGCTTTTTCTGGTGGATTTGACTTCAGAGTGTCCTTCAGGTAAGTCCATCCCAAAAGGTCTATTAGCTCTTGATATATGCATGGTTTTGATCAGGAATTACAAACTAGATGTGAACTTCCCTACCATTATCTCAAGAAAAATAAGAGAGAAAGGGAAAGCGAAGGCAATGTCCCCAATTGCTTGAGAAATTGACCATACTTTTTGTGCAGCAGTGGAGGCTGGAACTCCTTCAAGGCTACCTTTTATTTCTCTATTTTCTGTAAATTCAGGTTAACGAGTTAAAATAACAGAACACATAGGATGTGGCAAAATTTTTATAGTTCCAGTTGTCCTTGTTACATTTCTCTCCCAATTGCATACCTATTACTTCGGCCAAGCCAAGTGCTGATCCAATGATAGAATATGTGAAGGACATGACTGCCGCAACAACAGATAGCCACTCAGTGTTCCGAAAATCAGGTATTTGAGAAACTATCACTTGAATAATTCCAAATATAAGCATGTAATAAGTGGTTCCATATTTACAAGCAGCTGTATGCCCTTCACTATGGTAACAGTTTGACCTTTGAATTGCTCTGCACCATTTGAAAGCTGACAATTAAGATTGTAGTCTAACATGCTCTCATAGCGATGAAAAGAAAAGAATGAGATGTTATTACTAAAGTGCTACTAGTGACTGTGGACAAAACATGTTAAAAATCGGCAGTATTATGCATTCAAGACTTCAGTATGACTATGACTATCTAGACTTCTTTTCTTTTTGTTGATTTGGAGGTGGGGAGAATTGGAGAGGCTAATCATCATACCTCATGCTGATGGAGGACGTAATTGTGTAGACAACACCCACCTTGATGAAATTGATTCGAACGATAATGCCACACACCCAAGCACTCTTCTTCCCTGAGATGCCAAGATAAGGATGTCTTGATCCCAGTCTCAGGATTTAACATAGTGCAATATTTTTTAGCACATGAAACTTTATCTGTACTAACAGGCTATGCAGAAGAAGAAAATCTTTAAGTTGTGCAGCAATTTTGGTGCTTGAATTCCATACGACATTGGAGCTCCTTTTTCAAGGAAAACTGTAAATGGACTACTAATGTAAGGAAGAGACCTCCATCTATTAATTGAAGTAACTACGTAGGGAGGTGGAGCCAAGCAAGGTCTAATTCCATCTATTAATTGAAGTGGCATAAGGTTTGATATGCAAGGAGAAGATAGATAATAGACTATACACAAGAATATAAGAATATTTTGAGGGAGATACCTAATGAAAATTCTGATATTCTGATACCGTGAACTCTGGCATCATCAAAATTTTCTTTGCATATTCAAACATCTGGATGCTGAAAGAGGAAACTGTTCGGGTAAATAGTATCTTCAGTTGATATTTAATTGTTAATTCCGTACCTGCTTACAATTTGTGTCTTGGACACCTGTGGCGTGGAGTAACAAGTGTGGGAAAAGGCCAGAAATTCTATCTTCACCTTTAAACTTTACCTTGTGAATGCAGACCCCAGTTTCAGAAAGAATCCATTCATACACAGGAGTCAAGTTTATGATTTTGCATTTTTAGTAAACTATTGAATTCAAGATGATCTGATCCTACACAAATGCAATAGGTAACTAATTTATGGCTTGCATTGTGTATTGTAGTAAGCCACTAGTTTCTACGTTGCTACACTAGGATGTAAAAGTCGAGATGGAGCAAAAAGAAGCTGGCCCTTAAGTAGTTTGAAGACACAAGTTCTCTTGTTCCAATTCGCTGCAAACATATTTTAGCTTTCGTTTTGTGTGATGATGTGGGAGGCAGGGCTTCTATAAACTATAGTATCTTTATTTCTACACTTCCACCAATTCAAAAAGGGAAAAAAGGAAAGCAAGAGAGGCTACTTGAGCAAAACAGGATGAATGCTCCAGGATTTTTGCATGCTGAATGAGTATAACCTACTTTGTAAATTGTACCTAGAATTCTTCCAACAGCATCCAAGTAGGAGCCATTTCTGTGTAGCCCATTGTCGAGATCAGCAGATATGTAGCAGTTGCAAAGAAGAATTGCAGAAGTAAGGGTAACTGATGCAAATGCCAACATGGTTAAAGGACCTGCAACCCATCCAAGGCGTGACATACTCCATGCCAGTGACAGTACCCCGGAACCAATTACTGCTGTTATTATATGTGCCAAAGCAGTCCATATCGTCCCTGATCGCTCTGCTGTAGGTAGACATAGTATTATCTATTTCTTAATTGTTGTACCATCTAAAAATAAATAAATACTTCATTGATATATAAGCTATGATTACACTAAAGCAATATTATGTGCTCCTACTTCATTAGAACAGCAGAAATTGGGTTGGCCTGTAATCTCAATCACACTCTTTAATTTCAAGTTTATCGTCAGATTAAGTTTCAACCAAATTTGTGGTATATTTCTCTATCTGTTCAGAGTTGGTTTTACTTCAGGAGTATAAGCATGTGATCTTGCTTGAAGGAATTCTAAGCAAACAGCGGAATTACAGAGAAGAAAGAACAGAATACTAGTGCCCGGACTTGTAAACACTTCTCAGTTAGATTAAATAAGCAGTTATCAGAAGAGCACCAGGACAGAGTAAGAAGAGAAGTGTAAAGGGTCTTCTTCCAAGACTATGTTTTTGCAGCGTTATCCCTTCTCCTTTGCTGACCTGATGCCAAACCTTCTCCAATTCAACACAAAATGATAGGGGGAAGAACATGAAAAAGAAGAATGAAGACCAGTGGCCGAAGGACTCGAGCCGTCATCTACATCAAAGTTTTTCATGGAAAAACCCAGGATTGTGCTATTTTCAGCTTATCAGAAATCGAGAGAGAGATTGCAAAGTGAAAATTGGAGTCACCATTCTTATGAGCATGCCCGGCGGCTTGATCGCGTGATAAAGAAGACGAAGGAGAAGAGGAAGTTGAATTCGACAACAGTGATGTCTGCTGATCATCTCCACCTATTTCCATACCCACCATCACTGGAGACGTAGAGGATCGAATTTGGTCAACTCCGATTTTCGCCCCCACACACTACACAGGGCGATTCAAGAACTGCAGGGAGGACGCGGGACACCCACTCCACCACGTCGACGACGATTGCTCTGCGCATATTATGGGATTTCATTTTTTGCGGCTATTATTACAGCCCAAGCCCAATGTAGGCCCGTGGGAAGACCAAACAATCATATATGGCAGAATGGAACCATTGGATTATTTATCTACAATCACAATATTATGCGACCTGCCATTGGTTTTATAAGTACTATTTAAAGTAAAATATTTATAAACATTTATTATTAAATAAAATATATACAAAATAATGTGTTAATATTAAATTTGTAAAAAAAGTAATAAAAAGAAAGATGAATAAAAATTATAAAAAAAAAAAACAATAACTATCAAAAGAAAATGGGGGAGTTAGATGAAAGTAAAAAAATAAAAATAAAAAATAAAAAAACCAGAACAAAAATGGGAGAGACACCAAATAGGTGTTCTACCTTAATATAAAGGTATAGATAATTATGTAATTATTATTACATTCATCTGATAACGTATATGCTTCAGCATGAGTGAATCCTAAATAAAACAAATTTTCTTTGATTTGTTAAGATTGGGATCAAAATTTTTGTTTCGTGTGAGTTTTTATCCATCTGCACCATTACATCGAACTGAGTAATAACATTAATTTTCTGAAATTCAATGATCATGCATGAATCAAAGGCGTCGTGCTGTGCCATGTAAGAATGCCTGTAGCGTCGGAAGATCAAAATGGTGTTATACCGTGTTAAGACTGCTGTTTTGCTCCAGATGAAACCTGCTTTATGTTTAGTGTAGTAACCGGGTGTGTTACTATCCCAGTATGAATCTGTTTTGTGTCTGATCCTATTTCTTTGAATAGCTCCTAACTGAATCTAGCAGCCATGATTCCTTGTATTGATCCGGCAAGAATGAACATATTTAGTAAAAAGCAAAGAATGCCAAAACTCCTGAAAAGAATCCACTTGGTTGTCCAGGGTCCTATGTTTTTCTGTCTCAACCACATTTCCACTGGAAAATATATGGACAATGGCCAAAAGTTGATGGTGCCCAGAACTCCCAAAACCTGGTTGAAGTAAGGGAAAATCATAGCAACTCCTGTTGTTGATGCAACGTAAGCCGTCCGGAAGCATAGCCTCTCAAGATTTAAACTTAAAGCTGGCACTGAGGGAAGTTTCACAGTGTAGTTTCTGTTGACAAACGAGCTCCGGGGAAACTGATCAGTCAGCCATTTGTCCACCACAGCAAATAATGGTTGAGAATAGACCTGAAAATTGACAGTAAAAGGATTTAGGTGAGCTTGTCAGCAAGAACATTCATTCAATGTAAAGCTAAAATCATGTGATGCTAGTTCATGGGTTGTAGTGGGAAATTGCAGGTCTTTTGGCTGATTCACTTCATTGTTTACCTGATACCCTCCAATTAAGTGCAGAACAAACAGGCAGTTAGCAAAGTTGATCAGCCAGTAGGGGCATAGTTGCTGAATCCGGTCAATATCTCCTGGTGTTCGATTCTCCAAAATGCTGCATATCCAAAGCCTCCAACAGCTGAGATAAAAGAATGGTGTGATACCGACTGAAATTACTGATGCCTTCTTCATGGTCTGCCTCTCTGATGGAGGTGATTTCAAAGGTGATTTCTTCAGTACCTTCATGTAGGGCAAGTTTACAGATTAAGTTAGTCTGGTTATCTTTTTTCTTTTTTCTTTTTTTTTTTAAAATTTTTAGACAGGACTATATGCATGTTGACATGCAAAAAGCCTGTACCTGTATTTCAAGAACAATTATGCAGTATGAAACGCAAAGGCTAATATCTCCGACTGCTTTGAGAAAACTTGCCACATTTTCTGGATTGCGGTGGAAGTTGAAACTCCATAACTGCTACCCTCTATTACTTTGTCTCCTGATAATTATTGACAAAGATTATGAAACTGCAGAATCACGAGAACGGATCTTTCAAATATTTCTTGTATTTTTTAACTACTTGTTTTTGAGTCATCTATACATTTTTCTCTCTTAATTTTATAGTCTAGTTGTTAGGCCTAGGCTAGCCGACTGGAGTATCGGATACATTGATGGGTGCTAAATACAATGTCAGCGAACAGGTTCGCAGTAAATTTCCTCCTGTTAGACGTTTTGACAAAGTCTTTTCCGATGAAAGACCCCATCCTGTAGTGTGAAGATCAATAGGCCACAAAAGAGTGACATGTATACATCGCAGTCAGGTGAGCATATGAAGACCCACTCACAAGCCATACTATGTGAAAATCAGGTACCTCCTGAGACATTAAATATATTGAACTGCTACCAAATAATAAACAGCCACGTAAACAATGTACCAAGATTGTCTTCTCCCGAGTATCACAAAGGGGCGTCATGTCCATGCTATGTGATAAAAGTTTGATCCTACAGTCTCGCGCCTGGAATCATCTAATTGGATAAAATAACTTCTGCGAGCTCTTTGCTACTCTTAATACCCAGTTCAGGCGATATGGTTGGAGTGAGATTTCATAAATATCCTATAGTAGCACTAATTACGAATGTACTACAATTTTGTCATGATATCCTAATATCGGCGAGATTGAAAAATTGGGTTTGAATTTATTGGTTATCTTTAATAATGCTACTTAAACAACTATGTCTAATTGCCATCTTAAACCACTTGGTTCTAGTTAATAATTATATTTTAACAGATAGATCCAGAACACTAACTTGTAACTAACAATACAACTAATAAGTTACTTTCCAGAGCTCCTCTTGAGCTTATTATACAACATATCTATAAGATTATGGATATTATAAAACATACGATAAAGATTAACCCCAAGCGATTTATATACTATCGTTTAGAGAATCACAATGTCACACATACATTGACATTTTTAACGCCTCCTTAAGCAGATTCACCGCTTTAGTAATTCACACATTAATAACGGGAACTACTACATCCTCCGCTTGAATCCAGAAAATTATTATATGTAAACTCTAGTTACCCACCTCTGAATAACCAAATGAGAGCTTCCTGATTCATCAAGAATAAAATACCTAGCCTAAATCAATGAAATAACACCTAATTCTTCCTTAAAAATCAATACTGCAAAAATATGACTAAATCGCCTAAATCCTCTCTCCTGAAACTAAATAACAATCATGCTAAACCCGTAGAATGCCAGCTCCGAAAAAACCAAGTGATTTAGCAACCAGATTTAACAGACTGAAACATATCAAGGATAAAAAAAAGACAATAGTGCAAAAAACTAATGTCAGCGTATCCTGCGCCCGTAACATAAAATGTTACATTGCTGTACAAACCACATATCAGCTTGTAGGCTGATGATCAGTACTTCCATCGCACCCAATAGATCAACGTCACTCTACTCAAATAACAGTCATTCACGTATGGACACACCTGGGAACATACCTAAGTTCTGTCTCAACACAGCAGCTGATATAGGATTTATATCTTTAGATAGGGACCATAAGGTCAGAGTCTGGAGTGATACATCCAAGTGTAAGCATGTTGCATATGAGGATGAGCTAAAAATGTATACCACACCACACAATAGTTTAATAGTACAGTATATCAGACTAGCTAAAGAAAAACCATCTATGAATGCGGGGACCCAAATTCCAACCCAACTGCTGCCATGCTCCATGCCTCAATGAGAGATAGCACCCCAGGATCACTCAATTACTTCTGTTATAGCATATATGATCCATCGACATTTTGTCCGTAATGTTATATTCTTATTAAACCCCTTCATTATCTTAGATTTGACAATTTTCTGTATTACTTTTAACATATCATACAAAGCTATAATATAAGCGATATAAAGTCATCATTTATATAATAATCAAATGCTATGTTAAGAGATAGAAAACAATTGAATTAAACTAAGTGAGATAAATCAAGCTAACAATGGGCATACAACTGATAAGAAATAAGATACAATATCCACTAGCATTTTCGTATTATGAATCTAGTACTCATTAATCTGGTGCGACTTAAGGAATTTTTAATTGACCAAAAGATAATCAGAATTCATGAGTTAAGTCTATCTCGTTGTCTAGTGCTCTATATGACCGATGTGTACGTCATTCAGTATGCAGTACAAGGGAATGGGTCAAACGATTCGTCTATCTCTTCATGCTTTCACATTAGTATTTGGTTCCTAGTACAATATTAAGATCTGCACTTATATGACCATGTTCGATATTTCAATGCTGAACTGTTATATACATATTGTAGAAACTGGAATTATGTGTAAGTGTAGACTCAAGTTCTAACATGGTACATGAAGTATGAACATTTAGATCTGAATGAAAGCATTGGATTGAATGAAAAGCACTTGGGTTGTTTTGGCAGGCAGGTTTGTTCGTACTCTTTTACCTACACGGTCCCAATAATATAAACACGCTACTTGTAATTCTTCATCAATCCCTCATTAATTCTCGCCATTTTCTGAAGATTCCGGCATCAGCACGACTCAGGGCTTTGGTCAGTTAACAATCCCCTTTCCGTGGGATTCAACTTGCCAAGAACCCTTTTAGGCGGAAAAATTTAGGTTGCCAATCAAACTTGCATCTTCTTGTAATGCTTTTCATGTTGACATTTGACGATCTCAACTTGATTGGCAGGGGAAAAGCGATGAGCACATCAAACTCAGAGTCAAACATGAGAATTTACACAAACGGCGAAAAGACGTTAGCCGCCTACTAATACATTAGCATAACTAAAAGAGATAATTACATTTACAACTCTTTTATTTTGTCATTTTACATAATTATTTTTTATTTTTAAAAACTATAGAAATCACCCTAATAGTCTTTAAAATTTTAAAATATTCCTGTTGACTTGGTCAAATTTTAATTCAATTTTTTAATAATAAAAATGCCTCTATGAGTATATTGTAATTATCAAAAAGTAGAAAGAGTACCAAAATAACGTTTTTATGATAATAATATGACCCATATACTCTTTTAATTATTATTTTATATTAATTTTAATTTAAATTTAAGTTATTTTTTTATTGAATTTATATATAAATTTATACCTCTTAATAATGAATATTAAATTATTTAATTAATACAAATTAGTTACTAGCTTATAAAATTAAATTAAAAAATATTACACTTGTACAAATTATTTAAATTCTTAAAATTAAAAAATATTTATCCTCTATTTTTATTTATAATTAAATTTTATTAAAATTAATAAATTATAATTTTAAAATAAATTAGGCAATTTATATAAATTATATTAGCATTATAAATAAATAATTTATTTATTGAAAATAATTTAAATTGTTATATTATTTTTTTTAAATCATTCCTTCTTCCCAATCTATCGATATGCCTACCTTCAACTCTTGCATGGCCCTCGTTCCCACTGCCCCATTGAGGCCTACGGCCTCGCCCCACTTGCGCCCAACCTTTCACCCTCCTACGCCATCGTTACCCATCAAAATATGTACGTATAAATGTAAAATATATACATATAAATATGTCCAATTATATTCATATTTATAGATTTATATTGTATAAAATATATATATGTATAGTTTATTGATTTTAATAAAATTTAGTTATAAATAAATAAATAATATTTTTTTTAATTTTAAGAATTTAAAATAATTTATACAAATGTAATAATTTTTTAATTTGAATTTATAAGCTAGTAACTAATTTGTACTAATATATTAATTAAATAATTTGATATTTTAATTATTAAGAGGTGTAAATTTATATACAGATTCAATAAGAAAAAGTTAATAAAATAATTTAAAATTAAAAATTAGTATAAATATATATATATATATATATATATATATATATATATATGTGTGTGTGTGGTATATTATTCATCCCTATAAACATTACTTTGATACCCCATCTACCCTTTGGTAATTATAAAGCACCCTAAGGGCATTTCTGTTGTTGAAAAAAAAAAATTGAAGTTTGACCAAGTCAATGGGGTCATTTTGGGATTTTAAAGGCTATCATGAATGGTTTCTATAATTTTTAAAAAAGTAGGAGTGGTTTGTATAAAATAATAATAGATGAGGGGTGTAAATATAATTATCCTAACTAATAAAATAAATAAATAATTATATCCAACAACTAATAATAAATAGATTAGAGTAAGAGATTAGTACTCATATAGTCACATAATTAATGAAACTAAAACCTATCACTTCGAAGTTATTTATAAAATTTTAGCCATAGCTTCAGCCACTAAATTAAATATTAATTTTTTAATTGTATTAAATCTTTTTTGGAATTAGTGTAATCTTACAATCAATAAGATTTAGCAAATTTTCTTTCTTAAGATTGAGATCAGAATTTTTGTTTTAGTGATCATAACGAGTAATAACACTAATTTTCTGAAATTCAAAGAGCAAATGCATGGATCAGATGCTGCATCTTACTGGTGCCATATAAGGGTGACTTTAGCGTTAGGAGGGCTAAAAATTAAATCAAATTACTCGATACTCAATTCAAATCGATCGATAAAAGCTGTTTAATTTTTACATGTTAAATTTAACAAATTAAAATTATATTTTATTTAATAAACTTTAAGTTCGAATTGAAACTAAACAAAAGCTTTTGTTCAATAAACTTTAAGTTCAACTCGATCTCGATTCGATCTGTACAAAAATAATAAAATGTACTTAAAGTAATTGAACCTCTCAAGCTTGTTTGATCCAATTAAAACTTGTTTAAGCATGATTAAAGCAATAACCAAATCAAATTCAAACTCAACTTTTTTTCTCGATATTGATTCATACAAACTTGAACAATGATATGCTTGGTTGAACTCCAATCATTTACGCCCGTAAGCGTTAAAGGATCAAAACAGGGTTATACCAAATCAGGCTTGCCGTTTTGCTCCACGTGAAGATTCTTCATCCTAATCGGACGAAGCCTGTTTTTAAGTTCAGTATAGTGAGCAGGCATGTTAGTATCCCAGTATGAATCTGTTTTGTGTCTGATCCAATTTCATCCAACACTTCCTAACTGAATCTAGCAGTCACGATTCCCTGCATCGATCCAGCGAGCATGTACATGTTTAGTAAAAAGCAAAGAATGCCAAAAGTCCTGAAAAGAATCCACTGGGTTGTCCAGGATTCTATGTTGTTCTGCCTCAACCACATTTCCACTGGAAAATGTATGGACAATGGCCAAAAGTTGATGGTGCCCAGAACTCCCAGAACCTGGTTGAAATATGGGAATACCATAGCAACTCCTGTTGTTGATGCAGCGTAAACCGTCCGGAAGCACAGCCTCTGAAGATTTAGACTCAAAGCTGGAATTGCAGGGAGTTTCACGGAGTACTCTTTGTTGACAAACGAACTCTGGGGAAACTGCTCAGCCAGCCATTTGTCCACCACTGCAAATACTGGTTGACAATAGACCTGAATATTGACAGTAAAGGGATATTGGTGAGCTTGTCAGCTAGAACAATGTGGAGCTAAATCAAGTGATGCTGGTTAATGGGATTGTAATGGGCACAATTGCAGTTCTTTTGGCTGATTCACTTCATTGTTTACCTGATACCCTCCAATTAAGTGTAGAACAACACAGGCGTTAGCAAAGTTGATCAGCCAGTAGGGGCCGTAGTTGCTGAATCCAATCAAGAGATCGCCTGGTGTTTGATCTCCAAACGCTGCATATCCTAAGCCTCCACAGCTGAGATAAAAGAAGGTGGTGATACAGACTGAAATCAGTGATGCCTTCTTCATGGTCTCCCTCTCTGGTGGAGGTGATTTCAAAGTATCCTTCACATTTGGCAAGTTTACAGATTAAGTTAGTCTGGTTATTCCTTGTTCTTTTCTTATTTTGTTAGACAGGATTATATGCATGTTGACGTGCAAAGGCCTGTACCTGTATTTCAAGAAGAATTATGCAGTATGGATATGCAAAAGCTATATCTCCGACTGCTTGAGAAACTTGCCACACTTTCTGGATTACGGTGGAAGTTGAAACTCCATAAATGTTACCCTCTATTACATTGTTTCCTGAAAACGATGAAGCGACAGACAAAAACGGACTTCAAGATCTGATTGTTTGACATGTTTATCATCTACTACTTTCCCCAACACTTTGGAGTTGTTGGCAGAGACAAGCAAGTATGCTGCTAAAATGACAGAACAGGTCAAGAAATCTACCTATGACTTTTGCAGCTCCAAGCCCCAATCCGATTGAAGAATAGGCAAAGGACATGATAGCAGCAAGGACAGAGAGCCACCCCATACTATGTAAATCAGGTATCTGAGACATAAATATTTGAACTACTCCAAAAGCCAGCATGTACTGTATAGTTCCAGATTCACAAGGTGCATCATTTCCATGCTTGTGATAACAGTATGATCTCTGTATCGCGCTGAATATCAGGAAAGGAATCATTCAAAATTGGTTAGAGTACATGTGATTATATGTCCGAAGAAAATCACTACATGCCAATACTTGAGCTTCATTTACAGTTCCAGATTCTAGTATAGAGAACCTTTCATCAAACAAACAGTTGAAGGGCTTAGCATCACAATCAAGAAATCAAATTCAGTCCAAGATAATGGTAGGAACAGGAACCTCATGCAGATAGCAGTAGTAAATAGTATAGGCAACTCCTGTCCCATAGAGATTCAGCTGTATGAGCAGCCCACATACCCAAGCACTCTTCGTTCCTGCAATGCCAAATTCTCTCAAACCTCACAAACAGTTTTGAAGATCAGATGAAACAATCAGGTTGAAAAACAAAGCAAAAACTAGTCCTGGGCGATCATCGCAATAAAATGCAGCTGGCGGTGTCGTTGTGGCTGGAGCAGTTTTAGACCAAATCCTGATTTACTCTTGATTTCCTGATTAACTCATTCACGAAGGACACAAATGGATACTCACCTAAATTCGTTCTAACAGCATCAATATAGGATTTATTCCTGTCAGGACCATTGTCAGGGTCTGGAGATCTGTAGCAATTGCAGAGGAGAAAAGTAGATGCCAAAGTAACAGATGCGAAGAAAACCATCAAAATCGGACCCCAAATCCAGCCCAACTGCGCCATGCTCCATGCCAGGGATAGCACCCAGACCCTATTACTCCTGTTATGATATGAGCCACCGCTGTCCATGCAGTCCCTTCAGAATGCAATTTTTTTCCCAAGAATCAACACAAGCAATGGGGAAAACGTTCATTAAACAAATGAGAAAATAAATTTAATATATATAAACAAAGGGCATCATGAAAAAGAGATGACAAACCAGTTCTTTCATGGTGGGAGTTGACTGAATGATCAGGATTGGGCAACTCATGTGCTGGCGACGATGTGACGCCCAGTTGCAGTAAAGGGATGGGTTCATTCCTATCTCTTCCTCCCATGATGTAGTAAATACGCACTTAGACACCAATGTCGTTATTTCAACTGAATTGTTTATACATGTGTCAACTGCGAATGGTAAGAGAAAGTCAGGTACATTGCAGTAGATCTGAATGAAAGCTTGGATTGTTTGACAGGCAGATTTTTTCGTACTCTTTTACCAACACGGACGATCCCGATAATATTAATACGCTCCTTGTAGTTCTTCATCAATCCCTCATTATTTCTCGCTATTTTCTAAAGATTCAGGCATCAGCACGAGTACTCAGGGCTTTGGTCCGTTAATATCCCCTGTCCCTGTGGGATTCGACTTAGCCAAGAACCCTTTTAGGCGGAATAGTTTTAGGTTGCCAATCAAACTAACATCTTCTTGCAACGCTTTTCATGTCAACTGTTTGATGATCTCAACTTGATTGGCAGTTTGCTGTTTGGGTGAAAAGCTATGAGCACATCCAACTCAAGGGCTAAATAGTAAACTTTTGTTACATAATAAAAAGAATAACTACAATTTCTTCCCATGTAATTATGCACAAACTCCATATGTTTTGAAAATTGCATATAACAACACTCTTGTAGTTTGTTTTTATCTAACAAATAAATTATTCATTAATTAAAATTTACTTATATTAGTAAAAAATAATAAAAATTGATATTTATCTTCGATTAACTTATTATTGATTTATTACAGATCAATATTTTTTCGCCTAAACTATTCTCATAACAGTAAAGATATATCTCATTATATGCGTTAACGCATAAAGATGTATGTGAATAACTTGATCGTATTTAACATGTAATAATCAGAAAATAAGTCAATTAAGGGTAAATATAATTTTTTTTTCTAATTTTTATTTTTTAATATAAGCAAATTCGATTTGAGTTTTAACTAATGGACTTATTTATTAGAAGAAAATAAATTTATGGATGTTGAATGTAATTTTTTAAATTATGAAGCTTCTACGTGTAATTAGACTAAATTTTAAGGGATGACAATGTAATTATCCCTAATTAAAACTAGGCCACCCTTGCTTCACTCCAGGTTGTTCCACTCTTTTTCCCACGTTTTCTGGTCATACAGTTGACACTCTTAACTCATTCCAACTTTTTAGTCTGTCCTCTCCCACTTTTACCCCAACTACTCAGCATTCTTGAACCCTTTTTACCAAATTTCACTTTGCTCTTTGAATCTTTACTTGACATTTGGAATCATCATTAGACACTGAAATAACCAGACGAATTATTACAAGAACAAGAATGACATAAACATGAATCCTGCAGATTATGTTCTTGTTCCAGCTCTGACATAAACATAGTACAATAGTACTAATACGAGGAAAGAAAGTTAAAAGAACTAAAACACATTCACAAAGCCAGCCAAAATGAACCGATCATTACATTATGTACAGACATATCTCATTCCTGCTGTAGACTGCTATGAACTCATGATCACTATCCCAAAGTTTTAGCCTCTATTGATCAGTACGTTCTCGTGCGGGAGATACGGTTTCTGCTGAATATACCCTGCCCAATCCTTCCCCTGCTCCTCCTCATCGCCACCCTCGATCAACTTATCAGAAACGCCGCCACCGCTGTGGAACTGCACGGCCCTCCTGCTCGTAAACGACCGGACCCACGCACCGCGGACACTCCCGTGACCGCCATGGCCCCGGCCGCCGAAAATCCGATCATCGCCAGAGCTAAGACGCATGCTGCGCCGAAGAGCACGGGACTGAATATTAAGAACAGTGGTGAGGCTACGAGGAGCAGAGTCACAGTAGCGAGGAAGGTGATTCCCATCAAAGCAAGCAGTGGACCGCCGATTATCAGTCCAGCAATGGACGCGAGAAGCGCCGTCCTCCCGGAGAAGTGGCGGGGTGTGATCTGGTGTTTTTCCATCTGGGCCGAGAAATCTTCACGATGAAGCAGAAATCGGAAACCAATGGAGCAATGGGAGCGATAAAGATTGGTGTATTTGTAAGCATAAGGAAAGAGCAGTGAGGAGGCACGTGTCAGCCTGGATTTGTAGACGTGGATTGGACTTGATACTATATACATACATGTTTTTTATTGTTTCTTTGTTCCCCTCATATAGATAGGTTACAACCTTCAACCTTATCATATAACAACAGATTATATGTTGTATTGCAAATCCTATTTTATTTTTCGATTCGTTCAGGATATAATATATACATTGTGTATAAAGATCACATCATGTTATTTATAAAAAATATTGTATACATAGCTCGGCCAGTTTTATATTTTGAACTTGAGTTGAAGTTCGAATTTTAGTACATATGGTCCTTAAACATTCATTGAATGTGAGTTCTTCAATTTTATATTCATCTAACTCGAACGCACATAATCAAAAATATTACGGAAGTACTATTCCAAAAAGTCTAATAAGTTTTATTCTCATACTTATATCACAATCCAAATTAAAGTGCATCCCCTCAACTGATTAAGAAGTATATCAATCTCGATTTGAATCAGAATTAATGTTGTTTTTGAATAAAAACACGTCTTGATTATATTGTTTTTTAATTTTTCAGGGTATCAAAGTCACAGACTATATTTTTTGAGTAATAGTAGGTGTGGTTTTATTTTAATAATAGCAGGTGTTGATTAGATATAATTATTTGGTATTGATGAATAGTATATGATTGTATTGTTGTTAATTAAAGACTGATATTATTAACAGTATTAGGTAATATTGATTAACCAAAATAAATTTCAATTTTGGTTTAAGCAAAGTTGAGCTTTGGGAATTAAGGTGAAGCATGGTGGATCAGGTGTGGACGCAGGTCCCATCTTCTCTTCCACGATGAAATGGAAAGAAACGCTATTTAGTGTAAGAATCGCCTGAGGGTTCTGACACTTTAAATAATTGTTAATCTTATAAAATTATAAAAGCACCTCCCGCTCCGTCATTGTTTCAACTTTCAATTTTTGGAGCCCTAGCTACTTCAGTAGCTACCCACCAGATCCGAGCAGCGATGAAGCTCGTAAGGTTTGATTATTTCCTCTTGTTTTGTCCTTTTTCTTCTTTCATTCTCTTATTAATTCAGATTGAATCCTTTCTTATGTAAATTTGAAATTGATTCGTTGTTTTTTTATGGTATTTTCTTATTGGGCAGATTCTTGATGAAATTAAATAACGAGACTGTCTCAATTGAGCTCAAGAACGGCACTGTCGTTCATGGAACCATTACAGGTATCTTCTCTTCCGTTAATAGCTTCTAATAAGCATTTTGGTTAGCTTTGCTCTTGGATTGAGGATATAATTGGAGAGTAGTAGTTTCTTATATCAGCACTTTCAATATGTTAATTCTTGAAGAGGGCAAAAATGTGGCGAAGACTGAGAGAAGAAGTGTGAATTTTTTTTTTTTTTAATGTTTTTGCTTATATTCTTCTGCTTCGGCTTAGGCTTCCGCATTCTGTAGATAGGCACATCAATGAAGCGTGATGATTAATTGTTTACATACTTGGATACTAGCATATCAGTATCTTCCAGTGCAAAGGATGTAGTTTCATAACCCACTGTCTGCATCATGTCTCACACATTTCTCTTGTCATGTGTCTTTACCTTTTCCTTTTCATTTTCTTAATTTCCATCATCTATTTGCTTTAATGTCTCTACTCATTATTTAGATGGGACCTTCAGTTCCTAATATTTTGAAAATGGCCGCTCTGTCGTCTGTACTAGTAGTCACACTTTCATCTTGTGAAAGCTATATTACTAGTTGTTTCTTTGCCACTATAACTGCACTTGTTTTGATTGTGAATTGTCATTGTTCTAAAGTACTCCTAATATACCATAGAGAGTAGCTTCTGATTGCTTCTTGCTATGCTCACCCAAGACCCTTGCATGCACAGTTGTATGACCATAGTCCTATTATTATCCTGCCCCAGATCAGATGTTCAAACCAAGTGAATTCACCTAGTTGAGTTACCTGTCCAAAGCTTATTTACCAAAACTCCATAGTTTGCTTTGGCACGATGACAGTAGATTTATCCTTTTCAGGTTGCTGCATTTATTTTATTTTATTCTTCGTGATGTTGTCATGTCATACTAAATGGAAAGCTTTTCGGTTTTTTTAAGCTTCTATTTCAGAGTGGCTTCTTGTTCTTGTTCTTTTTTTTTGGCCCCCTGGTTTTTCTTTTTTCTTTTTATTTCTCCCATGAGAGGGGGGTGTTGGTTCTAAAATAGCATTGGACCATCAGCTAGGCCCAAGAGACAAGTGAATACCCAGCTCGTTTTAGGGATGAGGGGGCCGGGTTGTTAAGCCCGCCTGCAGTAGAGAAACAAATAAATTGTTAAGCGAATGTACCCATATCTAGGATAAATATCAGTACTATGAACCCTTGTCAGTCATCCCTGTAGGTGGTGAAAATTAGTTGTACCTTCGGCAGCTTATAGCTGGGCAAAAGGGAAAATGGCGTAGAGGAATGAATCCTTGAAGTTTTAAAATTTCTGTGTCTACCACTCCTGCAAATTTTTGTTTTGTATCATTTTTTGGGGCTATTATACTACATAAAGGGATTCCTACATTCAGTTGAAAATGCACGCTATTGGACATTCATTGCAAGTTTATGGGAGTGGCTATTGCCTCTGTCATATTTTTGCCTTTGTTATCCATTGGTTCTCATCTACACAGGTTATGATCTGAGTGATTGTTTTTATGTTTATGGTAGGAGTTGATGTCAGCATGAATACACACTTGAAGACTGTTAAACTCATACCAAAAGGAAAGAACCCAATCACACACTTGACCATCTGAGTGTTAGGGGAAATACGATTCGCTACTATATCCTTCCTGACAGCTTAAATCTTGAAACTTTGCTTGTTGAAGAGACCCCAAGAGTTAAGCCCAAAAAACCAACTGCAGGTAATGAACTTTATCCTGGTTCATATTTTCACATTTGCTTTCATGTTTCTTCCATCAACTGTGGTTTTCATATTCGTCATACTTCCATCATATACAGGGAGACCTTTGGGCCGTGGTCGGGGCAGAGGACGTGGTCGGGCCGTGGACGTGGTCGTTAGTTTTTTTTTGTTATTTCCAAATTTCAATATTTGGAACATCTGGAATCTAGCTCCATATGCAAAAAAAAGAAAAAGAAATTGTGTTGAGAGTTCGGGGTATGTAAGAGATGAATATTAATGGCACTTTCAACTGACTTTTTCAACTGCAACTGCATATCCCAGACTGATTCAAGTTCTCTCACCAGGAATGCTTGATTTTTGGATTCCTCTTGTGTAGCGCAGTGGGTGTGATTGTAGAAAACAATACCTATCTTCTAAGATGCAAGCATATGAACCAAAGCTTCAGTTTCTGTCCCGAAATATGAGTCGCTCTTTTGTATGGGGAAAAGTACTTCGAACCAACTACTATGTCATCTTGGTTTAGTTCGGCAATTCAGCTTGTTTTTATATATCTGCCATGGTTTGTGACACCACCACTTTGTTCTTCAAGAGCCCTGTGTCTCTCCCCACGGCTGGGTAGCAGTTGGTGGTATAAGGATGTTTTGTGATCCAAATTTGTTTTATTAGAGGATTGAGCTGCTAACGCCATTTCAACTTATCAAGAATCCAGTCCCCCTGTATTGCCAAGGCTTTAAAGTAAATGAAGCAAGTTGTGCTTCCATAACTATGAGTTATTGGAATTGAACTTACAATGTTAATAACCATTTTACATATGGCGTCGTATATCCCATCCAGGCTGGAAAATTATACAACATTTAATATGAAGATAAGACGCTTTCAGAATGAAGTGGCTGGCTGCTGTTCTTTGAAAGCAAAGCAGAGAACGATTATCTTAGGATTGAAGAAGTGTTGATCATTTAATATACGTGAACAGGACTTAACCAGATATTCGTGGGAATAACAGCTTTGAAGCTGATGGTTTGGACTAATACAATTGAACTTGTCAATCAACCATTAACACTCATCCATTCATGTCTTACAGGGATCCATGAAACACCTAATTCCTACATTGTGTAACCTCCTGAGTCCTCTCGATCTCGACATACACAGACAAGAAACAAACTTCGGCGTAGGAGACAACGCGTGGGATGTTGAAAGGGGCAAAAGAAAAAAGGAAATGAAAAGGAAAATTGGTGCATTGGAAACAAGAATCCACTAGGGAGTTCGGTCTTGTTTGACGGGGTTCCATTAACTGCTTCACAGTTCAACAGTCACATTCCAGAGGTACATCTCCTTTTCTGGAATTTGCAAAGCAAATGTAATAAGCCCAGAAGCTTCATCGTATTCAAACTCGGCTTCCTTGGCATCAACTTGGATTCTTTTAGGTCTCACAGATGAATAAGCTCCAAACACACCACAACCGCGAACTTTCACATTGACGGTTCCAGGCTTTTCCGCTTCAGCATTCAATTCTTTGATTGCTCCTCCAGAATTGAACATTTTGGTGAGACCAATTGGTGCAAAAGCAGTTTTGTTGGACAACTGCTCGACGGGGACAACCGTGAACACTTCATATTCTCTCGCCTTTAGTGTAATAGGCAGAGACGTGTTTTTGGCAAGATAAACCAATTCTCCTGCAGCACAAAAATTGTATATTTAAACGTCAGCACGAACTATCATTAGATAAGCCTTTTTCTGTTCTGTTTTACTTTTGCATTGGGGAGGAATGGCTTTCAGAGGTATCATTATAATTGATTTAGCAGAAAATACCGTGTAAATGAGAGTACACAACGACATCTCCGTTCCATCTATCACCAGCAACTCTTGGAAGATAGTCAACGTCTTTAGCTCGAATGATTCCAGTTATTGTGCCGGGTTGTTCATCATGAATGAGATTCCTCTTTCCGACTTTACACCAACCAGCTCCTTGGCAGTTAAAGACCCCCACAACTCCATTGTGATCATTTAGATTCCAAATCTTTAACAAACTGCAGTGGTATTATTGTAGTTATTAGATACAAAGAAACTCTAATTGGATGAAGATCTTCAAAATAAAAGGTTGAATGGAAGTTTCGGCCGCACTCTTTTCCATCTCTGGCAGGATCCGAGAACAGGCAATCACGTGTCGGTCTTCCTGGAAGTTTGGCCCTCAATATGGAACCATCAGGAAGTACAAGCTTCTTGAGAAGGTTAAAGTCATGCTGCCCAGGCTTGTCACTGCATGCATTTCCATTTTCCAACATGAGGAAAAATGCTTCGGAAAAAATATTATTCCATAACAAAATCTCATGTACGCTTACAGCACCTGACGTATATAGCACAACCGCCCACGGCACGTGCTGCTCCATGATACTCAGCCATTTCATGCAAACTCTGAAATCAGATTAGTATAACTGTTAGCAAGGAATACCTATCATCCTGAAATTCATTGACGAACAGGCAATCAGGTCATCAGCTTACGTGAAACATATCCCAATCTGGCTGCATAAACTCCCCTAGAAAGATGGTGTTATAAGCAACTGATGCAATGTGAATGGTGTGATGCTGGATCTCTGGGCCAAAAATCATCTGATGCTCTGATCACAGCTGTTCGCTTTGAACTGCAAATATTTCACAACTTGAATCACCAATCTAGAA